>JAGFNQ010001253.1:0-145547 GCA_024364735.1 Boesenbergia rotunda
GCTACCAGTCGACTGGTATCTGAGCCAGTCGACTGGTAGCTGAATTTCAGCCTCTTTGGTGAATTTCAGAAATGCGTAGAAATTCCAGAAAATTCGAAAAATCTTGAAATTTTGCAGACATCTTTCCTACACCATGTATGATCAAGGAAAAATAGTGCAACATGAAAATTCAAGATAGTTTAGGAGTTTGGTACAAATCGAGAAGTGAACTTATTTGATACACTTTGTACCAAACTCAAGATCTGATTTGAATTCTTATAGAGGTTAATTACACACTAGCATGAATACACCCCAGAAATGGTTTTAAGCCATTTAAATGTCCAACCATGATCGATGGGCAAGATATCCATAATTGAACATTTGCTTTCCCCATGGTTGGTATTTAACATTCAATATTGATACACATGATATTTCATCAACATGCCACAAGCACAAGTGAAATATAGCATCATCCCCTAGCATCCCACAATATAGCAAGTGAAAACACAATCAAGCCAACCTATAGTCCTTGTGAGATGTATTTAAGTGCCTCCATGCTAAGGGATCAAGTAATACTAAATTCCTAGAATTCCACAAAGCACATACCAAGTTCCCTCCTAAGTATGGTGAATTCGGCCTCGGGTAGGGGTTTGGTAAAGATGTCGGCAAGATTCGATTTGGATTCAATGTAATGTAATTCAATATCTCCTCGTGCCACATGATCTCTAATGAAATGATGCTTTATCTCAATGTGCTTAGTCCTAGAGTGGTGTACCGGATTTTTTGTCAAGTTGATGGTACTCATTTGTCACATAGGATTTTGACCTTGGAGTAGTGAAGCTCATAATCTTCTAAGGTGTGCATCATCCATAATAATTGAGCACACATCCTCCTAAGGCTACATATCGGCTTCGGTAGTAGATAAAGCAACACATGGTTGCTTCCTACTACACCAACTTACTAGGGAGGATCCAAGGAATTGGCACCACCACTAGTACTTTTCCTATCTAACTTACACCCGGCATAATCCGAGTCGGTATATCCTATTAGGTCAAAGTTTTGATTCCTCGGATACCAAAGTCCTACATTAGGGTGCCCTTTACATATCTCAAGATTCTCTTGACCACCACTAAATGGGATTCTTGGCACAAGATTGATCCTAGCAACATACCTACCGCAAAAAGTATATCGGTCTACTAGCGGTTAGATATAGTAAGCTACCAATCATACTCCTATATTGTTTAGGATCAACTATTTTCCCTTCAAGATCACTATCAATTTTAGCATTTGTACTTATTGGAGTAGATGCCACCTTAGCATTTTCCATACCAAATTTGGAAATCATTTCTTTAGCATATTTTGTTTGATACACATGAGTTCCTTCATGTGTTTTGTTTGACTTGAAGACCTAGGAAAATTTAACTCCCCAACCAAACTCATTTCAAATTCATTTTCCATATGTTTTAATAAATTCTTGAAGAAAATCATCATTTGTTGACCCAAAATGATAATCATCAACATAAACTTGGGCAACAAATAAATCATTTTCTCTAGATTTAATAAACAAGGTTGGGTCAATTGTTCCTCTCCTAAATTCCTTAGACACTAGGAAGGATGAGAGTCTTTCATACCAAGCCCTAGGAGCTTGTTTTAACCCATATAGAGCCTTGTTAAGCTTATAAACATGGTTTGGATAGTCTTGACTCTCAAATCCGGGTGGTTGCTCTACATAGACTTCTTCCCTAATGACTCCATTTAGGAAAGCCGATTTTACATCCATTTGGTAAAGTTTGAAACCCATGTAAGCGGCATATCCTAATAGGATTCTAATAGACTCTAATCTAGCTACCGGGGCATATGTTTCATCATAATCGAGCCCCTCAACTGATTGAAGCCTCTAGCAACCAATCTAGCCTTATTTCTAGTGACCTTGCCTTGCTCATCTAGCTTGTTCCTAAACACCCATTTGTTGTTACAATTGTATTTCCATCGGGTCTAGGAACCAAATCCCATACTTTACTCCTTTCAAATTGATTTAGCTCTTCTTGCATTGCCAAAATCCAATCATTATCACCTAGGGCTTCATTAATTGATTTCGGTTCAAAGCTAGAAATTAGAGCTATTTGACTAGCATGTTCCCTAAAGTAGGATCTAGTTCTCACTCCTTGGTCAATATCTCCAACTACTTGATCAATGGGGTGATTGTGGTGATTCCTTAACGTTCTAGAATGAGTGACCTCAACATTTCACCAACATCATTTCTCCTTTCATCATCCGATTCTCCTTTCCTCCCCCTTGATCATTGCTCTCCAATTGTAAGTTTTGAAAAACTTGGGTTATCTCCTTTTGTCTAGTTTCTATGTCCTTATCAATAGGAGATTTCTAGGGTAAGTGTTAGAGGATTCATCAAATTCAACATTTGATGATTCCTCAACTACTTGGGTTCTTTTATTGTACACCCTATACCCCTTACTAGTGAGTGAGTACCCAACAAAAATGCCTTCATCCGCCTTAGCATCAAATTTTCTTAAGTCATCCTTTGTGTTTAGGATGTAAGCCTTACAACCAAACACCCTAAAGTAGTGAATTTTGGGAATTTTCCCATTCCATAATTCAAAAGGTGTTTTTCCTAAGAATCTATGAATTACAACCCTATTTTGAATGTAGCAAGCGGTGTTAACCGCCTCCGCCCATAGATAGGTGGGAAGAGAGTATGCATTCAACATAGTTCTAGGCTTCTTGTAGAGCCCTATTTTTCCTCCAACCACTCCATTTTGTTGGGGAGTCCTAGGGCATGAAAATTCATGCTTGTATCCCATTTCTAAGCAAAAATTAGAGAAGTTTGAATTCTCAAACTCTCCACCATGATCACTCCTAATCCTATTGATTTTCAAGGTTCTTTCATTTTCTACCCGTTTGGTAAACTTATGAGAATTGCTAAGGTATCATCCTTATGTTTCAAAAAATAAACCCATGTGTATCTAGAGTAATCATCAATGATAACCAAGCAATATTTATTTCCCGTCAATGAAGGAGTACTATGACAATCAAAAAGATCTAAATGCAATAATTCCAAAGGTAATTTAGTGCTTACTAAAGTTTTACCTTTGTGTGAAGACTTTGATTGCTTACCTTCTTGGCATGCATCACACATCTTATCTTTGACAAACTTCACTTTAGGTAAGCCTTTTACCAATTCCATTTTAGCAACCTTGGCTATATTCTTCATGTTGGTGTGTCCAAGTCTTCTATGCCATAGCCATCCTTCATCTTCTTTTGACATGAAACACTCAATAGATGGGTTAGAAGCATAAGAGAGATTTATGTAATAAAGATTTTGCCTCCTAAACCCTTCCAAGACAACATTTTTCAACCCTAATTGTCTAACCAAGCACTTATTGGTATGGAATTCCACTTGATACCCGGAATCACATAATTGACTCACACTAAGCAAGTTAAACTCCATATCCTTGACTAGAAGAACTTTATGAATTGTGATAGTAGAAGATACCTCAATTGTACCTCTACCTATAATTTTGAGCTTTCCACTATTTCCAAAGGACACCTTCCCTTTCTTTGTGTATTTGATTTTTGAAAACTTTCTCACATCCCCGGTCATGTGGCTTGAACATCCGCTATCCAAGATCCATATGCTTGTGTCCTTCTTTTCTTTTACCTAGACAACATAAAACACATCACTCTTAGGTACCCAAAGGTTTGAGTCACTAACATTTTTGAGGTATTTCTTAGGCACCCATGCTTGTTTTACCTTGCCTTTAAGGTTTGAACCCTTTGCATTTTTTACATCCTTCTTTGGAACCCACACTTGTTTCACATTACCCTTGACACCCTTTTTCTTGGATGATCCTTTTCTATTTACAAGAGAAATATAAGAGACTTCTTTATCTTTATATCCTAGCCCGGCCTTCCTATAGGCAACCCTTTGACTATTTAGGAGCAAGTCAAGTCCTTTTGATCCAATTGAGAATTTCTCTAAGCGCTTCTTTAGATCAACAACTTCCTCCTTTAATTTGATGTTCTCCTCATTCACTTTACTTACATCACATGATTCCTCTTTGTCCTCCTTAAGGGTCCTAATTTCTTCCTTTAGCCCCTTGACCTTAGTTTTTGACTTAACCAAAGCATTCTTAAGATATCAATAGTATCATAAAGAATTTTTCTTTGGGAGAATCCATTACCTCATCTTCGCTAGATGATGATTCACCGCTACTTGAGTTCTCTCCTTCGCTTGATGTGTCTTGATCACTTTGATGTGCCATTAATGCCATGTGCCTTGTGATGTGGCACAACTCCTCTTCATCATCCGATGATTCGCTACTTGAATTGTCCCATTCGGCTTGAGCCACCATCACTTCTTTCTTTTCTTCTCTTTCCTTTTGTGTTCTTTTCTTCCTTCTTTTTCAATTCCGGGCAATTCGTCTTGATGTGCCCTTTCTTGTTGCACTCATAACACGTGACATTAGAAATGGAATTAGAACTTTGACTACTCTTACCTTTTGGGGATGTGAACATTTTCCTCACATCCCTTCTTGTAAATCTTTTGGATCTTCCCATCATCTTCTTCACATAATGTGCTACTTCTTTTTGCGGACATTTCTTCCTCACTATCCGAGGAGTCTTGCTCGGATTCGGATGAGGACACCTCCTTCTTCTCCTTCTTCTTGCTCTTCTTCTCCTTCTTTTCTACAAATAGAGCAATGCCTTTTTCCTTGGAAGACAAGTTAGTTTGTTCATGTAGTTCGAATTCACAAAATAATTCATCAACTTTGACAATTGAAAGATCCCTAGACACCTTGTAAGCATCCACCATTGATGCCCATAAGGTAGTTCTAGGGAAAGCTTGAAGAACATACCTCACCAAATCTCGGTTCTCAACTTTCTCACCTATCACATGAAACCGTTCACGATTCCTTGAATCTTCCGTGCATTTGACTTACGGTCTCATGAGGCTTCATGGAGAAATTTGAAGTTGGCCGACAAGAAGATCCCTCTTGGCTCTTCTTGATTCACTTGACCCTTCATTCAACTCAATGAGCTTTTCCCAAAGCTCCTTTGCCGAGTTGAAAGGTCCAACCTTGTTTAGTTGTTCCTTTGACAATCCACATTGCAAAGTCGTGATAGCCTTGGCGTTTTCTTGAGCCTCTTTTCTTATCTCTTTTGGCCACGCCTTGATCGGAAGAGTTTCTCCTTGTTCATTCGTTGGCTTCTCGAAACCTTCCACAATACTAAGCCAAGTTTCAAAGTCATTCATTAAGTAAAACTCCATCCTACCTTTCCAATAAGCAAAATCGTTCCCGTCGAAGTAAGGTGGTCGTGTGGTGCTATATCCCTCTTGATGAGCCATTCTTTATGCTTTGTAGATTGTTAGATCTTCCCAAAGCTAACCAAGGCTCTGATACCACTTGTTAGGATCTTTGCCCTAGCTAGAGGTGGGGTGAATAGCTATCTTCGGATTTTTCTTTCCTACAAACAAGTTAGCGGAAGCAATACAAATAGAAATATGAAGGTAGGAAGGAAATCAATGCTAACTCACTGATTTTACTTGGTATCTACCTCTTCAAGGTGACTAATCCAAGGATCCACACACACACCACACAAACCCTTCACTATGAACTTCTCCTTCTCAAGATCACACTTGAAGGTGGAGAAACCTTAACATAATGATCTCCCTCCTCTTACAAATGAAATGAAAGCTTGGAGGAGGAGATTGAGATAGTTGTGAAGCTTGGAGAGCTCTAGAATAATCACACACTTCGTACACAAGGAAAGCCCTTGACCTCTCCAAGATAAAACACTAGGTTTTATATCTTCGTCCGCGACTCCAGTCGACTGCTCACTTACCAGTCGACTGATAGGCTTCAACGGCTACAAAATATGCAATGAGTGCCTCCGCCGCCTTCGCAACGGTCGACTTCCAGTCGACTGGTATAGTACCAGTCGACTGGCCGGTCGACTGGAACCAATTCCAGTCGACTGGAAGTCGACTGGTCGACCCTCCTTGGGTCGACCCGATTCTCTGTGTGTTGTGGGTTGTGGTCCTAGTCGACTGACAGCTTACCAGTCGACTGATGAAGCTGAGAAATCATATTTCAGCTTCCCTTTTCATCCCTTAGTCTTGACTCATGCCTTCAAACACCTTCCACAAGCCTTGTGCCTCTCTTGGATGCTTCCGAGTCCACGACTCCTCATCCTTGCACTTGCTTGAAGTGTTTCCATCGGCTTCGTCATACTAAGTCTCCCTTTTTGCCAAGAGGTCACACCTCCGGGACTTCCTTTGCCAAGACTCTCTTCTTGGACTTCTCTTGCCAAGTCTTCCATCTGAACTTTCCTGCTTACTCAAGGCACACAAGTTAGAACACAACACATTGCCTAACTTAAACTTGTTTAGCCAAACATGAAAACCATAATTACTTGGAGCAAGATTGCACCAACAGGTGTTGGCCTTAATATTTTGTAAGGGGTTTTGGGTCTCATCCTTTTCTTTTAAGCACATTCATGACATATAATTATGTCATGTACTAACGATTTCCTTAATAAAGTATGTATGTGACTTAATTTATCAAGTCTCATTAATTGAATTAGGAACCGGATTTCCTAATTCCAATTTCAAACTTTATTCAAGGAATTGTTTTGGGAAACAATTTCCTAAATTGTCATAATCAATTTCAGAAATAATATGTTTAAGACTTTGATTTCTCTAAATCAAATCTTATTAAATTAAGAGACAGATTCCCTTAATTCAACCACATATTATTTTCATGAAAATCTTATTTAAGGAAATATACTCTATAAGAAATAATTTTCCTAATTAATTTTGGAGACAATAATATGTAAGAGCATCACCTCTTAAATCAAATAAGGAAATTATAGTTTGAGAATAACCTCAAAAATTTCCAAGATTTGATCACATATTTTATTTATGGTAAATTAATATCAATAAATAACTTAATTTGGACGGCTCCCCGAGGCTAAATCCAAAATAAGAATTTATTGATAATATAATTTGGACGGCTCCCCGAGGCTCAATCCAAATTAAACATTTGACAATTTAAATTCAATTTAGGAAATTTAATTATAACAACTAACTTTAAATTGGACGGCTCCCCGAGGCTCAATCCAAAATAAAGAATTTTGTAAATAATTTAATTTCCAATTATGAATTTAAATGCCAATTAATATTCCATAATTTGTCTAGATTTTCTTGAAAGAAAGTGCCCAAAATTATGAGCTTTTCATAAATGGAAAGTTTCCAAAAATAAAATTTTCAAAATAATTGTAAGTTTCTGGTACAAACAAAAACTTACGTATTTCCAAAATTGGAAAATTTCCAAAAATGGAAAGCTTTCACAATTATCATAAAATTTCAGAAATAGGGATATTTCAAAAGTTTGCGAAATTTCATGAGGATTTCCAAACTTTGAAATTCCTAAATCTAAAATTTACCATAATTGAAAAGTTTCCATAATTGAATTTTTTTTTTCAAAATTGAGATCATGACAAAGTTTTCCGCAAAACAATTATATGATTATGTCGAACACTAACCGGCTCTGATACCACTGTTAGGACCGGGTGCATGTTGACATAGATGCGGGTTCGTAATTTTAAAATTTAATTACATGCAGCGGAAGATTTAGCATAAATAATTTCTCAAATTATTTAACCACACATCTAAGCATGCAACCTTATGTTGTGTAGACATGATCATATATTTAAAATTTTACAGAAACGTAAACTAATTTACTTGTTACCTCGCGTAACTCGAAGAAAGGGACGAGATCCAACCGTAAGCGTCCCTCAGAAGCTCCGCCTCTATTCGCGTCCACGCCGAGTTTTCTTCGGGATGACTTCGCAAAGCCACGAGTTTCGTGTCGACGAGAGCTACTAGATTCTCCAAAGACACGACAAGAATACTAAGAGAGATAGATCGGAATACTAACCACCAAGAGAAGAATGGAATCTAGATTCCGGGAAGGAGGAAGGAGTTGTGCCAACTTCTTCTTCTTGCGGCAGCTTCTTGGTGGCCAAAGGTGGCTGATCGCCGGAGCTTGGACGCCGGAGAAGGAAGCCGGTGGTGGTTGTAGCTCACAGCAGCAGCTTGGCTCCTCTTTAGGGCCGGCGGCACATGAGAAGGGAGAGGGAGAAAAGGAGAGGGAGAGGGCTTATTCCTAGATCTCTTAGATTAAACTCCAAGCCTTGCCTTGGTTCCTTTATATAGTAGCCTCTCAACCGCCAAGTCTCCCTTTTATGGAATAAATTTTTATAAGAAATTTATCATATAAATTTTTCTATGATTTATTCCATCATGCCAAGTTTTTATCATAATTTAATTTATAATAAAAACAATCATGTCTCCCTTTTCTTATGGAATAAATTTTCACAAGAAATTTATTATATAAATTTTTCTTATCATGGAAAAATCAATTCATAATTGATTTTATAAAATAAAATAAACTATTCAAAGTTTATTTTAATTTCCATGAAAATAATAAACCAAACCTCGATTTATAAAATTTATATTATCCATAATTTTATAAAACAAACCACACTTGGTTTATTTTATAACATGAACCAAATAATTTGGTTCTCCCTTTTAATGTGGCCTGCCAAACAAAGAGGGTAGGGACCCTCTTTGGCCGGCCAAACCCAAACCAAGATCATATGAATTAAACTCATTTAATTCGTCCAATAAGCCTTCAAAAGACTTAGCCATTTTATGCTTCCGATGCATCTTTGAAAAATTCAGATTCAACTTATCTCTCTTGATCGAAAAATCCAATTTTTAACTCGTTTTAAATCCCTCGGATTACTCGTAGTGCGTGTGACTAAATAGGCTTTCAATTTATGTTGGCCGTCTATAATTAACCAATTATAGAACGATCATGAGTGGCACCTAGTAGTACATCATGATCCCCAATTAATCGAAAGATCAACAGTTGACCTCAGAAATAATTCTGAAACCCTTCAGCAGCTATAATGAATCGTGCTCCATTCCCTTCACCATCTTATACCCACTTGGTTCAGGACATGGTCTATGTGTGTCAGTCCCCACTAGGTTGACTACGTCACATCTAGCCCAAGTAACATTTTCTCGTCCTACGGATTCTAATTACTCTCATGTATCTAAGAGATCCATACTCTGAACATGTCATGCTCTGGCCAGAGGCTTCGAGTAACAATCCGACGGCAGGCCTTGGGTATACATCTCCTCGCAAGGAGTGGTGAATCCATTGTAGGTTGTTCAAACATCTTCGGGCACTTCGGCTTATACCCAATCATCCTGGGTCCACACCTCCTTGGAGATGCTTGCTTAAGATGCCAAAGTATAAATCTCTATCACCAAGATGACTTGAACACCGCAAGTCAAAGGAACATCGCACTTAAGCTGCAGTAAAAACTTCATTGACATGTCTATATGTAGACTACCATATGAAGTTTTACAGCCATCCACTCCAATGAACTAGTTCCCTTAACTAGCATTTATGTTTATCTCCAGACATCCCAATGTCACCAGCCAGTGAGAATCGACTGATTAGAGAATAACCCATGCTAGTCTCAACAGAATTGATAGTGTCCGTATCTATCGATTCATCGACTAGGGACAATTTCAATACTTCACAATTGCACATGTAGAGATAATCACTAGTTATGAATTCATCACAAATTCTCTCATGCTGTGAATTGTATTGCGGACATTCAGTAAATGAGTTTAAGATCTCAATCATATACACAGACATGTATACTCAAATAGTGAATATTCATTTATTAAAATAAATGATTACAATCATAAGGCGATTGCCTTAAGACACTTTTCTCATATCACTAACAGAAGTAGCATAACCAAAACAACACCAGAAAAGGAAGTGTTTGAGAGATATAATGATACATCAAATAAAAATGCTCTCAACACTGAACTGCACCAAAAACTGCACCATCTCGTCAGAACATTTCGTCGTCACCGCCTGGAGGAGGATGAGAAGGAGGAGGAGCCCGAGAAGTGAGATGAAGCTGTCGTATCATCTCGTACATGTCATCCTGTCGGCTCTGGAATCCTTGACAGAATATGGTAAGGTCATGAACCTCCTCCTGGATCGCGTGGACATCAGATCAGAGCTGAGTGAACTCTGCACGTGTGACCATCTCTGCAGGCTCCTCATCTGAGCTAGACGACTTTGGGCGCTCTCTCCAGACAAATGCCCCCTGGCGACTCTTAATGTCTGCCAAGGATAACTGACGAGTACCTATCTGGTCATAATTCTTGGACAGGTGCCTAACCTGATCGTTACCCACACAAATACCAAACCGTAGATGGAAAAACTCGGTCAAGATGTGGCAGAAGGGCATGTATATCTTCCCATTAACACTATGGAAAAAAATGGCAAATAGCACTAATCACCTACAGGGAGACATCTATGTCTAACCTCCTCTCTAATGCGTACATCATCACCAAGTGTGGGAGTCTAATCCTGGCCCCTCCCCTTGGTGACGATGGGCAAAATGCATTCTATGACAATCTTGTACAACACATGGCTAAAAGGTCTCATAGGTTTAGCGTCAAAAATACGCTCTGACTCATTCCTGTGCCTCCTAAAATAATGCATGTGTATTTGGTCGACGGTGACACCTGGAAACTCAAGTGGCTCAACAACAGTGGGGAAATAAGTATATGCATTATCCGATGCTCTACACTGTAAGAACCCAGCTAAACCCATGACTGAAAAAGGAATAATAACCTCGACCACTCTAGACTCATACAAGTTATTATCCGAGCCAATGCAAGTTAAATTGGCGTAAAATTCTGTGCATAGATCAACATCAATATCATGCTGGCAATAGACCAGCTGGTCCAGCCCAAAATGGGTAATCATCTCAGCCAATTGAGGCGACTTCTCTTAGAAGAAGGCCTTGTTCAGGTACCGACAGTTCATTACTACAAACTCATTTTCTTCGAATCTTTTCTTACACTCGATGGACCTGAACCTTGAGCCTCCCTGATCTTGTTGGGATGATCCATCACCCCTAGGTTTCTTAGAAGCCATCTTAAGGACCACACACATCCATGCACACCAAGACACCCCCCCCCAAAAGGAAAAATATCAAAGAAAAACATGCACAAAACATCTGTAATGCCCCAAAATTCCCATTTTTAGTTCTTAAAGTCCTTAGAATTATTTAGAAATGGTTTAGAAATATTCTAGATATTTTTAGGAATTTTTAGAGTATTTTTATGGAATTTTCCGAGTCCGTTTGGTGTTTTTGGAAAAAGAAAAAGAAAAATAATAAAAACATTTAAGGGCAGCCGGTGGATTGAACCCGCGACCACCACGAAACAGCCCGCGCGCGCAACCAGCCGGGCTAGGGTATCAAGCACAGAAAAGGAAGGAGAGACCTATATTTAAGGGGTAGTTAGGTCGATTTGCCCCATAAGTATAAATGGAAAAACCAATTAAGTGCAGCTGGTGAATCGAACCCGCGACCAGCACGAACCAGAAACGCGCGCGACCAGCTGGGCTAGGGTATCAAGCACAGAAAAGGATGGAGAGACCTATATTTAAGGTGTAGTTAGGTTAATCCGCCCCATAAGTATAAATAGGTAATTAAAGAGAGAAGTTTTATTTTCTCTCCTCTCCAAACCCTCACGCCGACCCCTCCTCTTCTGGGCGAAACTACACCAAGCTCTAGGGGGTCGGTCAAGGCTCTTCTCCAAGAGATAATTCTATATTCGGGATCCCCGCGGCGAGAGGAACGCGTAGACGTGAAGAATTCTCCGAGATCTCAAGTTTCTCTCGAGTCATAGACGTTAATCTTGGTTGTAAGTCCAAGATATCAATGTAAGTACTGCTCACCTGCAGTAAGAGGCGGTTTTTCCGCGAGAATTTCCTTTAAAAGTTTTTAAAAGAGATATTTCCTTTTTGTTTGAGTTTTTGCATGTGATCTTAGTTTCTTATATGCTTGTATATGTTTGATAAGCACCCTATGTGAGTTTAGGGCCAAGAAAGTTATGAGAAAAGAAAAGAAGATAAAGATAAGAAAAGAAAAGGCCAAGGCCTTAAGAAAATCCCCAAAAGTCAAGACTTAGGGATTTTAGCACGCAAGGTGCTCCAGAAAATGCCAAGGCATTTACAGATAAGAAAGGAAAGAAAGAAAAGCTATTTTATTTTCTAAGGCCAGTACCCGGCGTCCAAGGGCGTCGTTAAAGAAATCCAGGTGTCCAATTCCAAGGTCTTGGCCCTGGTAGACCAAGGTCTGCTCTATTAGGATTGGTGGCTCGCTACCCCAACCTTTTAGGGAACGCGCATTCAGATGGTACTTACGTCTTCAGTGGATCCAAGTGATTAGTATTTTCAAGTATATGCTTTAGCAAAGTTTCGAAAATATAAAGAGTTTTCAAAAAGTTAAAGAATAGCTAAAGTTTTCAAGTTGAGCCAAGAAAAGTAGATTGAGATTTATTATTGCTTGAGTATGCATGTTTTGAGTTATACATGTTTAGTTTAGTTGTCTTTCAAGCTTATCAGTATCTCATATGATTTTCATATTGTTCTAGAAGCATGTTTGCACATATTCGAGTTTTTGTGAGCTAGATAGTACTTACTAAGCTTTTGCTTATAGATGCATTTCCTCTTATTGCAGATAAAGGTAAAGGCAAGCAATTCTGAAGGAAGACGACGAGGCGGTGCTGAGTAGAGTGTGTGTGGTGGCTGATTATGGAGAGATCCTTGAGACGAGACATTTTAGTTATTTGAATTGCAATGTTTAAGTTTATTCAAATTTCAAGTTCTTGCTTTATGGAGATTATTGAGTATTTGAGTTTTGGATAGTTTTATATGCTAAATTTCTTAGAGTAAAGATTCCATGTCATTTTATTTAGCATATATATCCTTATGATTGCATTGGATGAGTAAAAGTGTGAGTAGTTAGAAATATTGATACTTTGTTAGAGAAAAAGGTGTTTGTGCCAAGATAGTATCAATTTTCCTTTTGAATCGAGTTTTATTGCTTAAAAATGTTTAGAAAAGTTGCAATCACATTTCATAATGCTTTAGCAAGGTTGTAGAACATGCATTTGGTGTTATAAATTCATAGAAGCCAAGATTGGTACAAACTCTATTGTTAAAGTCTATATAAACTTGTTTAGTTTATTTTCTTCCATAAAAGTCCTAAATTTAAGTTTATGGATTCGTTTGATTGGTTAAATTGTTTAGGAACCTGACATAGAGTATAGAAATGGTGTCGTAGTTTGATATGGCTCGAAACTGAGCGAGAGGTGGCTTTAAGAAGCAAGAGCCGAAACCTGTAAAACTGATTACAGGCGTACCAGTCGACTGCCACGTCACCAGTCGACTGGTACGGGCAGTTTAAGAGGGGTAAGGCTGTTTTCAACAGGTATTAGCTATGAGATTTGAGAAGAAAGTATGACATGGTGTTATGCATGATGACTTATGTTAGAATATAATTGTTAGAAGAATTTAAAGAAAAAAAAAAGAATTCCGCATTTCTTTTAGTCATGTATAAGAGTAGAGAAGTACAGAGAAAGTAACGATCCGTCTAAAGACAGTAAGAAGGCGGGTCGCTACAACATCACATTAGTTCCAAAACATGGTTTAAATGACAAAATGAACCTTAAACAATGATACCTTTTCATTCTCTTCATGATGAGGATTTTGAAACTCTAGACCTGGGAGAGAAGGGTTTTACAAGCCCTAGATCGTAGATTGGGGTTAGAGAGGGCTTAGGAAAGAGTTTTGAAGCTTAGGGAAGGCTTAGGACGAGAAGGAAGGCTTGGGAGAAGAGGAATCATCGGGGTGACACGCCAAAACCCTAGGGTTTGGCTGTCCCCCGCGCCCCTTTTCTTTTATAGAAATCACGACCCAGTCGACTGGCTGCTGGCTAGTCGACTGATAGAGTTCATAGAATGTTATTACGGTTGAGACTAGTTGACAGCTCCCAGGGCAGTCGACTGGTAAAACTCACAGAAGGTTTTGTGTTATGTACCAGTCGCCTGGCTCTGAGCCAGTCGACTGATACTTGATATTCTAGTTTTCAGTCAATTTTTAGAAAAGCATAACTAATTCGACAAATCTTCAAAAACTCTGAAATTTTGTGAAGAGATTTGTGGATCCTAAGTCTACCCGGGAAAAATATAACTTTAACCAAAACTATCCCGAATCCCAAGATTGATACATTTCTCAAAACTATCTAAATTTGGTCAATTAAACTCAACCCAAAGTTCTAATTTGAACCTCTTCTTGATGCCTCATCCCATATTCATTCATAGTACATTACTAGCATCAAGTTACATGGAATTTTCATATTAAAACCATTTTCTCTCAATTATAGTCCTATTTCCTCCTTTTTCTCCATAATTCTCCCTTTAGTGTGCCAATTCTCTAGAAGTTATGCTATCCTTAGCCTTTCATATTAGTGATATAAGAGAAGTGTCCTAAGGCAATCGCCTTATGATTGTAATCATTTATTCTAATAAATGAATATTCACTATTTGAGTATACATGTTAGTGTATTTGATTGAGATCTTAAACTCATTTACTGAATGTCCGCAATATAATTCACAGCATGAGAGAATTTGTGATGAATTCACAACTAGTGATTATCTCTACATGTGCAATTGTGAAGTATTGAAATTGTCCCTAGTCGATGAATTGATAAATACGAACACTATCAATTCTGTTGAGACTAGCATGGGTTATTCTCTAATCAGCTGATTCTCACTGGCTGGTGACATTGAGATGTCCGGAGATAAACATGAATGCTAGTTAAGGGAATTAGTTTATTGGAGTGACTGGCTGTAAAGCTTCATATGGTAGTCTACATATAGATATGTCAGTGAAGTTCTTACTGCAGCTTAAGTGCGATGTTCCTTTGACTTGCGGTGTTCAAGTCATCTTGGTCATGGAGACTTATACTTTGACATCTTAAGCAAGCGTCTCCAAGGAGGTGTGGACCCAGGATGATTAGGTATAAGCTGAAGTGCCCGAAGATGTTTGAACAACCAACAAAGGATTCACCATTCCTTGCGAGGAGATGTATTCCCGAGGCCTATCGTCGGATTGTTACTCGAAGCCTCTGGCCAGAGCATGACATGTTCAGAGTATGAATCTCTTAAATACATGAGAGTAATTAGAATCCGTAGGACGAGAAAACGTTACTTGGGCTAGGTGTGACGTAGTCAGCCTAGTGGGGACTGACACATATAGACCATGTCCTGAACCAAGTGGGTAAAAGATGGTGAAGGGAATGTGGCATGATTCATTATAGCTGCTGAAGGGTTTCAGAATTGTTTCTGAGGTCAACCGTTGATCTTTCAATTAATTGGGGATCATGATGTACCACTAGGTGACGCTCATGATCGTTCTATAATTAATTGATTAATTATAGACGGCCAACATAAATCGAAAGCCTATTTATTTAGTCACACACACTACGAGTAATCCGAGGGATTTAAAACGAGTTAAAAATTGGATTTTTCAATCAAGAGAGATTAAGATTGGTTGAGCCAAACGATAAGTCGAATCTGAATTTATCAGAGATGCATCGGAAGCGTAAAATGGCTAAGTCTTTTGAAGACTTAATAAATGAATTAAATAAGTTTAATTCATTGGGGCTTGGCTTGGATGGGCCGGCCAAAGAGGGCCTCCATCCTCTTTGCTTGGCCGACCACAACAAAGGGAGAGAACCAAGTTTTTGGTTCAATTTATAAAATAAACCAAGTGTGGTTTGTGTTGGTGCAGGAAGTACCATATCAAACCTTGTTTTGATATTGTCAAAGGATTCAAAGTTAAGTTTGTTTGTGATCTAACAATATTCACTAAGTGTGCAGGAAAAGTCCTAGCGAAGGGCTGCTAGGCACCTAACGAAGGGCTGCTAGGCAACTAGCGAAGGGCTGCTAGTCACCAAGTCCTAGCGAAGGGCTGCTAGGCAACTAGCGAAGGGCTGCTAGTCACCAAGACCTAGCGAAGGAATGCTAGGCACCGGGCGAAGGACAGCTCAGCATCCAAGACCTGGCAAAGGACCGTCAGGCAAAAGTCCAACCAGAGGAACGGTTGGCATCAGGTAAACTCTCTCGAGAGGAGTAGGTGAGGACGCGTTCCCCGTCGAGGGAACAGTAGGCGTCGGTTCGACCTAGGGTTCCATTTTGGAAACCCAAAGTCAGAACCAAGACAGCTAAGGCTGTATAATCTTATGTTTTACTGCTTTATGTTGTTTTCGAACTGACCCTGGATGCAGGACCAAAGGAACGAGTGCCTGAAGCTCAGAGAGCCTCAATGGAGTGAGGTAGCAGCTGAGTAGGGCGCCCTGAGTGTCTAGGGCGCCCCCATGGTGAAGATGAAACAATTGAAGCAAAAAGAGCCTCGGCTGAATACTGGCCGGGGCGCCCTCAGCTTCCAGGGCACCCTCAGCGCCCAGGGCGCCCTCAGCAGCCAAGGCGCCCCGCGCCTAAGCCAGCGAAGTCAATCACCCTTATCCAGCCGAGATGCCCGCGAGGAAGGAGTCAAGCAGGGCGCCCCCAGCGTCCAGGGCGCCCCTAGGGTCAAACCTCATCCCTACTCGAGTGGGATAGAGGTTGACCGAGCGAACCTTGGATCGCATGACACGTGGGGGGGGGCCCCGACATCCAGGGCACCCCTAGGTGCTATAAATAGCACCCAACGCCCAAGCTTCAGAGAACATCTCTAACACAACGCTTCTACACTCTTCTGCTCTCGCGCCTTGCTCCAGAAACTGTTCAACTCGAGCCGACGATGTCCCGCTGCTCCGGAAAAGGTCAACCCACAATCGGACGTCGGTAAAAGAAGAGTATTTTTTTATTATTTAGTTTACTGCACTGAATTTGTAAATCAATCCTTGTAAACTATTATTGCGCCTAATATAGAATTGCCCAAAGTAAATGGTCAACGACCGTGGGCCTTGGAGTAGGAGTCGACCTAGGCTCCGAACCAAGTAAAATCGTGTCTCTGTGTGATTTTATTTTCGTAATTTCCGCTGCGTACTTGCTCTAAGTTTTCTGAATAACGATTTCCGATATTCACCCTCCCCTCTATCGGTTCTCTCGATCCAACAGTTTGTTTAATAAAATTATGGATGATATAAATTTTTTATATAATAAACCAAGGTTTGGTTTATTTTTCATGGAAATTAAAATGAACCATGGATTGGTTTATTTTATAAAATCAATCATGGATTGATTTACCATGATAAGGTAATTTATTCCATAGAAGAGAAGAGACTTGATTGCTTTTTTATCATGAATTAAAATATGATTTTAACCATGATATACAATCAAACATGGCATGATGGAATAAGTTATTCCATATTTGAGAGGCTTGATGGTTAAGAGGCCACTATATAAAGGACCCAAGGTAAGACTTGGGCAATAATCATAGAGATGAAGGCATAGGCTCTCCCCTCTCTTTCTCTCCTTCTCTTCTCCTCTTCTTGCCGTGCGCCAACCAGCCCCAAGAAGGAGCACCAGCCGACCATCCTTTTGTGGTTAGTCTTCCGACTTCTCTCTTGGTTTTTCTTGTCGCGTTCTCGGAGAATCTAGTAGTTCTCGAGAACACGAAACTCGTAGCTTTGCGAAGTCATCCCAAAGATACTCGGCGTGGACGTGAATAGAGGCGGAGCTTCCAAGGGACGCTTACGGTTGGATCTCGTCCCTTCCTTCGAGTTATGCGAGGTAATACGTAAATTAGTTTATGTTTCTGCAAAATTTTAAATATATGATCATGTCTACACAAGATAAAATTGCATGCTTAGATGTGTGGTTAAATAATTAGAGAAATTATTTATGCTAAACCTTCCGCTGCACGTAATTAATTTTAAAATTACGAATCCGCATCCATGTCAACATGCACCCAGTCCCAACATTTCAAACCCATTGGCACACTTTATAACTCATTTAATTTCCTTGAAGGAAACCACCTGAGATCTATTGACCATGGATCCCATTTTGGCTTCTAGAGCTCTCCCTCGAGCTCCTAGCCCTAGTTACCTCCCTAGGTAACTCATCTGCAAATGCAAGACCACACCGGTGCTCCTCCGGTGCTTCTTGATGACCTTCCACTCTCACTCTCTTAGCCCTATAGACCTTTTGCTTGGTCAATTCATTTTCTTTTCCTTTAACATGCTTTTCTTTGCCATTTTTGACCTTTTCTTTATCATAGTTATAGGGCATCCTTGAATATAATAGTTTATCAACATTTACCTTCCTAGGATGGTATTCTAGACCTGGCCTACCATTTCTATGATTTTAGTCTTTTGGTATTACGTTCAATCTCTTTGACCCTTGAGTGACTCTACCTAGATTTCTTTCTAACTTATCAAGTTTTGCTCTTAAAACTTGATTTTCCTTTTCTAACTCTCTAACCTTAGGATCACTAGACCTAACTTGATCATTCCTAGGTTTACCCATTTTTCTAGACGTATATCTCCTTTCCTTAGGATTTATACCTTGGTCCTTAGGTTTTGTAGTCCTAGGTTTATCATGAAACATAGAATGTTTTGTGTTTTGATACACAAATGTGTTTCTATTTCTATCATGGTATTTAAAACCAAAAACACGCATAGGCAAACAATCTTCATTAATTCTATCATTCATACAAACATTTTGAGCATACATTGAGTTAGGGATTACCTCCCTTACCTTTGTAGCTCTCCCTTGATATGAGCTCCTTTTTCTTTCTTCTTTCTCCCATCTTCTAAGGTGCTCCATCTTCTTAAGTTCTCTTTTCCTTAGGCATTTTGTATGGTAATGTCATAGCTCCCCACATGTGAAATATCGAATATTCCTTCCTTTCTCCTTTTTAGGCTTCTCATTCCTACATCCCATGTTAGAATTTAAATAAATGGAATTGGGTTTAGGAATTACCTCCTTTTTACCTAGTGGGCACTTATCCTTGTAGTGCCCCCTTTTGTTGCACCCAAAGCATATAATATGCTCTTTTGATTTAGCCTTGGTGGAGGTTGAAGCCTTTTCTTGCGCTTGTGGGGATGAAGGTCTCTCCTCCTTCTCAACCCTTGATGTTGATACTTCCTCTTCTTCGGATGATGTGGATCCTTTTTCACTCAACTCCTCCACGTCACTTGATAGTTCTCCTTCTCTTTGGTCTTTTTGGACACTTGAGCTTATTTCTTTGGGCTCTTCTACTAGTAGGGCTTGTGTCGGGTTCTTATGTACTTCTTCCAATTTAGTCCATAACTCATATGCATTCTTATAATTTCCTACATAACTCAAAATGTTAGTAGGCAAAATATTAACCAAAATATTGATTACCTTTTCATTGGCCCTTGCTTGCTCTTGTTGCTCCTTGGTCCAATACCAAGGTCGGAGCGTCTTCCCATGCTTGTCCTTAGGGGTCTCGAATGGCTCTTCTAGCACCATTACGCACTCCCAATCCATGCCGAGCCACATCTTCATTCTAGCTCTCCAATAATCAAAATCTTCGTGCTCGTATGATGGTGGTGAGTTTATTGTTGGACCGGTGCCATCGATAGAGGGGCGGTGAATATCGACCGTGAAAATCTTCTCACGGAAAGCTTTCGATTGTTCTAGACTTAGAGCGTTAGTGCAACGGAAAAGTAAAACATAAAACTAAGAGAACACAGCAGACACGCTGGATTTATTTACTTGGTTCCCGACCCCCCAGGGTCAGTACGTCCAAGGCCTATATACTCGGCGTCAGTCCACTATTGGTCTCCTTTCTGGAATTTTCGGAGGCGGAGAAAACCCGTCTTACAGTGCAGAAGTACAATCACAAAGATAATAAATTGATTGTGAAATACTAAAGGCAAACCGAACAACAAGGATTTGAAACTCGGCCGATCTGGACCTCCGAAGTGCCGCGCACTTCCTCCTGGAGCCTCCCGGTCATAGAGCCTCATCTTTAGAGCATTGTCATCAGTCAGAATGATCAGAATCACTCTTGGAAGTTGTGTCTGAAGCAGAGGGGTCGAAGCCCCTTTTATAGGCTTCATACGGGCGCTTGTGACGATGGGGGCGCCCCTATAGACTTAGTTAAACTTTATCCCCGTGCCGAACTTGTCGCAGATGATAAAACCACTGATCAGGGTGCCCCGGACCTCCTAGGCACCTGAGTGAAGGCTTATCTGTGTTTCGAACTCGAAACAGCAAAATCCAGCTTTCAACTTGGGCGCCCGTATCATCTCGGGCGCCTGAATGGAAGCCTATTCTGCTTTCTTCACGAAACTGTAACTTTTCTTCTTTGAACCAGGCACCCCTATTGATGGGGGCGCCTGACTGCTGTTGGGCACCTGACTTCAAGGCATCCAGCTACCTTCTATGTGATTTCCCTGCTTTGTCTTCCATTCTTGGTACCTGCAAGATACACAAACACAAAGCAACTATACACACAATATTAGTCGTAAGGACTTGGTTCTAACTTCGGATTTCCATGAAACCCTAGGTCAAACTGACGCAAGTTCCGACCCCCAAGAACGTGCCTTTCACCTACTCCCTTCAGGAGACGGTTGCCACCCAGTCCTTCGGGTGGACTTTTGCTTAGCTTCCGATACTCTCGGATCTCGAGACGTCTGCACCCTAACCCGTCTCTACTTCTGTCCTTAGTCATCGCTCAAATCAGTCCCTCGGACCAAGACTTCATGCCCAAACCCTATGTCCAGGACTTCGGTGCCTAACATCACTCATCAGGACTTTTGCACAACTTCACTCACTAGGACTTATTGCCCAGCTTCACTCACCAGGTCTTCGGTGCCCAACCCTCGACCAGGACTTCTTGCCCAATCCTCGACCAGGACTTCGTGGCCACCTTCCGAGCAGGTCTTCAGTGCCCAATTCTTTGAACCAGGACTTATTGCCTAGATTTACCAAGACTTTGGTCCATTTTGTTACTCCTCTCTTAACTCCCCTTCCCTTGTTCAATGTATCACTGACTTAAGTATATTGTCAAACATTAAAACACTTAGAGGAGGACATCACTGATGCAACTTGCACCAACAATCTCCCCCTTTTTGATGTTTGACAATATCTTAAGTTAGATTGGTTGAAAGGGCTAAACTTTGAAAAAGAAATCTAAGTTTTGAAAATAAGTT
This sequence comes from Boesenbergia rotunda, assembly GCA_024364735.1. Classification (NCBI taxonomy): domain Eukaryota; kingdom Viridiplantae; phylum Streptophyta; class Magnoliopsida; order Zingiberales; family Zingiberaceae; genus Boesenbergia; species Boesenbergia rotunda. The sequence goes on from JAGFNQ010001253.1 coordinate 21,082, forward strand.
TTGATCTTTTGGAAAAAGCTTCTATCTTAAGCTTACTTTCCCCCTTTTTTGAAAAACATTTTGATTTTCCTTTTTGATCCTTCTGGAAAGAGAAAAAAAATTTATTTCTAACTGAAGGCGCATCTCTCCCCCTTTGTCATACATCAAAAAGAAACAAAAAAATGCACCAACAATGGAAACCTTTTGTTCTTTTGAAAATACTTAGTATAATTTTTTGAAAGCATAGTAATACTAAGTACTTAAATTTCCAGAATAAATTCATTTTGAAGAGTATTGTGCAATTTTGAAAAATATTTTGTATTTATAAGAAAAAAATTTCCTTAGAAAAATTTAGAAAAGATTTTTCAAGAATGCAAGTACTTTTAAGATAAATTGAGTTTTTGAAAACAATGTAAGTACTTTTGAGAAATATTTTGAAAAAAAATATAAGTACTTTGAAAAATATTGTGAGGTTTTTGAGAAGTATAATTACTTTTGAAAAAAATATTATTTTTAAAACATAATATTTCACTTGACTTTGTTTCTTTTCCAGTCTGACACAATCCTAGGAAACCTTGTTGACTACAAGGATATTTTTCTAAGTGTCCTGGGAAATTCTCCAAATTCAAGTAAGTACTAAAATAGAATTTTGATACGCCAAAAAGTGATAGTGTTTTGAAAAATATTTATTTAAACATTTCAAATACTTTTGAAAAATCTTTATTTTTAAAACACAATATTTTACTTGACTTGGTCTATCTTCTGATCTGACACAATCCTAGGAAACCTTGTTGACTACAAGGACATTTTCCTAAGTGTCCTAGAAAATTTTCCAAACTCAAGAAAAATATTATTTCAAATTGATTAAAACCAGATAAATTTTTGAAAATAATTTTTTAAAGAAAAATTATTAAAATGATAGTATTTGAAAGGATACTTATGTTTTCAAAAGGATTTGAAAATACAGTGAATGAAAACATATCACCTTGAAATATTCAATAATTCTTTTGATTTAACCTCCCCCTAAACTTGACCCAGTCCTAGGAAGCTTGTTAACCACAAGTCCTCTTCCTCTAAGTCTTTAGGGTTTAGTGCATATCAAAGGAATTATCTAATAATTTTAAAATAATTTTCAAAAAAAACTTGTCAGAAATTTTTCTTTTGACTTAGACTCCCCCTAAATTTGACACATCCTAGGAGTCCTTGTATATGTGGACCTTCCTCTGTGTCTTTAGGGTTTATCAAAGTCAAAGAAACAGGTAATTTTTGAAGCATAAGCCTTTTTCGGAAACAAAAATGATTGTAATTTAAGGCAGAGTTTTTGAAAAGTATTTTCAAATGATAGTAATTTTTAAAATACAGTTTAAAAAATATTTCAAAGGAATGAAAACACTCCCCTTGTACTCGACACCGTTTGACTCTATCTAAGTGCCTTAAGGAACTTTAGTATTGTCCTAAGAGGCTTGTGTCTAATTGTGTGAGTCAAACAATTTTTCAAGAGATATAATTTTTGAAAACATATAACATATAATCAATCAGACAAGCATGAATTCCATAAAAACATTATTATGTTAAAGCACTATTTTGAAAATATATTTTTAGAAAAATATTCTATGAATTTTGAAAATAGTTTTGAAAAATATTCTTCAATTTATTAGTCTTTAACATCTCACCCATTTTAGATGTCTCAATACAGCAAGCATGGTTGCCTTATAAGTGCATTATGAGATGCTTGAATCATTTTTCTTAATTTATTATTAAATCTAAGATTTAATTGAAACTTGTGTTAGATTCAAATCTGACAATAGTAAAGTGAATTTGATTTTCAATAATTGGCTTTCAGGTCTTGGTGAGGCACAAGGCCTTCTTTGGCCGTAGCCTTATTGGATCATCAACCCTTTCCTTGACAAAGCCTTTTATAGAAAATTCATCTTCAAGTTACTCCTTGAATGATTTTGGTCTAACTAGTTTAGGTTTTAGATCGGTAGCTTCGGCTAGTTCCTCCAGACTAAACAGACCAAATAGAATATACTTGACCTTATTAAAAGAGCTTTCCTAACGTACTATTATCTCACCTCCGCCTAATACTAGGTTGTTCAAGTTTCAACTATTCTTTTTCCTATAGCCGTTCTAAATTATGCATAAAATTAAACATGAATGACATGACATAAATTGAAAAAAATAGCATATGCATAACATGACAACTATGCATGAGTCAAACAATTCAAATCATTTTATTTAAGTTTCTAATAATATATCAAATTCCCGATTTGATACATGTCATGTGAACCCGCGAATATGTCAACCCACTTTGACATATTAAATTTTATTAAATTAATTATTGCGGTTTGGGTAAGATTTTATTTAGTTCGAGTTTGAGTCATTGAAGAATTAATTGAAATTAATTAATTAAGATTTAATTAAATTAATTTGAATTAATTAGAATTTAATTGAATTAGGTTGAATTAAATTGAATTAATTATGAATTAATTAATGATTAAATTGAATTTGATTTAATTGAATTAATTAAGATTTAATTTGAATTTGATTTAATTGAATTAATTAAGATTTAATTTGAATTTGAATTAATTCAATTAATTAAGATTTAATTGAATTAATTAAGATTTAATTTAATTAATTAAGATATAATTGAATTAATTAAGATTTAATTTGAATTTGATTTAATTTGATTGTTAATTAATAAAGATTTGAATAATTTAGGTTGAAATGATTAATTAATAGTTGTGGGTTTAAATTCATAATTTTTATTATTTCGAAAATTTCTGAATCATCTACTATTTCTTCCTTATTTATCTTTTCAAGTTTTTTCAATAATTCTGGCTTATTTGAATCGTGGTAATTTTTATTAACTATGACCTTTATCTTAGAAAATTCCATCTCCTTCTCATCCTCAAAATTACATCCTTCAATATCCTTAACATAGGTGGAGTAATTTGTGCCACTAGTTAAAGTTTTGTAATAATCTTCAATATTATCTGTAATTAAGTTATTATCTAGAAGAATTTCATCTTGATTATCCTCAAGAATATTTTCAACAAAATCATTTTTATCCTCAGAAACAATTTCAATAATTTCAGGATTATCTTCAGAAATATCTTCACTAATTTCAGAGTTATCTTTAGAATTATCCTTAAGATTTTTAAATTTGAACTCATAATTATCTAAAGGTTTTTCAAATTTGAATTCAGATTTATCCAAAGGATTTTCAAATTTGAATTCATAATTATCTAAAGGTTTTTCAAATTTAGAATTAATCTTAGAGATATTTTGTCAAAATTTATTTCAAATTTAAGTTTAGAATTAATTTCAAATTTAAATTCAGAATTAATTTCAGATTTAAATTCAGAATTAATTTCAGATTGAAATTCAGAATTAATTTCAGATTTAAATTCAGAAATAATGGTAAAATTATCAGATTTAATTTCAGGATTAAAATTATCAGAATTAATTTTAGGATTAAAATTTTCAGAATTAATTTTACAAATTATTGCATTGATATTTTATAATTAATGAATTAATTTTTGTTAATTTATCATTGTCTATACTTTCTACTTGGTCATGTAAAAAATTTATTTGACTATGTAAAAATTTTACTTTATCAGAAAAATTATCTAACCTATCTACATAGGATAGTGCAGGAATTTGAATAATTTTTGGAATGCAAATTCTGCGTACCTTTGCCGGACACTTGTTTTTGTAATGTCCGTATTTTTCGCATTTGATGTGGTTCTTGTTCATCCGGACTCCTGGCGCTGGTGCCTCCTTTACCACTGGTTGAAAGATCGATGTAGGCGTGCAGAGGGGGGGGGGGTGAATGCACTTTCGCGGACCGTTTTGTTCTCTATAAAGATATTAGCACAGCGGAAATAATATGCAAAAGAAATAGCAATGCTAACAGAGTTCTTTTACTTGGTATCCACCCAGATGGGCGACTAATCCAAGTATCCACGCTACAAGCACCACTTTTCACTATCGAAAAGTCTCCTTGAGGTGGAGAAACCTTTACAACAAAAGCTTCCTCTTTACAGATGCAGAAATGTGATGGAGGAAGCAAAGATCACTCTACAATTGGGCAGCACTTCGTTACTATACGGAACTGTACATACACGTGTAACGAGGAGCTCCTTTTATAGGTGAAAATGACAGATTCGCAGTCTGTCCAGACCCGCACCAGTCGACTGCCTCGAGGGCAGTCGATTGGTCCGGCATTAAATGCCAGCCAACGGCTAGTTTTGGGGTCTACCAGTCGACTGCCCCAAGGCCAGTCGACTGATCCGAAGCTACGAACTTTCTGTGGGTTTTGGCTGTAACGACCCGCAAAATCCTTTCAATATTTTCTTTAAAATATTGATAATGTCTAGATAGATTCTCGAGGAACGTAGAGATACTAGTATAAACCTTAGTGCAATTATCCATGGTTTTCCCATTTAAATTGAGAAGCTAAGTACTAAGGGGCCTTATAGGGACTCCAAAAATGGGTTTTAATTAGGTAGAATTTAATATAAATATAAATGGAATTTAATTAGGAATATTAGCATGATTATGGGTGAGTCTTAGGGAATTTTCGAAAATAAAATAAAAATAAGATAGAATAAAATAGAAAAAATAAAATGCATGCACCAAGGATTGAACCTTGGACCTATGGTACTACCAAGCATGCACTAACCAATTCACCTAGCAAGGGAGTGCTATGAGGGAATGAAGTGGATATTAGTTAAGGCTTAGGAAAATGAAGAGTCATCAAGGGAAGAGACACCATGACTCTTCATTTACCCCTTTTAAAGTAGTATAAAGGTGGCAAGGGAGTTACAACTTCCCTTCTCCTCTTCATTTCTTCTTCCTCCCCTTCTAGCCGAAAACCTCAAGCCCCCTTTATCCCTTGGGAAAAGTTCACATAAGCCCCATCTTGAAGATCTAAGGCCCCCCTACCAGGATACAAGGACTAAGGGAGAGTTTAGAGATAAGGAGGTTCTCTTGTTATCTTCTATTCAAAGTTTGTAAGCAAGATCAAGGAAGGTAAGACCCCCTCACCTGTGGTATGATAGCTTTCAAGATATTTATCATGATCTAAATTTTGTTGGCATGATATGTTGGAAAAATCCATGGTTAGGGCTTATGGAAGTTTCGGCCAAGCCTTGTTTGGGGCTAGAAATCATGTTAAAGACTTCCTTTATATTTGCAAATGGTTACCCATGATAGGTGAAGTATAAAAGTATGATTTGTGAAGTTTTATGGCACCCTAACGACCCTCTAGGGTTTCGGCCACATCAAGGTCAAGGGGCTACGGGAAAACTCCAACCTTCCCAAGCATGATTAATATGTTTCCTATGATACCTTATGGGTAATAATGGTGTTATATGAATTTCCCCATGGACTTGTACCCTTCTAGGGTTTCGGCCAATCCATGTTTTAGGCCTAGGACTTGGGGTTAAGTTCAATCAAGGGTTCAAATGATTTTTCTATGGCATGATATATAAGGTAAGGGATGTTTATCATGATCTAGGCAAATTTTCCATGGACCCATGGTCCCTTAGGGCTTTTGGCCAAGACCCAACCCTAGAGTTTGGTTTGGGTTAAGTTCTCAAGAATGACATGTATGTATGCTACGAACCCTAACTATGTATGTTTTATGAATGTTATGTATGTATGCCATGCTTTAGGAATGACATGTATGTATGCTATGTACCCTAACCATGCATGTTTATGAATGTTATGTATGTATGCCATGCTTTAAGAATGACATGTATGTATGCTATGTTCCCTAACCATGCATGTATTATGAATGTTATGTATGTATGCCATGCTTTAGGAATGACATGTATGTATGCTATGTTTTACGAACAATATGTATGTAAGTCATGTCTCATGAATGCTATGTATGTAGGCCATGCTTTATGAATGATATGTATGTATGCTATGTTAAGAATGAAGATGATGAACGAAAATGATAACCATGACCTAAGACAAAATGATGTAAGCATGACATATCTTATGAATGCAAATGAAGAATGATGATGAATGTTCATGCCTTTAAGGCATCATGATGATAAGTATGAATGATGAAATGTTAAATATGTCTATGTCATGCTAAGGGATGGGCACCTCAAGAACGCCCCGGTTCTAGACTACCGACTAAGCTGTCCACGGTTCTGGAACTACCGTAGCTGTTCCTATGATATGTCAAGTATGAATGATGAAGTATGCATATGTATTTTACTTTATGAATGGGCTTGTACCAGACCGAAGTAAGGGTCCAAGGGATGGGCACCTTAAGAACGCCCCGGTTCTGGACTATCGAAGCTGTCCACGGTTCTGGCACTACCGAAGCTGTGCAACAGGGACGGGCACCTTAAGAACGCCCCGGTTCTGGGACTACCGACTATGCTGTCCTTACCCTAGTAGGTTGAGGCTAGCTACCTCATATTTACTTAGGGATGTGCGCTTATGATGTATGTATGTGGTACAAGCCGGGGACCTGATAAGTATCATTTTATTGATCATTTCATATGCTTAAATCCGTGTTTGACCCATATTTTACTTGTGTAATTGTGGATTTACCCTAGGTTTTAGGATTTATACTCTTTTTGGACTTAATTGCAAATTTTAATATATTTGAGTTGTTTTACCACTTAATTTTTGATCTACTTTTGTAGACTTGAAGGGATCATGAACCTAGGTCATGTTGGGTCAAATGCTGAGTCAAAGTGGACTAGATCAAGTGATCAAGCGTCGATTCATTTGGACCGTCCGATGCAAGAACGGTTAGATCTAAACCATCTGAGAACTTCTGATCAATCCGAGCTGGGATTAAGGCTAATCAAGCGATCAGATCAAGATCTGAGAGTTTCAGCCCAATCGGAGATCATCTAGCCGTTGGATCACGATCAGAGGGATCTAGACCATCCATTCAAAGATCAAAGTGATTTGAACCATCCATCGGAGATCTGGCAGATTCGAGCTACCACAAGGATGATCCTGACCTCTGATCAAGATCTGGAAAATTTAAATCAAATCAGACAAGGATCCACCGTTGGATGAAGCGGAATCAATCTCAGCCGTCCAAATTAAATGGTTTAAGTTTAAATTGGAATTCCCTCGGTAGATCTCAGCATCGCGTCTTCATTTTTCTCCAGCTAAGTTCTTCGTTCCAGTTCTTGTTTTCTTCAGTTTCTTTGCAATTTTCTTTGAATCAGGGGCGTGACCACTTCGAATCATTCTTGGATCGAGATCAGATCGTCGGAATGCTGCTGCTGTGAAGATTTCAGCTCCAATTTGCTCAAAAACAGAGATGAATGAGGGTTTCTTCAGATCTGTTCATTTGATCGATTTAATTTCGTTTGGTGCCACTTTCCATCCATCTGAGCTAGTTGAGGGGTTCTCGGCTGAGCTCTGATCATATTCAAATGATCATCATCAATCTACAAAGCGAGATCGAAGAGATCGAGTGGTTTTTTTTCCAAACTTGAGCAGATTTGCGGCAGATTCGATACATCGACAGATTTTTCCGATGATTGCGAGTTGAAGGGGTTCTTGGCTTGCCCTTGCGTGACGAACAAGGTGGTTTTGAGACAAAGATTGGTCGAGGCTTAGTTTAATTGCATTTCTTAATTTTTCATGCTGTCATTTCTATTCCTGCAACAATTCTGTTTCTGCATTCGATTAGCATGCTGTAATTTCCTTTTCTGAATTGTTTCTGTCTCCAATTAGATTTTAATTTTGCACGTAGTTGGCTAGTGAGTTCGATCAGTGATCAATTGAATTTGAATTCAGTTTATTTCCTGCTTTTCTGTTTGCGTGTCAAGTTGCTACTGCATGTCAGCCCTGTTTTCTGCATTTCTTTTATTGTTCCTGAACTTTGTATCAGAGATTTCATCTCTTGATTTGTTTTCGCAATTGTTAGCTTGTAATTCAGCATCTTAAGTAGTTAGGTTTATTGGCAGTGAACAATTGTACTCAGTTGATCAGATTCAAACCTAGTTGCATCTCTGAATTGATTTTGACTAAACTGTTTGCGTATCAGTTTTCTAAAACTGATCTTGCGTATCAGTCTTTGCTAGGGTTCTGAATTTTGTATCCCATAAGTCTTAAAGTCTCTTCTGAGGTTCCATGGTAGCTGATTCCATTTGTATAACACTTCCTTTCAATTTCTGCTTCAAGTTTCAGCTGCGTATCAGATTTCAGAGTTCTGCTGTTTGATTCTAATTTTTGCAATTTCAGTCACTTGCTTCTAAATTTTGGTGTCAAGAAATCAGTAGCTCTTCTTTATTGCATCTGAACCTTAGATTAGTGATTTGAGTTCAGTTTATCCTTGTTTGTTTCCAGCATTCAGTTTGATACAAGCATGCATGCATTTCGAGTTATTAAGCTTAGCATTTCATTTTCTGCAATGGTTTGATTCAGAATTTTGTATTCAATCTGTTTGTTCCAAATTCGATTGTTACATCAGTAGCTTCACAGTAGTGTAGTGCTGCTCTATTTGTACCAAGTTGCAATTCAATACTACATGTAGATTTAGTTTCCGACACAAGGTGTTCCTTTACCTGGTATCAAGCTTAGTGTTTGAATTCATGCAACTTCAATTCTGTAATCTCATTTCTATTACTGCTGCATTCAATTCGGAATTTCAGTTCTTAATTCATGCATTTCATTTCATTAATAGCCTTGTTCTTCAAGTGATGTGATTAGTTCATTTCTTAGGTTGTTTCATATTGAGTATCAAGTTTTCATTTCTTTTTATTGCCTTTCCTTGTCTATTTGAAACCAAACACCAGACTTTATTTGAAACCCAAAAACATTGACGATACATAAACTCGAGCACGAAGCACACAGCTTGAACTAGCCCTTGGAAAAATACGACCTGTGGCCCCTTTACTACGTTTTCATATTTTTGATTGCAAAAAGGGTTTCCAGCAGCTTTATAAATATCTAAATTCTGACGGATCCACACAATTCGTGACAACTTTAATTAGCTAAATCGGGTCCATCAAATTTGTGGCGCCGTTGCTGGGGAACACACTAGTTGAGTTGTTTGATTTTTTGCTTGTGTACTCATTTCATATTTTTCTTGATCCATTTTTCTTGCACTTTCTGCTATATCTTCTGATTTGATTTTATTTAATTCATTTTTCTCTATACTTGTACTGCGATTTGTTTTTGTTTTTATGACCAGGTCTACAGGTGGTGATCTAGAGGATTTTGACCCTGAGATTGAGAGGACTTTCAGAGCTAGCAGGAGCCAGCTTAGTGTTTCAGAGGCTTTTGGCATTATTCCTACTCAGTCTATTCCAGCCTATTCAGTTGATCAGATGGCAGACCACCAGAAGACCATGAAAGAACTCGCAGCACCAGATGCTTCTTTACAGTACTCCAGCATTGCCTATCCAGAGCTGGGTGGAGATTTTGAGCTTAGGTCTGGACTCATCCATCTTTTGCCAAAGATTCAAGGATTATCTGGAGAAGATCCAAATAGACACCTGCATGAGTTTCATGTTGTTTGCTCCACTATGAAGCCTCAGGGTATTTCAGAGGAAGACATCAAACTGAGGGCTTTTCCATTTTCTCTGACTGGAGCAGCTAAGGACTGGTTTTATTACTTACCTNTAGATTGAAAGCATGAAATCGATATTTGGATTACAAGTGAATAAGACTTACAGTGATCTCCTTCTTCTTTTCCTTCTGCTTGCCTGCTGTCACGAGAAAATCACCACGGACAAATCCCGATCTTTCACAAACCTAAACCCACTCTGATTGGATGCTCCGATTCCTCTTCGTCTACCTCTTTTGGATTGCATTCGGACGCCATCTTTATAGGGAGAAGCAGACGTTTCATCTACCTCCATCAATGGAGGTATTCAATGCTCTGGCCAGTAACGCCAACGATTCAAGATGAAGGCCAGTAACGCCAACGTTTCAAGATGAAGCCAGTAACGCCTGTAACGCCAACATCTCCCACTCGTCCAATTCTATCCATATAGGTCATCTAGTCACTAAGACTATGTAAGGAAGTCACAAAGACCATATAGGAGCATTCAATTCATACTTCAGGGAAAATGGTTCGTGCGACAGCAAGCACATTGAGCAATTAATGCTAAGAAAGTTGTTACACTTAACTTAGCTGCTCTATAGAACGAATCAGAGACATCAATAACTTGCCTTTATCCCAGATTAAATATTTACATAAATATGAACATCTCTAATCCCTCATATGACATCTATGTCAAGAGCATGTTCGACATCTCAAATCAATACATTTATTCACAATCATATTTTTAAGTACTTAACAAAAAAAATGTAACTGGTCGACCATTGAATAAGTATTATAGATGTAAACCAATTTTAATCTTCCTTTTCAGCTAGAATCTATTCATTCTAATCAGTCGCTTTCCTAGTTATCCTCCATAGACCGAATCATCCATAGTCAATAGGACACACACTAAAGTAGCAAACACTGATTAAAACTTCAAGTAGACAGCTAAATAGTCACTTAGGGTAAGATTAAGATTAACTGATAATCTCAAGGGTCTCACATAGTAGAGAAGCAGGGATCCATTCTCCTACTACCCTTATTGTCGCTATAGCACATGTGGTATGAATCACATGCTACGATGTTTTTCTCTTTACCAAAAAGAGTGCATGTTTTTCTCAAATATTTAACATTGTACAGATTTCGATCTAGACATACCTAACGTCTAATCCGAATTCAACTTATGAATTCCAATCTGGCTTTAAACAGGTTTAGTAAATGGTGGGTGCATTTACTTCGATCATTACATAGATGACCTCATCTTGATACAAAATCAAGGCGACCTCAACTTATGAGTATGTCTCTCTTCACAACTACATAAGCTGTCTCATAAGTAATGGTCTTACCTCTATTTATACTCAACAAATAGAGATGATTGTCCATGTGAGTGGACCAATCTAAGCCTGCCAACATGCTCATCAAGACTTTTTCCAAATGTAACAAATACATTTACACTGAATAGATCATGACATTTCATTTATATAAATGTAACAAATACATTTACAATGTGTTACATTTTTGGTAGTCCCAAAGACTTCACATGCTCATGAAATGACTCTTTAGTCAATGGCTTAGTAAAAGGATCTGCAAGCAATGCTCGGGTAGGGATGTACTCAAGAATTATCTTTTTCTTGTCAACAATATCCCTTACAAAATTGTATTTAATTTCTATATGTTTGCCTTTGCTGTGATATTTAGGATCCTTGGAAAAAGCTATAGCAGCTTGATTGTCACAATTCACTGTAACATGGCTCCCACTGTCTTCAACAATCTTTAGATGCTTTAGGAACCTTCTCAACCAGACAGCTTCTTGTACAGCCGCTGCACAAGCCACATACTCAGCTTACATTATTGACAGCGCTACACAAGCCTGTTTCTTGCTGTTCCATGAAATGACACCTCCATTCAGCAAAAAAATATAGCCAGATGTGGATTTTCTGTCGTCAAGGTCCACTGCCTAATCTGCATCTGCATAGCCCTTCAAGCTCAGCTTTGATCCTTGGAAGCAGAGACAATAATCTGCCGTCCCTTTGAGATATCTGAATATCCTTTTTACCGCTTTCCAGTGTCTCGATCCTGGGTTTGACTGGAAACGACTAACTAAGCCAACAACATAGCTTATATCAGGGCGCGTACACAACATAGTGTACATCAAACTACCAATGGCACTAGCATATGGTCTTTTCTTCATCTCGGCTATCTCTTCAGGAGTCTTGGGAGATATACTTTTGCTCAAAACAACACCTTTCGCTGTAGGTGTTTGTTCAACGTTGCAATCAAACATATTGAAGTGTTGTAGTATCTTAGTAATATAAGCTTCTTGGGACAAACTCAAAAGTCTTTTTGATCGATCATGAATGATCCGTACTCCTAAGATATACTCAGCTTCTCCCATGTCAATTATGTCAAATTGTGATGAAAGCCAAGACTTGACATCAATCACAACTTTTAAGTCACTTCCAGCTATTAGCATATCATCAACATATAATGATAAAATGACCAACTTTCCTTTATCCTTTCTTAGGTAAACACAATGATCCTCATTGATCATTTCGAAACCATAAGATAAAATGACTTCATTGAATCTTATGTTCCATTGCCTTGACGCCTGCTTTAGCCCATACATAGGCTTCTTAAGTCTACATACTTTATTCTTTTGGCCCTCAGCTATATAACCTTTCGGTTGTATCATATAAATTTCTTTCTCAAGATTACCATTAAGGAAAATCGTCTTTACATCCATTTGATGTAATTCTAAGTCATAATGTGCTACTATAGCTAGGATGACTCGTATTGACACAAACTTCACAACTGGGGAGAATGTCTCTTCAAAATCAATACCCTCCACTTGGGTATATCCTTTTGCAACCAAACGAGCTTTGTACCGATTAATCGACCCATCAGCTTTCCTCTTAATTTTGAGAATCCACTTATTCCCAATAGCCCTACGGCCTGGAGGAAGATCGACTAAATCACAAACTTGATTCTTTCTCATGGACTCCATTTCCTCATCCATTGCAACTTTCCATTTCTCCTTAACTGAGCATTTCAATGCTTCCTCAACCGTTCGAGGTTCTTCATCGTCAACTGGGAGAATCATTAATGCCTCATTTTCAATGTCAAACCTTCTCCGAGGAATAATCTTACGATTACTTCTTCGCAGGTTTGACTGTTGAGAAACTAATTCACTTATAGGTAATTTACTCCCACTAGGTTGACTAGATTCAGGTATCCCCTGTGATTCCTGATTTGTTGATGGAGGAACATTATCCTCCTCCTCTATTGCAAATAGAGGAGTTGATTTATCAACTTCACCTCTCGTTGGGAACTCAGTTTCGAGAAAAGTAGCATCTCTTGACTCAATTTCAGAGATGGTTCCATCTTGCTGCTCACCAATAAAGACATAACCCTTAGAGGTATCGGAATATCTTACAAAGATACACTTCTTACCTCTGGGTCCTAATTTTCCATATTTATGAGGCTTGTCATGAATATAAGCAGCTGACCCCCATGGTCTCAAATTACTCAAATCTGGTTTTCTGCCTCTCCAAAGTTCATATGGAGTAGATGGAACAGATTTAGAAGGCACCCGGTTAAGTATGTAAGTTGCAGCCAATAATGCATCTCCCCAATAGGAAATAGGCAAATTAGCTTGAGTCATCATCGACCTAACCATTTCAAGAAGAGTTCGATTTCTTCTTTCAGCAACTCCATTTTATTGTGGAGTTCCAGGGATAGTTAACTGTCTAATAATCCCTTTCTCATTATATATTGTCTTGAACTGATCAGACAAATATTCACCTCCACGGTCAGTGCGTAAGGTTTTAACCTTACGTTCCAATTGATTCTCAACTTCGTTCAAATAACGATTAAAATAATCTAATCCTTCAGATTTATGAGAAATCAAATACACATGACCAAAACGCGTGAAGTCATCAATAAATGTAATGAAATATGAACTACCATTTCTAGCCTTCATGTTCATCGGACCACAAATATCCGAATGAATCAATTGCAATGGTGAATCAGCCCTAATAGCCTTACCAAACGGTTTCCTAGTTGCTTTTCCAGCAAGACAATGCTCACATATAGACAAGTCAACTTTAGCACGAGTGCCGAGCAGACCCTCTCTTGCTAATCTATTCATTCTTTCTTGTCCTATATGTCCCAATCTAGCATGTCAAACTTCATCATTAACATCAGCATCACTAGCAAGGGCAATGTTTGAAAAATAACCATTATTTCCACAATCAACATCTGGTTCTACATCAAGAACCATGAAACCATTTGATATAAAACCATATCCAATTAACACAGAGTCAATTTTAAGTTCTACACGACGATTGTAAAAATTCATATAATAACCCAATTCAAGAAGACAATTCACAGAAACCAGATTCCGTCGAATCTCAGGAGCATACAGGACATCATGCAGAAACAATGTACGCCCACCACGAAGGTTGAGTTTGCAAGTGTCAATTCCTTTGACTTTAATTCTTGCATTGTTTCCCACATATATCCACTTATTGCCAGCTGGTACGCGATGATACTCCACGTACGTAGCTCGATCACGAGCTACATGGTTCGTTGCTCCTGAATCTATAATCCACAAAGGATAAGAATCAGCTAACAACACCGAACTAGCAACATAAAGCTCATGAAAAGAAGACAAACATGGATTTACCTTTTTCGGCTCAGTACACTCCCGAGCAAAATGGCCCTTCTTGCCACAGTTGTAGCAAGTTAGCTTGCCTTTAGGTTTCTTTCCATTCTTCTTTCCTTTCTTCTTGATTGGGTCTTGCACAGTAGTAGCACCAGCTTCTTTTCCCTTACCCTTTCCTTTCTTAAACCATTTTTTCTTATTCTTGGATCTAAAACCTTCAGCTACAAAAGCTTGCTCAGAAATCCTTGCGGATTCTATTCTCTCCGCCTCCAGTTCAATATGGCGTGAGACATCAATGAAAGTCTTGATACTCTCACTGTGAATAAGGTTCTGCTTCATTGTTTCCCAAGAATCAGGAAGGGAATGAATAACTGCTTGAACCTGTTGTTCGTCGGTCAACTCATAACCAGCAGTCTTAAGCTCCCGAATCATATTACCCATTTCTCTCAGATGTTGGGTCATCATCACATTCGGGCGCTTTTTACAACTGTCAAACTTGATTGTCAGTTGACGAAGCTTGCTAACACTAACTCCACTGTATTTCTCTTTCAGGGCAACCCAGACAGCATGAGCTGATGGTAGTGGCTCATACTCAAATACCAGGTCATCTACCATTGAACTAATCAATATCCCCTTTGCAGTGGAGTCCTTTCTCTTCCATGCCCTATAGGAATCTAGATCCAGTCTGTACTGTGCAGTTGAACCAACAGCAGGTTCTACCATAAATTGATTTAAAGCCTCCAGAACTTCTTGTTCCTCAAGAACATATTGTATCTTGAGATGTCATATTTTATAGTTGTCCCCATACAATTTCTCTCCCTTGTTCAGTTCAGCTATGATGTTCTTAGTTGTCATGATCTATCATAAATAAACATATTATTCATTAATTCAGTGTATATCATCTGTACATAATTTTTGATTGACTCAATGTAAACTTGACTTGGTTTACGAAATCAAGTGATAACTACATTTTCACTCATCATTCGTATCATCCAATCTAATTAACATTAATCAATTATATTATACACATCTCATTAAACGAACTAATCATTTGTCTTGAATATGAACAAATCATATAATGAACTAATCATTTAATATGTACTAATCATATCATGAACTAATCATTGACAAGTCAGTTAACACATAACACAACTTTATTTAATAGGCTTAATAAGTTCGTACAACAAACAGAATTTAATGAACTATATAAGTTGACATCATTCCCATAATAAAAAATATTATGGCAGTGGCTATCACTCTCTCGTTCATCTCAATTGGCCAGTCTGATCAGTCTCGGGATCTTCCATAGATTCTATCGGATCTTCCTCAAATATTTCAGGATCTTCCTCGATCATTTCAATATCAGGATCTTCCTCAAATATTTCAGGATTTTCCCAAGGCATTTCAAGATCTTCCTCGAACATTTCGGGATCTTCTTCGAACATTTCGGGATCTTCTTCTGGGTCCTCCTCAGAATCTTCTAGATCCTCTGGAAACTCATGGCGAAGTAGTTGCTTACATAACTCAGCATATGAGATGCGATATTCATGATGTCCCCATATCTGGTGTGCAACTTCTCTCGCACGCTTTGGCAATGAACGAATCAATGCTCCAATCCTATAGTCATCCAAGATTGGAAACTCTTCCTACTCGAGTTTCCAAAATAGTCGATCCAATTTTCCTATATTGCCTTGGATCCCGAGAATGGGACTATAGTAAACTTCTTCTATCTGCTACATTATCTCACGACTTCGCTCATAGCAACGAATCATGGTACATATCTCATGCGACATCTGGAATTGAAAAACGATATAGTCAGTACAAAACTGACAAAACCAGTAACAAAATCAGTTTTTTTTTTCAATTCACACATATGCATAGAAAGAAGCACACAAATAGATAAAAGCATATAAGTTTCCTTTACGTTTGTAGCTACAATTCACTATGCTACTAGACTGATCGATTTGTTTGTCTTACTCTTGTTGCTTCACTTAAGCCTATTTAAATTTGGGGTTCAACATAATGATCAAATCAGTCTGTTTAGTTCAGATTATTTGATCAAACTGGTTTGGTTAAACCAACTAATGGTTTGAACCAAAACCGATTTGACCAACTTAATCTTTTTAAACTAAACTAGAATCTAATTTAAATAAATTGAACCAAATCTAAACAAACTACCAAATACAGCTTCTAGTTGGGTTTGTTTGCCTTCACTCGGGAGGTCAGCAGTTCGATCCTCCTTTGGGCACCAATGTTTTTCCGCTGCAGAATAGGTTTCGGCAGGTTTTTTTTTTCTTTGATTTAATAAAATCAACTTTTCTCCTTAAAACCACAAAACCTAATCGCAGCCGCCTCTCATCTTCTCCGCGCAGCCTTCTTCCCCACACAGCCGACCCTTTTTTTTCGCCATCACCAACGCTATGGCCGCCTCCATCGACCCATCCAGCCGACGGCGACAGCTCCCTTGCGCGCGTGATGCGATCGTCGGCCATGGGAGTGAAAACGCGCAGCGATTGAAGAACTCAGTGGCGATTTCAACGATTTTATCCATCAACAGAGCGAGGATTTCATCGCAAAGGAATTTAAGTACAAAGGTAAATCATGCTCTCACAATCTAATTGCTCTGATACCAATCTTAGATTGAAAGCATGAAATCGATATTTGGATTACAAGTTGAATAAGACTTACAGTGATCTCCTTCTTCTTCTTTTCCATCTGCTTGCCTGCTGTCACGAGAAAATCACCACGGACAAATCCCGATCTTTCACAAACCTAAACCCACACTGATTGGATGCTCCGATTCCTCTTCGTCTACCTCTTTTGGATTGCATTCGGTAGGTTTTTTTTCTTTGATTTAATAAAATCAACTTTTCTCCTTAAAACCACAAAACCTAATCGCAGCCGCCTCTCATCTTCTCCGCGCAGCCTTCTTCCCCACACAGCCGACCCTTTTTTTTCGCCATCACCAACGCTATGGCCGCCTCTATTGACCCATCCAGCCGACGGCGACAACTCCCTTGCGCGCGTGATGCGATCGTCGGCCATGAGAGTGAAAACGCGCAGTGATTGAAGAACTCAGTGGCGATTTCAATGATTTTATCCATCAACAGAGCGAGGATTTCATCGCAAAGGAATTTAAGTACAAAGGTAAATCATGCTCTCACAATCTAATTGCTCTGATACCAATCTTAGATTGAAAGCATGAAATCGATATTTGGATTACAAGTTGAATAAGACTTACAGTGATCTCCTTCTTCTTCTTTTCCATCTGCTTGCCTGCTGTCACAAGAAAATCACCACGGACAAATCCCAATCTTTCACAAACCTAAACCCACTCTGATTGGATGCTCCGATTCCTCTTCGTCTACCTCTTTTGGATTGCATTCGGACGCCATCTTTATAAGGAGAAGCAGACGTTTCATTTACCTCCATCAATGGAGGTATTCAATGCTCTGGCCAGTAACGCCAACGATTCAAGATGAAGGCCAGTAACGCCAACGTTTCAAGATGAAGGCCAGTAATGCCTGTAACGCCAACAGCTCCCACCATGCTGAAGCTCGCCCTTTTGACTTGATAATGACCAACTTTACTTTGATGTGATCAACTACTTCCTGTAGGACCGGTGCCGTCGATTGAGGGGGGGTGAATATCAACCGTAAATCTTTCTCAGAAATTCGTAAACATTCGATCGATCTAAAATCAGAGTTAGTAGCACAGCGGAAAAGTAAAACAGAAAAAGAAAGAATAAAAGAAATAACAACACAGCAGACACGCGGGATTTATTTACTTGGTTCCCGACCCCCCTGGGTCAGTACGTCCAAGGCCTATGTACTCGGCGTGAGTCCACTATTGGTCTCCTTTCTGGACTTTCCGGAGGTGAAGAAACTCGTCTTACAGTGCAGAAGTACAATCACAAAGATAATAAATTAAGTGCGGAATAATAAAAGCAAACGAGCAACAAGGATTTGAAACTCGACCGATCTGGACCTTCGAAGTGCCGCGCACTTCCTCCTGGAGCCTCCCGGTCGTAGAGCCTCATCTTTAGCGCGTTGTCGTCGGTCAGAATGCTCAGAATCATTCTTGGAAGTTGTGTCTGAAGCTGAGGGGTCGAGGCCCCTTTTATAGGCTTCATACGGGCGCTTGTGATGATAGGGGCGCCCCAATGGACTCGGTCAAACCTTATTCCCACGCCGAACTCGTCGCAGCTGATAAAACCTTTGACTAGGGCACCCCGAACCTCCCAGACCCCTGAATAAAGGCTTATTTGTGTTTCAAACTCGAAACAGCAAATACAGCTTTCAACTTAGGCGCCCGTATCATCCCGGGCGCCTGAATGGAAGCCTATTATGCCTTCTTCACGAAAACTGGTTTTTGTTCTTTGGCTTGGGCACCCCTATGGATGGGGTGCCTGAATGTTGTTGGGCGCCCCCATCAATAGGGGCGCCTGACCTCTTTAGGTTCCAGCCCATTATGTGTTTTTTGCTTGCTTTGTCTTCCATTCTAGGTACCTGCAACATACAAAAATACAAAGCAAATATACACACAATATTAGCCTTAAGGACTTGGTTCTGACTTTGGATTTTCACGAAACCCTAGGTTGAACCGCCGCAAGTTCCCACCCCCGAGAACGCGCCTTTCACCTACTCCATTCAGGAGACGGTTGCCACCTAGTCCTTCGGGTGGACTTTTGCTTAGCCTCCGATACTCTCAGATCTCGAGACGTCCTAACCCTAACCCGTCTCTACTTCTGTCCTTAGTCATCGCTCAGCTAAGTTGCTCAGTCCCTCGAACCAAGACTTCGTGCCCAAACCCTAGGTCCAGGACTTCGGTGCCCAACCCTCGGCCAGGTCTTCGTGCCCAATTACTCGAACCAGGTCTTCGGTGCCCAACCCTCGGCCAGGTCTTCTTGCGCAGTCCTCGACCAAGACTTAGTGCCCACCTTCCGAGCAGGTCTTCGGTGCCCAGCCCTTTGCCAGGACTTAGTGTCCAATCCATGATCAGGACTTAGTGCCCAATTCTTCGAACCAGGACTTATTGCCTAGATTTACTAGGACTTTGGTCCATTTTGTTAGTCCTCTCTTAACTCCCCTTCCATTGTTCAATGTATCACTCACTTAAGTATATTGTCAAACATTAAAACACTTAGAGGAGGACATCACTGATGCAACTTACACGAACAATCTCCCCCTTTTTGATGTTTGACAATATCTTAAGTTAGATTGGTTGAAAGGGCTAAGCTTTGAAAAAGTAATCTAAGTTTTGAAAATAAGTTTTGATCTTTTGGAAAAAGCTTCTATCTTAAGCTTACTTTCCCCCTTTTTTGAAAAACATTTTGATTTTCCTTTTTGATCCTTCTAGAGTGAGAAAAAAAATTTATTTCTAACTTAAGGCGCATCTCTCCCCCTTTGTCATACATCAAAAAAAAACCAAAAAATGCACCAACAATGGAAACATTTTGTTCTTTTGAAAATAGTTAGTATAAATTTTTGAAAGAATAGTAATACTAAGTACTTAAATTTCCAGAATAACTTCATTTTGACGAGTATTGTGCAATTCTGAAAAATATTTTGTATTTGTAAGAAAATTTTTGATCTGAAAAAAAATTTCCTTAGAAAAATTTAGAAAAGAATTTTCAAGAATGCACGTACTTTTGAGATAAATTTAATTTTTGAAAAACAATATTCAATTTTTCAAAAACAATGCAAGTACTTTTGAGATAAATTGAGTTTTTGAAAAACATTGCAAGTACTTTTGAGAAATATTTTTTAAAAAAATATAAGTACTTTGAAAAATATTGTGAGGTTTTTGAGAAGTATAATTACTTTTGAAAAAAAAATATTATTTTTAAAACATAATATTTCACTTGATTTTGTTTCTTTTCCAGTCTGACACAATCCTAGGAAACCTTGTTGACTACAAGAATATTTTCCTAAGTATCCTGGGAAATTCTCCAAATTCAAGTAAGTATTAAAACAGAATTTTGATACACCAAAAAATGATAGTGTTTTGAAAAATATTTATTTTTTAAAAAAAATTCAAATACTTTTGAAAAATCTTTATTTTTAAAACACAATATTTTACTTGACTTGGTCTATCTTCCAATCTGACACAATCCTAGGAAACCTTGTTGACTACAAGGACATTTTCCTAAGTGTCCTGGAAAATTTTCCAAACTCAAGAAAAACATTATTTCAAATTGATTAAAACCAGATAAATTTTTAAAAATAATATTTTTAAAGAAAAATTATTAAAATGATAGTATTTGAAAGGATACTTATGTTTTCAAAAGGATTTGAAAATACCGTGCATGAAAACATATCACCTTAAAATATTCAATAATTCTTTTGATTTGACCTCCCCCTAAACTTGACCCAGTCCTAGAAAGCTTGTTGACCACAAGTCTTCTTCCTCTAAGTCTTTAGGGTTTAGTGCAGATCAAAGGAATTATCTAATAATTTTAAAATAATTTCCAAAAAAATTTGTCAGAAATTTTTCTTTTGACTTAGACTCCCCCTAAATTTGACACATCCTAGGAGTCCTTGTAGATCATGAAGTGGACCTTCCTCTGTGTCTTTAGGATTTATCAAAGTCAAAGAAATAGGTAATTTTTGAAAATATAATTTTTAAAGCATAAGCCTTTTTCGGAAACACAAATGATAGTAATTTAGGGCAGAGTTTTCGAAATGTATTTTCAAATGATATTAATTTTTTAAAAAAAATCAAAGGAATGAAAATACTCCCCCTGTACCCGACACCGTTTGACTTTATCTAAGCGCCTTAAGGAACTTTAGTGTTGTCCTAAGAAGCTTGTGTCTAATTGTGCGAGTCGAACAATTTTTCAAAAGATATAATTTTTGAAAACATATAACATATAATAAATCAGACAAGCATGAATTCCATAAAAACATTATTATGTTGAAGCACTATTTTGAAAATATATTTTTAGAAAAATATTCTATGAATTTTGAAAACAGTTTTAAAAAATATTCTTCAATTTATTAGTCCTTAACATCTCACCCATTTTAGATGTCTCAATACAGCAAGCATGGTTGCCTTATAAGTGCATTGTGAGATGCTTGAATCATTTTTCTTAATTTATTATTAAATCTAAGATTTAATTGAAACTTGTGTTAGATTCAAATCTGACAATAGTAAAGTGAATTTGATTTTCAGTAATTGGCTTCCAGGTCTTGGCGAGACACAAGGCCTTCTTTGGTCGTAGCCTTATTGGATCATCAACCCTTTCCTTGACAAAGCCTTTTATAGAAAATTCATCTTCAAGTTACTCCTTGAAAGATTTTGGTATAACTAGTTTAGGTTTTGGATCGGTAGCTTCGGCTAGTTCCACCAGACTAAACAGACCAAGTAGAATATACTTGATCTTATTAGAAGAGCTTCCCTAACGTACTATCATCTCACCTCAGCCTAATACTAGGTTGTTCAAGTTTCAACTATTCTTTTTCCTAAAGCCATTCTAAATTATGCATAAAATTAAACATGAATGACACGGCCTAAATTGAAAAAAAAAATAGCATATGTATGACATGGCAGTTATGCATGAGTCAAACAATTCAAAATCATTTTATTTAAGTTTCTAATAATGTATCAAATTCCCGATTTGACACATGTCGTGTGAACCCGCGAATATGTCAACCCACTTTGACATATTTAATTTTATTAACTTAATTGTTGCGGTTTGGGTAAGATTTTATTTAGTTTGAGTTTAAGTTATTTAAGAATTAATTGATTTAATTAAGAATTAATTGGTATTTAATTAATTTGAATACGAATTAATTTAATTGGATTAAATAAGAATTAATTAAAGATTAAATTGATTTAATTACAAATTAATTTGAGTTAATTAACATTTAATGAATTAATTAGAATTAATTTGAATTTGACTTAATTAAGATTTAATTGAATTAATTTGAATTAATTTGAATTAATTAAGATTTAATTGAATTAAGTTGAATTGATTTGAATTAATTAAGATTTAATTGGATTAAGTTGAATTAAATTGAATTAATTAAGATTTAATTGAATTAAGTTGAAATAATTTGAATTTGATTTAATTAATATTTAATTGAATTAATTTAAATTTGATTTAATTAAGATTTAATTGAATTAATTTGAATTAATTAAGATTTAATTGAATTAAGTTGAATTAATTTGAATTAATTAAGATCTAATTTTATTAAATTGAATTAATTTGAATTAATTAAGATTTAATTGAATTAAGTTGAATTAATTTGAATTTGATTTAATTAAGATTTAATTGAATTAATTTGAATTTGATTTAATTAAGATTTAACTGAATTAATTTGAATTAATTAAGATTTAATTGAATTAATTTGAATTAATTAAATTTGATTTAATTAAGAATTAATTTGAATTAAATTAGATTTAATTGAATTAATTTGAATTTGATTTAATTAAGATTTAATTGAATTAATTAAGGTTAAGTTGAATTAATTTGAATTAATTAATATTTAATTGAATTAAGTTGAATTAATTAAGATTTAATTGAATTGAGTTGAATTAATTTGAATTTAATTGAATTAATTTATATTTAATTGAATTATGTTGAATTAATTAGATTTAATTGAATTAAGTTGAATTAATTTAGATTTAATTCAATTAAGTTGAATTAATTAAGATTTAATTGAATTAATTTGAATTTAATTGAAATAATTTGAATTAATTAATATTTAATTGAATTAAGTTGAATTAATTTAGATTTAATTGATTTAGGTGGAATTAATTTAGATTTAATTGAATTAAGTTGAATTAATTAATATTTAATTGAATTAAGTTGAATTAATTTGAATTTAATTGAATTAAGTTGAATTAATTAATTAAGTTGAATTAATTAATTAAGATTTGAATAATTAACGTTGAAATGATTAATTAATAGTTGTGGGTTTAAGTTCATAATTTTCATTATTTCGAAAATTTCTGACTCATCTACTATTTCTTCCTTATTTATCTTTTCAAGTTTTTCTAATAATTCTGATTTATTTGAATCGTGGTAATTTTTATTAACTATGACCTTTATCTTAGAAAATTCCATCTCCTTCTCATCCTCAAAATTACATCCTTCAATATCCTTAACATAGGTGGAGTAATTTGGGCCACTAGTTAAAGTTTTGTAATAATCTTCAATATTATCTATAATTAAGTTATCATCTAGGAGAATTTCATCTTAATTATCCTCAAGAATATTTTCAACAAAATAATTTTTATCCTCAGAAACAATTTCAATAATTTCAGGATTATCTCCAGAAATATCTTCACTAATTTCAGAGTTATCTTTAGAATTATCCTTAAGGTTTTTAAATTTGAACTCATAATTATTTAAAGAATTTTCAAATTTGAGTTTAGATTTATACAACAGATTTTCAAATTTGAACTCATAATTATCTAAAGGTTTTTCAAATTTGAATTCAGATTTATCCAAAGGATTTTCAAATTTGAATTCAGACTTATCCAAGGGATTTTCAAATTTGAATTCATAATTATCTAAAGGATTAAAATTGTCAGAATTTTCAGTATTAATTTCAGCAATTTTATCAGATCTAATTTTAGAATTAATAACTGTAAAATTATCAGATCTAATTTCAGAATTAATTTTACAGATTAATTTATTGATATTGATAATTAAAGAGTTAATTTCTGATAGTTTATTACTGCCTACATTATCTAGTTGATCATGCAAGAAATTAATTTGCCTATTTACACAATTTAATTTTTTCAGTAAAATTATCTAAATAATTTACATAAGAAAGTGCAGGAAATTTAAAAATTCTCGCAACATAAATTTTGTGTACCTTTGGCCGACACTTATTTTTGTAGTGCCCGTATTTGTCGCATTTGAAGCATCTGATGTGGTCCTTGTTCTTCCAGACTTCTGGCGCTGGTGCCTCCTTTGCCGCCGGTGAGGAACGATTCTTACGAGTAGGGCACTGATTTTTATAGTGCCCTCTCTCCCTGCACGTGAAGCATATAATATGAAATTTAAAATTTGACATTTTAAAATTAAATTATACCTGATTCACTCCTGGGCTCCCCCTCAACTCCTGGCGTCGTTGCTCCATCGGCGGTTAGTCCGGTGAAGAGCGGCCTGGCTCTGATACCACTTGTAGGACCGGTGCCGTCGATAGAGGGGGGTGAATATCGACTGTAAATCTTTCTCGAAAATTCGTAAACTTTCGATCGTTCTAAAATCAGAGTTAGTAGCACAGCGGAAAAGTAAAACAAAAAAAGAAAGAATAAAAGAAATAACAACACAGCAGACACGCGGGATTTATTTACTTGGTTCCCGACCCCCCTGGGTCAGTATGTCCAAGGCCTATGTCCTCGGCGTGAGTCCACTATTGGTCTCCTTTCCAGACTTTCCGAAGGCGGAGAAAACCGTCTTACAGTGCAGAAGTACAATCACAAAGATAATAAATTAAGTGCGGAATAATAAAAGCAAACCGAACAACAAGGATTTGAAACTCGGCCGATTTGGACCTCCGAAGTGCCGTGCACTTCCTCCTGGAGCCTCCCTGTCATAGAGCCTCGTCTTTAGCCCGTTTTCGTCGGTCAGAATGCTCAGAATCATTCTTGGAAGTTGTGTCTGAAGCTGAGGCGTCGAGGCCCCTTTTATAGGCTTCATACGGGCGCCTGTGATGATAGGGGCGCCCTAATGGACTCGGCCAAACCTTATCCCCGCGCCGAACTCGTCGCAGCTGATAAAACCTTTGACCAGGGTGCCCTGGACCTCCTGAGCGCCTGAATGAAGGCTTATCTGTGTTTCGAACTCGAAACAGCAAATACAGCTTTCAACTTGGGCGCCCGTATCATCCCGGGCGCTTGAATGGAAGTCTATTATGCCTTCTTCACGAAAACTGGTTTTTATTCTTTGGCTTGGGCGCCCCTATGGATGGGGGCGCCTGAATGCTGTTGGGCGCCCCCATCAATAGGGGCGCCTGGCCTCTTTAGGTTCCAGCCCATTGTGTGTTTTTTGCCTGCTTTGTCTTCCATTCTAGGTACCTGCAACATACAAAAATACAAAGCAAATATACACACAATATTAGCCCTAAGGACTTGGTTCTGACTTCAGATTTCCACGAAACCCTAGGTTTAACCGACGCAAGTTCCCACCCCTGAGAACGCGCCTTTCACCTACTCCATTCAGGAGACGGTTGCCACCCAGTCCTTCGGGTGGACTTTTGCTTAGCCTCCGATACTCTTGTTGATGCAGTCTGGCCCTGATTGTTGTTTTGGTATTGACACCGATTTTAGTTTAGGTTGATTATGATTCTGATTATGATGATGGTTAAGTCCTGATCAGTGATAAGGCACGGGTTGATTGAAATCCTAACCTGGAGGGTTAGGTGTTGGAAATCCCGGTGAGTGAAGCCGGGTCCTGGTGAGTGAAGCCAGGTGTTGGAAATCCCGGTGAGTGAAGCCGGGTCCTGGTGAGTGAAGCCAGGTGTTGGAAATCCCGGTGAGTGAAGCCGGGTCCTAGTGAGTGAAGCCAGGTGTTGAAAAGTCCTAATTCGGAAGAGGTGGGTGAAAAGTCCTAGCTTGGAGGGCTAGGTGAAAAGTCCTAACTCGGAGAGTTAGGTGCAAATTCCCAACTTGGAGAGTTAGATGGGAAAATCCTTAGCTTGGAGGGCTAAGGTGAATGAAATCCTAGCTTGGAAGGCTAGGTTTGCGTCCCTGGATCGGTCTGGTGACCGATCAGGGAGTTGACACGCTGATCCTTAGTGGATCGGTCTGGTGACCGATCCAGCGATGTCTGATCGGTCTGGTGACCGATCAGGGAGTGTGTGTTTCACTCACTGCACAGCTCCTGATCGGTCTGGTGACCGATCAGGGAGCGAACAGTGAGTTGAGTTCCCTTGCTAATCAAGTCCAGAACGGTCCGGTGACCGATCAGAGACTTAGGATTTGATTAAAGAATCACTGTTCACTCCAGCCTGATCGGTCTGATTGGTCTGGTGACCGATCAGGCAGGAGCCTGATTGGTCTAGGGGCCAATCAGGAGTGTGCAGAAACTGCTGGATCGGTCTGGTGACCGATCAGGCTCCTCCCTGATCGGTCTGGGGACCGATCAGGAGCAGAACTTTAATTCAAATATGCTGTCAGAAGTCTGTTTTCTCTGCCGATTCTCTGATACACTGCTGATATGTTTTGATAAGCATTGCTAAGCCTCTGTTGGAGTGTGCAGGTGATAGCAGGTGATTCAAACACTCAAGGAGGGTCAATGGGAGGCTTTTCGTTGAGCAGGTTTGGCTGTTTCTCATTCTCAGGTTTCAACGGGCAACTGACGCAGCTGGCGACTGACGGAGGCTCAGCTGGAGAGGAGGTCTTCAGTGGACTGAGTGCTCAGGGAGGTCAGTGGGTTCAGGCTGGCTCAGTGGATGTTGATGAAGCTTGTGATGGTGAGCAGAGCTTAAGTGACGAAGCTGGAAGCAGAGGAGCGTAGGCGAACAAGACAGAAACTTGGGAAGTTTGGCTGGGCTGTGTTCGTGCTCTTTGTTGCTTTGTGCTTGAGCGATCTTGTTACATCCTTGTGAGCTTGTCTTCTCGAGTGTCTCTGTGCTTAACTTGTATCTTCTTGAGATCACTTGTGGAGAGGTTTCTCCACCGAGAAGGAGGCTGCTACTTGTTAGTAATATGAGAGAAGTGTCCTAAGGCAATCGCATTATGATTGTAAACATTTATTTTAATAAATGAAAATTTACTATTTGAGTATACATGCTTGTGTATTTGATTGGGATCTTAAACTCATTTACTGAATGTCCGCAATACAATTCACAGCATGAGAGAATTTGTGATGAATTCACAACTAGTGATTATCTCTACATGTGCAATTGTGAAGTATTGAAAATATCCCTAGTCGATGAATTGATAAACCCGGACACTATCAATTCTGTTGAGACTAGCATGGGTTATTCTCTAATCAGCTGATTCTCACTGGCTGGTGACATTGGGATGTCCGAAGATAAACATAGATGCTAGTTAAGGGAACTAGTTTATTGGAGTGACTGGTTGTAAGACTTCATATGGGAATCTACATGTAGATAAGTCAATGAAGTTCTTACTGCAGCTTAAGTGCGATGTTCCTTTGACTTGCGGTGTTCAAGTCATCTTGGTCATGGAGACTTATACTTTAACATCTTAAGCAAGCATCTCCAAGGAGATGTGGACCCAGGATGGTTGGGTATAAGCCAAAGTGCCTGAAGATGTTTGAACAGCCTACGAAGGATTCACCACTCCTTGCGAGGAGATGTATACCCAGGCCTATCGTCGGATTGTTACTCAAAGCCTCTGGCCAGAGCATGTCATGTTTAGAGTATGAGTCTCTTAAATACATGAGAGTAATTAGAAATCCAAAGGACGAGAGAACGTTACTTGGGCTAGGTGTGACGTAGTCAGCCTAGTGGAGACTGACACACACAGACCATGTCCTGAACCAAGTGGGTATAAGATGGTGAAGGGAATGAGGCACGATTCATTAGAGCTGCTGAAGGGTTTCAGAATCATTTCTGAGGTCAACCGTTGATCTTTCGATTAATTGGGGGTCATGATGTACTACTAGGTGCCACTCATGATCGTTCTATAATTGGTTGATTATAGACGGCCAACATAAATCGAAAGCCTATTTAGTCACACGCACTACGAGTAATCCGAGGGATTTAAAATGAGTTGAAAATTGGATTTTCCGATCAAGAGAAATAAGTCGAATTTGAATTTATCAGAGGCGCACGGGAAGCTTAAAATGGCTAAGTCTTTTGAAGACTTATTGGGCGAATTAAATGAGTTTAATTCGCTAGGGATTTGGCTTGGTGTGGCCGGCCAAAGAGGGTGCCCACCCTCTTTGGTTTGGCCGGCCACTACAAGGAGAGAAAACCAATTTATTTGGTTTAATTATAAAATAAATCAAGCGCGATTTGTTTTATAAAATTATGGATAAATAAATTTATATAAAGAAATTTATGTAAAGAAATTTATGTAAATAAATTTATTTTCATGGAGATTAAAATAAACTTTAAATGGTTTATTTTATTTTATAAAATCAATTGTGAATTGATTTTTCCATGATAAGAAAAATTTACATATTAAATTTCTTGTAAAATTTTATTCCATAATAAAAGGAGAGATGTATTTGTTTTATTATAAAGTTAGTTATAATAAAACTTGGCATAAACGGAATAATTCATAAGAAAATTTATAGGATAAATTTCTTATGAAAAATTCCGTTAAAGGGGAGACTTGGCAAGGGAGAGGCTACTATATAAAGAAACCAAGGCTAGGCTTGAATTCCTCAATTGAATAATCAAGAGATTAAGTAGCTCTCCCTCTCTCTCTCTAATTCTCTCTCTCTCTCTAGGGTCGACACCCCTTCTCTCTCTAGGGCCGGCTCTCTCTCCTCCCCTAGGGCCGGCGCACATACCTAGGGTGGCCGTGAGCTTCCTCCACCAAGAAGGTGCCGAAGAAGAAGAAGAAGCGGATCGCGACTACTTCCTTCCTTTCCCGGAATTTTGATTCCTTTCACTACAACAAATATGACTATTTACAGCGCACAATTATTTTATCCGCAGCACGCATTGTATGCTGCACAACTCCAAGCTATTAAAAGTCATAACAAATTGACATCGCATGGCCGCGTGCTGTGGATAATAACAATCACAGCATGCAACCACGTGTCGCGAATAATAGCAATCGCAGCACGCAACCGCGCGCTACGAATAATAGCAATCACAGCATACAACTACACGCCGTGAATAATAGCATATAAAAATAAAAATAAAAATAAATAAATATCACACATATTAATTATCAACACTATATAATTATCAATACTATTTATTTAAAATATATAATCCAAATTTAATCTTAATATGGATATCTAATTTTTATTCATCTCATAATCATTTTACAAAACTCACAAATCTTTATAAATCAACACCAAATATTTTACAAAAAAATATGAATCACTAACCATCAAAGAAATATAACAAATGACCCTAAAAAATATAGGGCAAAAATTAAAAAAGCGATCCTAGCCTTCATCTCAAGACTTCTCAACATTGTCGTGTCGTTCTCACTAGCTCCAAACTTTCCAACAAGCTCCACCAAGAAGAACATGTTGCACTTTTACTTTCGGATCTGTGGATGCAATTTGGCCTTCTGCAACAACTCCATCAATACTCCAATGAAGCAGCTTGCATTTAGTATTATCAATGATATGTCCATGACTCAAGGTCTTTAGTTGTAATTGTATAACCAAAAAAATCTCTAAGTTATAGCAAAGATATTTCCACGATAAAAACTAACCAGGCTACAATTCAAGTGCTGCAATTCAAGTGGACATTTTAAAGGAGAAGCTACTGGATGCAATTCAATTTGGATAAGTTACAAGATAACATTGGAAGTGCTGCAAGGTTTGGTTCCAACGTTGTATGGTCTCCCAACAAGCTGGTGTTGCATCACTTTCACTATTGTGAAAGCATTAGCCAATATCCCGAGGCAGATAACAAGGAATATACAAATAAAATTTATATTAAGCACAATCAACAAAATCAAGTAAAGGCAAAGGGTGCCATCTCAGTAATAATGTCTAGATAAGTGAGATTAGAGAGTAAATTTGCATGCTCCTTTACCATTTCGTCAGTCACGAAACTCTCTGGCATTTCCCTGCCACGAATAAGCAAAGTATCATTTCCCTACATCAGCTGAATATAAAAAGATATGAACCACCACAATTAGGGGGCGTTTGATTTAGAGTAATAGGGACTAGGAAATGGTAAGTGTCAATGGGAATGAAAATAAGGGAATCATTCCCTCATTTTTATTCCCTACTCCCTCCTCATCAATCAAATTCCTCAATCATTCCTTCCTTTTCATATATCCAAAACATTCCTTTTTTATTTTATATTTTTCATTTTATTATTTCTTTTTATATTATCTCATTTTACTTTCCCTCTCTACATTTTAAAATTTCTCTCTACATATTTATTCTTTACTCTCTCTATATTTTTCTATTATTTTCTCTCTCTACCTTTCTGATCTCATTTTCTCTTTATATATTTTCAATATTACTTTCTCTCTCTACCTCTCTTATTATAATTTATCTAGCTTAATTTTTCACTTTTTTTTTTATATTTTCTATATCACTTTTTCTCTATATTTTCTATATCACTTTCTCTCTCTATATTTTATATATCACTTTCTCTCTCTACCTTTCTTATCTTATTCTCTCTCTGTATATTTTGATAATCACTTTCTCTCTCTATCTCTCTTATCATAATTTATTTATCATTATTTTTCATTTTTTCTGTATATTTCATATATCACTTTCTCTCTCTACATTTTCTATATCACTTTCTCTCTATATATTTTCAATATCACTTTCTCTCTCTACCTCTCTTATTATAATTTATCTATCTTTATTTTTTACTTTTTCTCTATATTTTCTATATTACTTTCTCTCTCTACATTTTTTATATCACTCTCTCTCTACCTCTCTCATCTCATTTTCTCTCTATATATATTTAATATTACTTTCTCTCTCTACCTCTCTTATCATAATTTATCTATATTTATTTTTTACTTTTTTCTATATCTTCTATCACTTTCTCTCTCTACATTTTCTATATCATTTTTTTCTATCTCTCTCATCTCATTTTTTCTCTCTATATTTTTTTAATGATTTCTCTCTCTATTTTTATCACATCTATCTTATCTTATTTTTTCTCTCTACTTTTTATCTTTATTTTCTCTATTATTGTATTTTCTCCTATTTTTTTCTTCTAATTTCTTTTTTTACCTTACTTCTCATAATTTCTCTCTATATTTTTCTAATTTATCTCTCAACTCATTTTATTTTACTTTCTCTATTTTGTAATAATTCTATTATTTTAGGTAACTTTGAAATTTTTATGGATTCTCATTAGTAAAGTTAAACTGAACCAAACATTATCAATGACAATAATTTTCATTTCAGAATTTGAACCAAACACTACTAATGGAATCATGATTTTCATTCCCATTGACCCCTCAATGAATCCCATTACCATTCCGATTAACAAATTTGAACCAAACGTCTCCTTAGATTTCCCTGCCACGAATAAGCAAAGTATCATTTAGGCAATATAAAGTGCAATTTAGTTTCACACGTATGTGGAAATATAGGTTGTGAATAGCATCATATTCATGTCATACAATCACCATGTCATGAAGCTACTAGTACTTAAAAAATACAAACTGCAATAGATTAGTAGAATTTTCTTTACAAAATTGAATCTTAATAACATATAGTAATGGGTATAAAGTAAGATAAAACATACAATAACAAATGGACCCGTCAAAAATTGACTAATTTTTTAACTAATTCATGACAATTAAGATCTTAGTATCTATAGAGAATAAAAGAACAAAATTTCAATACCTGTGCAACCATAAAAGCATGAAGATCACACCCATGTATGAAGAAGACATCATCTAAGAAGTTCATTATTGCATTTCACAAGTTTAAAAAAAAGACAGATAATAATTGAGCAAGGATGTATCAAAATTATGCTCACATTAACTAATCAGAACAGATAGAAAAGAACAAAATTATAAATCACATAACCCTCAACCATTGTTACACCAAATCACATTTAACAGAAATTCATTGATTTTGATAGAATGATTCCTTGAACATTTCAAATGGAAATGCATTCAGATGAACTTTTAGGACATGGAATCATCCAGCAGATAACTACAAGGATCAATTAACACAACATTATAGTACTTGGGAGTTCAGGAAGTGAGCCTGAGCAAAACTTATTAAGCTAAAGAATGCTATTGGGAATATGATAAACCTCCTAAACATTCATCAATGGATGTACTACAGAATGATTGAAGACATGAAGTAGCTTGGAATGGCATAACAAAAGAGTGTTAGGAGTTTTGAGAAACATTTAGATAGGATTAGATTTCTAAGCCAAATAGTACTGAAGCAAGCAATAGAAAGAAATGAAGTCCAATATCAGGTTTGTTTGTATTCAACATCAGATGAAAGTAACATAGTATTTACTTAGCATAATTTGCTCATTCATATGTAAACACAAAATAGTAAATACCAACATGTTCTACAAATCCTAAACACTAGTTTGTACATAGTGTTTCAACGGAATTGCTTTCTTTATCAACCTTTTGAAGCAAAACATAAGGTAAACAAACACAAGTTAAATAGAAAAAAATCAAACCTTTCTCTGCTTGCATAGGGCTTCAGAAGGTTCCAAAAAAATCAAACATTTCTCTACACACATAGGATTAGCGATAGACTCGACGTCGATGATGACGAGATTCAAGTGGAAGAGAGAGAGGAGATTGCGTGACAGCGATGGGTCGAATGGGCATAATCAAAAAGAGGGAGAGGTACCTTCCTAGTCGTGTCCGAAGCGGATGACGACGAGGCACTCCTCCTCCACCAAGATCGCTTGATCCACTAACGAACCGGAGTGGAGATGCGGCAGAAGGTCCAACATCCTCACACTGCAGGGATGATTTTCCTTCCCCTTCTTCCTCTCTCGAATGTTGACTTTTGGTTTGCTGAGATAGGGCGAAGGCTGCACCCAGCTAGGAGTAAGAGAGCTTGAGCACAACCTTCACATACAGCGAGGAGGATGCTAGCATCGTCGAGGCCGCGATCGACGGAGGAAGGGCTGGAGGAGGCGAGGATCTTGCAGAGAAAATGAGCGGAGGCTCGATGAGGAGGAGGAGGACGAGGAGGAGGAGAAGTGTAGGTTGGCGAAGCGGAGAGAGAGGGAAAAGGGTGGTGAATTGACAAGAAGTAGAGGAGGGAGAGGAAGGAGGTGAAGGCATTTGGGGATTAAGGGTTTGTCGGTCGGGTGGAAAAAGTCGCGATGAGATTAGATGTTTAAACGGGTGACGGTGGTATTGACAGCGTGTTTTTTTACACGTCGTTGTTAATAATATTAATAAATATTAACAAGCTATTTTATATATTATTAATATTAAATATTTAATAGCGCAGTGTGTACATCGTAGAAAAAAAATATTGATAGCATATATTTCTGGCATGCTGTTATTTGTAAAATTATTATTAACAACGTACTTTTAATATGCCGTTAATAATAATATTAACAGCGTGCTTTTAATGTACGTCGTTGATATTTCTTCTTTTAAAAAAATTTATGATATTAACAGCGCACATCAATATGCATACCGTTAATAATACTATTAACAGCGTGCTTTTAATGTGCGCTGTTAATAACGCGCTGCGGAAAATTAATTTTCTTGTAGTGTTTGCTTGGTGGTTAGTTTCCATCTTTCTCTCTTGTTTTTCTAGTTATGCCTTTGGAGAATCTAGTAGTTCTTGTCGGCACAAAACTCGTGGCTTTGCGAAGTCATCCTGAAGAGAACTCGGCGTGGACGCGAATAGAGGCGGAGCTTCCAAGGGACGCTACGGTTGGATCTCGTCCCTTACTTCAAGTTACGCGAGGTAACGAGTAAATTAGTTTACTTTCTGCAAAATTTTAATTTATGATCATGTCCACACATCATAAGGTCGTATGCTAGATACGTGGTTAAAAATAATTTAAGAAATTATTTATGCTAATTCTTCTGCTGCACGTAAATATTTTAAAATTTACGAACCCGTATCCTTGTCAACATGCACCCGGTACCAACACTACTATCCGGAGTTCACCGGGGCTTGATCTGCCGACGATCAAGGGATCGCCCACCTTACGGGCACGCCAAGGAGTAGGGGCAAGTTATCCCCGAACCTTGTAAACGATCCTTGTTAGCGATCCTTGGTTTATATTCTTTGTTTCTGCATTTCTGTTAAGATTGTTTCTCTACATATGCTTTGTTTCCGCTGCTGCTAACTTAAGTGCAGAGAAAGATTTCAAAGAGCAAGCTTTGTAGTGTCTATCTATATTCACCCCCCCCCTCTATAGCCATTCGTTTCCAACAACTCTCGGATCTCGAGACGTCCGAACCCTGACTCGTCTCTACTTCTGTCCTTAGTCATCGCTCAGCTAAGTTGCTCAGTCCCTCGGACCAAGACTTCGTGCCCAAACCCTAGGTCCAGGACTTCGGTGCCCAACCCTCGGCCAGGTCTTCGTGCCCAATTCCTCAAACCAGGTCTTCGGTGCCCAACCCTCGGCCAGGTCTTCTTGCCCAGTCCTCGACCAGGACTTAGTGCCCACCTTCCGAGCAGGTATTCGGTGCCCAGCCCTTTGCCAGGACTTAGTGCTCAATCCATGATCAGGACTTAGTGCCTAATTCTTCGAGCCAGGACATTAAACAAAGGAAGGGGAGTTAAGAGAGGAGTAACAAAATGGACCTTTGCAAGATCAATTGGTGTTGGGCACAGAAAGATCAGTCGACTGATCTTCAGTGCAGTCGACTGGTGTCGGCTGGAATTCGAACGTTGGGCTGTAACGTTCGAATCCGAGTGGACCTGTCGACTGGTGTTGGCACCAGTCAACTGGTAACGATTGTTTTAGGGTCGAGCTCTATTTAAGAGAGCTCGGTTTGGCTGGGCAAAAGTTGATGAAATAAGCTTTGTTAAAGCTTATTAGTAGTCTACAAGTGCTCATGTATTGTTGCAAGGTTATGACAAGGTTTATCCACCCACAAGGAGCGACGCAAGCTAGCCGAAGGCTTTTCGGGGAGTCATCCACCGACGGATCTGGATCGTCCACCTTACGGACAGCCGTAGAGTAGGAATATCATCTCCGAACCACGTAAAAGTTTAGTGTTAGCATTTGTATTGTTTTATAGTTTATAGTTCCGCTTGCACACTCTAACATTGTAGGAAGAAAACCGCGATTGATGTGGGTGAACGACTATTCACCCCCTCTAGTCGTACGCACCGATCCCCAACAAGTGGTATTAGAGCTGGGGTCACTCATCTACGGACTAACCGCCGAGAGAGTAAAGGTGCTAGAGGAAGATGGACTCGGAAGGTCCACTAGGATGGGATACTCGGATCCCACCTCCATATGATCGAGACAACTTCGATTATTAGAGGAAGTTGTTGGAGACTTGGTTCCAAATGGATTGGGACCATTGGACCGCATTGGAGCTTCCATTTGAAGCTCCAACGGATAAGAAGGGGAAACACCTCCGACCTCGACATTAGACAAAGGAACAAATGGAAGAAGTAGAGTCGGATATGGAGGTAACTAGAATTGTGTTAAATTTATTACCTTCTTATATTGTGTCCCGTATAGGTGAGTACAAGAATGCATATGAGCTATGGAGAAAAGTGATAGCTCTACATGAAAATTCTACACAAGGACATAGAGTAGAGGAGCCAAAGGAAAAGGGGTCATTGATCCAAGAGAATGAGAAGGACCAATCGGAAGTTGAATCGAGTTCAACATACGAAGAGGAGAAGGAAGTGGAATCGTCCACATCTTCAAGTGAGGAAGAAATACAAGAAGTCTCCACTTCAATGATTGAGGGGGAGGAGAGACCATTCTAAATACCGGAGCAAGAAGAAGCCTTCACCTCCACTAAAGCAAAGTCAAAGGATTACATCATTTGCTTTGGGTGTAATGAGAAGGGACACTACAAGGACAAGTGTCCATTAGGTAAAAAAGAGGTAAACCCTAAATTCAAATAATTTGAAAACTAACATGAGTTGTAGGGATAGAGCAAAGAAAGATAAGAAGCATATAATTTGCTTCACGTGTGGTGAGCGGGGCCACTACCACATAAAATGCCCAAGGAAAGGAGAGCTCAAGAAGCTAGGGCATTTAAAGAAATTGGAGAAGAAGAGGAGCTCAAGTCAAGGGGGAGCTTCAAAGGTAAAAAGGGAGGTAATCCCTTGTTTAAAATTTAACCCCAATTTTGAATTCCTATATGATTGTTAAAAATAATGTAGATTATTTACCCAAGCATAATCATAGATTTATGTATAATGATAGGAATAGGGTTAACAAGGTAGATAATCCTAGGAAATCATTATCCAATACTAGACCAAATAGGACCCAAACTACCATGCCTAAGAGTAGGAATGTAGTAAATGTACAAGGCATTAATCCCGAGAAGGGGAGACATATGCCTAGAAAGGTGGATAGGTCTAGGAATGTCCATAGTGGACATGTTGACTCTAGAGTTAGAGCTCTAGAGTTGAAAAATCAAGTCTTGAAGGCAAGGCTTGAGAAAATGGAGAGAGTCCTAGATAGTTTCATTATTGGACCTAGGGGACTTGACATGCGTTTGGGTGTTCAAAAATCCAAAAATGTCAAATTGGGTACATCCAAGGCAAATGGAAGGAACTATGATAGGGTAGCATATAACTATGCTAAGGATGGAAAATTCAAAAATGTTAAGGATAAGTCATTTAAAGTTAAGGAAAAGAAGAATTTAACCAAGGACAAGGTGTCCAAGGTTAAAGAAGTTAAGAATGTAGGCCAAGAATCAACGAAGGAACATCGGTGTGGTCTTGTATTTGTTGAGTCACCTAGTGAGGTGGCTAAGGTTAAGAGCTCAAGGGGGAGCTCAAAGAGTCAAATTGGGATTCAGGATAAATGGATCTCTGGAGGATTTCTTCCGAAAGTCTAGATAGACTATAAAGTGTGCAAAAGGGTTTGAAGACGAATTTGAGTCTCAATCCTTAGGTTTTGGCACATTGGGTTTATATTTCATGCATAAAAATATGGCATTGGGGGTCATATTGAATGAAAATTGATTTTTGATGTGTAGATGTTATATAAACCAATGTTAGGGATGCATTGTGTTTTGGTATGGGCAGATACATCAAGAAAAAACCAAAACTAGGACTTTAGGTCAAGGTTCTATTGAACCATTTAGATAGTTTTGGGTTTTGTGTCAATCTTGGGATCTGAGATATATACATTTTTAAATGTATTTTTTCCAAATAGACATGAATACCACAAATTTCTCCACAAAATTTGAGAATTTTTGGAGACTTGTTGAATTTCTGGTGCATTTATGAAATTGGGTCAGAAATACAGAAATCGCCTGATACCAGGGTATCAGTAGACTAATACAGAGGGCAATCGACTGATAATTCTGTGAGCTGGGTTTTTGACTAGGTCAGTTGACTGGTAACTGTCTCAGTCGATTGATACAGGCTAAAATTATTTTCAGCAAAGTCGAAATGTGTCTTGATGATGTTGGACTTGTGTATAACCTTATGGGGGCTAATAAAAAATGTTTGTGGTCTTTTAAGATTAAAGAATCCAATAATTGGGGAGATTGTTAGTGCTTTTTTTGATTTGTCGCAAAGGGGGAGAAGTGTTGGGTTTAAGTGGGAAACCAACACACCTTTATAAGAAATCCAAGCTCAAGGGAGAGCTTAGGTGAAGGGGGAGCATTTGTTGGCAAAGGGGGAGAAGTACCTTTGCAAGAAAAACCTACTCAAGGGGGAGCCTAAGGTTAGGTTCCATGATTTATGCATAATTTATTTGCTTTGTTGTTGGTTCCCTAATTTAAACGGGTTACCAAACATCAAAAAGGGAGAGAGTATTAGAGCAATCTAGGTACCATGGGTTTTGATATTTAGGCAAAGGTTTAAGTTAGGATTATTGTTGTATTTGATATGCATTGTGAGTATGCAGGATATAGGTACAATAAAGGAAAAAAGTTCAAGTGACATCTTTGCAAAGGAAGACTCGACAACAAGGACCGAGGCCGAAGGAAGCTCCAGAAGGCAAGGCGTGAAGGATGGGGAGGCATCCGTGGGATGCAAGACTGATGGAGGAAGCTAGAAGGCTAGGTCTAGGTTGGTTGGGCGAGGGCAAGTGTTGAGTGACTTACTTAGGGTTGAAACCCTAGGTTCAAAAAGATCAGTCGACTGTTGTCGGCTGGAATTCGATCGTTGGAATGTAACGTTCGAATCCGAGTGGACCAGTCGACTGGTGTTGGCACCAATCGACTGGTAACGACTGTTTCAGGGTCGAGCTCTATTTAAGAGAGCTTGGTTTGGCTGGGCAAAGGTTGACGAAATAAGCTTGGTTAATGTTTATTAGTAGTCTATAAGTGCTTAGGTGTTGTTACAAGGTTGTGGCGAGGTTTCTCCACCCACAAGGAGCGATGCGAGCTAGCCGGAGTCTTTTCAGGGAGTCATCCACCAACGGATTGGGATCATCCACCTTACGGACAGCCATGGAGTAGGAGTATTATCTCTGAACCACGTAAAGGTTTGGTGTTAGCGTTGTATTGTTTTGTAGTTTATAGTTCCGCTTGCGCACGCTAACATTGTAGAAATGAAAACCGCGATTGAAGTGGGTAAACGACTATTCACCCCCCTTAGTCGTACGCACCAATCCCCAACACTAATATTTTATGCATGAAGGTATTGGATTATTGGATGTGGATTCAACATGTATAGTGCCCTTAAAATGATTAACTTGTCTAGATGCTTCTATCTAGGTGTCATAAACACCCGATGCTCAATAAAGACAACATATATTTTCCATTATTAAATACATCATTTAGAATCATGTATAAACAATATATTGAGATTGGAGGAAAGTACAACTTAAAATGAAATGATTTACCATCGAGTAGCTACTACAATGTTGTAGCAGCTACTATCGAGTAACTACTACAATGTTGTAGTTGATAATGTCACTTTCACATGTAGCAGCTATTGTCGAGTAACTGCTACAATATGTAGCAATTACATTCGCTTTTACTTTATAGCAATTATTGTCCAATAGTTGCTACAACATGAAATATATTTTCGATTTCATGTTGTAGTTATACTCAACAAAGTAAAATATATCAAATTGGAATTCTAGAATAAAAAACAACAAGATATCTCAACACAACACCTTGGAATAGTAGTATAGTACATCACCCAATCAATATGTTTAACATGTTCAAGACTTTAAACCAGAAGAGAATCTAACAAGACCAATTAACACAACAATTTAAAATACATATCTATTCTTCATCACTAATTTAGAGAATCTAACTGTTGTTTTATCTCTTCCAATGCATTTCTTCCAATGCTTTATCCCTTAAAACTATTAACTTG
The DNA here is from genome assembly GCA_024364735.1 of Boesenbergia rotunda. Taxonomy (NCBI): domain Eukaryota; kingdom Viridiplantae; phylum Streptophyta; class Magnoliopsida; order Zingiberales; family Zingiberaceae; genus Boesenbergia; species Boesenbergia rotunda. Next base: position 60,298 of record JAGFNQ010001253.1, read on the forward strand.
TCTAGATGTTTCTATCCAGGTGTCATAAACACCCAACTAACGTCAAATAAAGACAACATATATTTTTTTCTATATTAAATGCATCATTTAGAATCAAGTATAAACAATATATTGGAATTAGAGGGAATTATAACTTAAAATGAAATAACTTACCATCGAATAAAATATAGGAAATGATGTTTGGCAAGTTTCTTACAAATTATATAACCAAAAAAATTAAAATATATCAAAAAAATTATTCACAAGGTAACAAAAAATTATTTGGCTTGTATGTTGTATCTGCTACACGTTGTAGCATCTACTTGAACACGTAGTTGCTATAACGTTGTAACATAAATCCTAATAAAAAATATTATATAGAGAGTAAAATAGGCATTGGAGTGGAAGGGCTTACGATCAAGAATGGAGGGGTGGGAGCAGCGGCGTCGGCTTTGTTCGTGGCATCTTCCAACCCGTTCAAAAAGAAGCTTGTAGCAGTATTTTGTGCTTAGTTTGCACACCTATGCTTTGCTTGCGACAAACAAGCTGGAACAGGCATTGCCAGGAGGAGCGACGAAAGACGACGACGAAGGAAGGAGCGAGAGGGACAAAAGAGGGTGGCGAAAGAAGGAGCGAGATTGAAGGACATTTAGATTTGGAAAAGTTGATAGAATAAAGATTGAGTAAAGGTTTTAAATGGAGGGCGGAATGAGAGAGAAAATAAAAGAAATTTAATAATATAAAAAATTTAAGTTGGCAACGCCATGTGAGTGTGTCACTCCCTGTCGCAGAAGGCGTCAGGCAGGATATCATTTCTATATATATATATCATTTTACTATGTTGCAGACTGGTTGTTGCGGACGTCGTCCGCCATTGTGCCTTTCGATTTTTTTATTTTTTATTTTTTTAAGCTCCCGTTTATGCCAATAAGATTTTCCTTTAGGTTTTGGAGTTGGGTTATACTATTAAACACCAAAAAAATCAACCCGAAAAAATTTTTAAGGTGTGCACGGGGTGTGCGGTAAGTGTTAAGTACGACAACTCAAAATCTGATTCAAGAAAATTTTCGAGTTTTATCGGATAGGTTCTAGTTTCCGAGCTTACGGAGGAAGTTTAAGAAGTGTTATTTAAACATCCAAAACTTATCAAGAGCTTACATGAAAGAAAACCTTAAATATGAGGACTCGAATCGAGTTAGCTAAAGTTTGAGGGGCTAAGCTAAAAAGGGGGCTCAAATAAAGGGTGCAAATTAGAATGACGTGAATCAAAGGGCCTTTTTGCAAGATGGCTTTGTTGAGGTAATCTATGGTCCGTGGAACCATGTGTTTTGATGTTTGGACAAAGGGTTTAAGTTAGGTTTGACCTTGTATTTGATATGTGTATTTGAGTATACAAGTTCTGTAGGATACACATAGACTCAGCTTAATAACTTCGGGTCCGGTGAATGATGGAAAGGCATTCGAGGGACCATAGATAAGGCAACAACGATGAGCCGAAGGAAGCATTCTTCGAGGCATACGTGAAGGATGGCATGTGGAGACTAGTCGTGAGCTTGTATGCATCTGAGGGACGAGAGACAAAGTCGAAGAAGGCTTGAAGGCAAGAGTCAAAGTTGCGATGAAGAGTCAAGCAAGTCATGAGGGTCCGAGTGCTGAGTAAATTATACTCGGAAAGGAAAATCTTAGGTTTAGGGTTTGGTTAATTGACTGGTATGGGATCAGTTGACTAGTAGAGAGCACAGAAAAATCAGTCGACTGATCTTCTGTGCAGTCGACTGGTGTTGGCTGAATTCAAATGTTAGACTGTAACATTCAAATTCGACAGCTGGTAGTCGACTGGTGTTAGAACCAGTCGACTGGTAACGGCTGGATCAGTAACGGGTTTTATTTAAGAGACCACGGTTTGGATGGGCAAAGGTTGACAAAATAAGCTTGGTTAAAGCTTATTAGTAGTCTACCAAGCTCAAGTGTAAGTGTGCATGTTGTGGCAAGGTTTCTCCACCCATAAGGAGCTACACAAGCTAGCCGAAGGTTTTCTAGGGAGTCATCCACCAACAGATCAGGATTGTCCACCTTACGGACAGCCATGGAGTAGGAGTGTCATCTCCGAACCACATAAATCAGTATATTCTCTTTATGTTAGCTTTAGTTTAATTATATTCTACTTATGCACTAACATTGTAGGAAAGAACTGAGTAAATTGAGAGGCAACGTCTATTCAACCCCCTAGACGGCCTACGATTTCAACAAGTGGTATCAGAGTGGGTCGCTCTCCATTAGACTAACTGCCGAGGAAGCACAAGATGACGATTTTGCGAGTCTACCAAAATTTAAAGGAGAAGATTTCACTTGGTGGACAAAAAGAATGGAGATCTTCTTCAAGACTGATTGGGATACAAGTTTGGTCATAGAAGAACCATTTGAAGTCCCAAAAGACAAGAACGGAAAGAAACTCTGACCATGTTATTAGACGGAAGAGCAACGGTCATGATTAAAGGCTAATGATAAGGTAATTTCAATTTTGATCAATATTTTACCTCCTAACGTGATTAGTCATGTAGGGGAATACAAGAATGCTCACGATTTGTGAAGCAAAATCAAAATAATTCTGTGGGAAGAACTAAAACCTACACAAGAAGAAGAGCCCAACGAAATGGGTTTAATTGTCCAAGGAGTAGAGGTGGAGCAACTGGAAGTTGATTCATGTTCAACATTCAAGGAGAAAAGAAAAAGAAGAAGTATCATCCACCTCCTCAAGTGAAGTGACACAAGAAGAAGAGGATGAAAAATCTACATCATCCAAGGTTGAAGAGAAAGCTAAGACAAATGAAGAAGAGGTCTTGGAAGTCAACCTCGCTAGCACCTCCACCAAAGCAAAATCAAAAGACCACATCATTTGCTTTGGGTGCAATGAGAATGGACACTACAAGATAAATGTTCATTGGATAAGAAGAAGATAACCCCTAAACTCAAGTCAATTGATTTAAAACCTAATTTGAGTTGTATGGAGGAAGAAGAAGCAACACATTCGGTGCTTTACATGTGGTGAGTGTGACCACTACCACACCAAATGCCCAAAGAAAGGAGAATTCAAAAATTGGAGCATTTGAGAAAATGAGAGAAGAAGAAAAAGAAGAGCTCACATCAAGGGAGAGCTTCAAGGGTAAGGGAGGTAATCTCTAACTTTAAATGTAAATCAAATTCAAATTCCTCCATACATGCTAGAAATAATTGTCATTATTTACCCATGCATAATTTTGGATTTAAATATCATGATAGGAATATGATAAATGCATATCAAAACCATAAGAAAATCATTCATGATCAATCTAGAACTATTAAACCTAAGGACCAAGGCATTAATCCAAGAAGGGGAGACACATGTCTAAAATTGGTAGGTCTAGGAATGTCCAAAGTGGACATGTTGATTCTAGGGTTGGAACCCTAGAGAGGGAAAATCAAACTTTGAGGGTAAAGCTTGATAAATTGGGAAAAAACCCTAGATAGATTCATTATTGAATCTAAAGGTCAGATAAATTGTTAGGGAGTCAAAAACACAAAAGCAATAGATCGGGTTTGAATACTGATCTAGGTCCTCCAATGCTAAGGAAAAGCCATATTCAAGAGTGTCATATGACTATAGCAAGGGGAAGTCCAAAAATGACAAGGGAGTAGCATTTAAGGGCAGAAGAAGACCTTAACCAAAACAAGTATCTAAGGTTAAGAAAGTTAGGTTTGTAGTCTAAGAATCATCGGAGATACACCGGTGTATCTAGTGGTTGCGGATGAGTCACCTAGGGAGGTGGCTAAGGCTAAGAGCTCAAGGGGAAGCTCTAAGAGCCAAGTTGAGACTCATGGTAAATGGATCTAAGGTGGTTTCTACATTAAAATCTAGATAGGCTATGAAGTGTATCAAATGATTTGGAGACAAATTTGAGTCTCAATCCTTAGATTTTGGCACATTAGGTTTGTGTTACATGCAGAAATATGACATTGGGGGTCATATTGTATCTAAATTTGATTGTTGATGTATAGATATCATATAAACCAATGATAGGGATGCATTGTGGATTGGTATGAACAGATACATCAAGAGGAAACCAAAATTTGGACTTTAGGTTAAGGTTCAATTAAATCATTTAGATAGTTTTAGATTTTATGTCAATCTTGAGATTGGTGATAGATACATTTTTAAATATATTTTTTTCAAGTAGACATGGGTACCACAAACCTCTCCACAAAATTTGAGAATTTTTAGAGATTTATAGATTTGTTGGTGCATTTCTGAAATTAGGTTCAAAAATACTGAAAGTCTGATTTCTGAGTATCAGTCGATTGGTGAAGGGGACATTCGACTGATAATTCTATAAATTGATTTTCGATAGGGATCAGTCGACTGGTAATTATCTCAGTCGACTGACACATGCTGAAATTATTTTAGCAAAGTCGAAAAGTGCCCTAATAGTGTCAAACTTGTGTATAATTATGGGATTATTACACAATGTTTATGATCATTAGAGGTTAAAGAATTCAATAATTGGAGATTATTGTAGTTCTTTTTTATGCATGATAAAGAGGGAGAAATGTTAGATTTAAGTGGGAAACCAAACATACCTATGTAAGAAATCCTAGTTCTAGGGGAGCTTAGGAAAGGGGGAGCATTGTTGCTTATGTATTGGCAAAAGAGGAGCCTTGTGATAGATTCTTAAAAAGTCCTTGGTAAGTCCAAGTGCAGGGGGAGCCTTGGAGAGGTTCTTAAAATGTCCTTTGGTAAAAATCCTAACTCATTGGGAGTTTAGGTATGGGGGATGCCTTATGATAAGATTCATGCATCATTTGCATTGCATTGCATTGTATATGCATTGGTGATATAAGTCAAAGGTGTAGCTTTGGCAACGTAAGTCCAAATATTTATTAGCATTGTTATTTGTTATTTATTTTTCCTAACATAAACGTATTGTCAAACATCAAAAAGGGGAGATTGTTGAACAATCTATGGTCCGTAGGACCATGTGTTTTGATGTTTGAGCAAAGGGTTTAAGTTAGGTTTATCTTATATTTGATATGTGTGTTTGAGTGTATAGGTTCTGTAGGATACACATAGACTCAGCTTGATATCTTTATGTCCGGTAAAGGATGGAGAGGCATCCGAGGGACCGTGGACAAGGCGACAACGATGAGCTGAGGAAGCGTACTTCAAGGCATACGCGAAGGATGACATGTGGAGACAAGCTGCGGGATGAGAGTCAAAGTCGAAGAAGGCTTGAAGGCAAGAGTCAAAGCTACGATGAAGAGTCAGGTGAGTCGATAGAGTCTGAGTGTTGAGTGAATTGTACTCGGGAAGGAAAACCCTAGGTTTAGGATTTGGTCAGTCGACTGGTAGAGGGCACAGAAAGATCAATCGACTGATCTTCTATGCAGTCGATTGGTGTCAGCTGAATTCGAATGTTAGGCTCTAACGTTCGAATTCGACAGTTGGCAGTCGACTGGTGTTGGAACCAGTTGACTGATAACGGCTGGATCAGCAATGAGCTCTCTCGGTTTGTCTAGGCAAAGGTTGATGAAATAACCTTGGTTAAAGCTTATTAGTAGTCTACCAAGCTCAGGTGTTCGTGTGCATGTTGTGGCGATGTTTCTCCACCCACAAGAAGTTACACGAGCTAACTGAGGCTTTCCGGGGAGTCATTCACCAACGGATCAGGATCATCCACCTTACGACAGTCGTAGAGTAGGATCGTCATCTCTGAACCACGTAAATTGGTGTATTCTCTTTATGTTAGCTTTAATTTAATTATATTCCGCTTGTGCACTAACATTGTAAGAGAGAACCGAGTAAATTGAGGGGTAACGTTTATTCACCCCTCTAGACGACCTACGATTCCAACAAGCTTTACCTTAAGTCAGTTCATCCTCTCTTCTTTCGCTTCTTCTCTGCACCGAAGCCATGAGACCTTCTTCCCTGTTTCCTCTAAGTCCTCTCCTTCTCCTTCTTCCTCTCCTTCTAAGCACTACGTCGCCCGACAATCGAAGTTGCCCATCGTCAATCATTCCTCCTCCCTGGTAAGTCGTGGATCTCTCTCGTTTTATTCCCGATTTCTCCTATTAGTTGTCCCCTGTTTCCTTGTGAGTGATCTCCTTCGTGTCTTGCTTTCGATCCAGAACCCTTGATCCGATTTTTGGTGGAGATCGGCTACTCACGCCAGGAGAGGACCTGAAGAGGTGGATTGGGCTAGATCTGAGTGAAGTTTGATTTCGAGGAGCAAGATCATAGGTAAGGCTTTATAGGTCTAGATCTATGGATGTTTAGATCTGTCTCTCAGTTATGATGTAGTATTGGAGTTATGCCTATTTTGTTTGGGATTTCATCGAATGAGATCCTTGATACTATGTTAGATTAGTAGTCATGATCTAGGGATGTTCTTCTTCATTAAATTAAAGGTTGATGTTGAATTTGGTTGCAAAATGGTGTATTGATCACATATGGTTTGATGGGTACTCTTTGAATTGGGATTTCTTCCGGTTGTGAGTTTTCTGTTGAATCTGAGCTGGGTATTCCTTTGGAGCTTCTCTATTTCATTTTGTTGAGTTTCTACCGGGATGTCGTGAGTTTCAAATTGGTTAGAATCCTGTTTGTTTTGAAAGGATCAGTAGTTGTAATGGAATAGCTTCTGATATTGTAATGTTTTGGATTTGTGGATTGGTGTGTGGATGTGGGATGGATCTGTGTTTGATCCACATGTGAGGTGAAGTGCCTAATTTGAGTTTTGATTTTGGGGAAAAATACTATACCGTGAGCTATGGTGAATGCGTGATTCCAACTTTGTTTTGGATGATTATCTCAAGTTTGTGTCGTGAGCCCCATATGAGGGTTTTGGGTTTTCTTTTGTTTTCTTATTTCCTTGGTCGTGAGCCCCATTGATTGGGATTAGTTGGACTCGTGTTGGATCTTTGCCATGGGCAAGAGGGGTTGGTGGAAGTCTACTCCCAATTTAGGTGGCTATTGTGAACTGAACTTGGATACTCTAAGGGGGTGCTTGGTATATATTTGGCAATGGAATGGTTTTTGAGGGATTATGGTTTGGTGATACTAGTGAGGGTGGTTATGAATCAGGTATATATCTTATTTGATTCGATTCCGTACAAGCATCATAATGGAATGAAATAGATTCATTCCATTCCACTCTAAACCGCTTATCAGCCCCTAATTTGTTTGCACCACCGTAGCCACCATGAGCCAAAGAAGCCAATTAGTTGGTAAGGGTGAGTTGAGTTTTGGATTAGGCTTAGGTTAGACCTAAGTTGAATCAATCTCGGTAGTTTAAGCTAATCATGTAATTAGGTTTAATTAAATGATTATGGTAAAAGGGGATTAATCCTAGTACGGTTTAGAGATTTATTTAGCTAGTTACTACTTATGTAGATATATAAATAACTATGTCATTTGATACAAGATATTGACTTGGTTATTTCACTACTAGCATCTACCTTAGAGGCGAGTACTTCTTGCTTGATTTCTGTAATTCTGCTTATGCATGGCTAGTTTTTTTTATTGCAATAGGTTATTTACCTTATGTTGTTTTTGTTGCTTTCCTGCTTGATAATTACTACTTGATCTTTGTGATAATCGAATTCTTATCTATACAGTCTCGTTGTCTGATATTCTTACTCTATAGAATACATACATATGCATGTATGCATAGATATAGTGGTATGTCATTTTATACCTGTATTGATTGATTACTAGATATACCTTGGATGTGTACCTAGATGTATGAGCATTGAGTCATTATATATGTTTCAGACCTGTGCATGTCTTGTTAAGTTATGGATGATGATCTGAAGGCTGTTGCATATGTTAGTGTCATGCACCATCCTTATATTGTTGCATGCTGGCGATTATCGACTCTCTTGTAATCTGAGCTCATCGTTAGTCACATCCAGATCTGTACACACGGACACTCATGAGTTAGTGGATACCAACAGGTATGTGTAGTTGCTCTGTGCTACTCTACTCGACCGCTCATGGGTAGTAGTTCCGGATCATGGTAGCAGGCAGGGATCCCTTATCCTTCTAGTGATATGAGAAGATGAGAGAGTTATCTCTCCCTTTATGACTTGGGATAAGAGTGTTTACTCCACCAACATTCTGTCCATTCGTTACTCAGAAGCAATGATGCAGAGTGAGTATAGTTGTCACAGATCTACCCACTCGACCGTTTACATATGACATGTGACAGTGACTTGACTAGTGTCAAGGGTGACCATGACATTACATCATGTGCATGATGCATGTGATTGCATTTGTTTGTGCTTGTTATATTTGTTTGTTGCATATGTTTGACATACACATACAGGAGATATTTTCACATATAGATTGTGCACCGTTCTTGGTGTGAAACCTTGCATAGCTCGTGTGCACGAGCAGACCCGTGGAGGGTTATCTCTGATTGTTCCACCTCACAAGATAGATTGACTCTGGTATGTATATGCATTCAGTACTTCTGTTATGCTATTCTCCTATGAGATTGTGTCCTGTTAACTCTTTATAGCTTATATAGGAATTTATTTGTATGTATATCTATCTCTATATCCGCAGAGTTTATTTGAACTCACTACTGCTAGTTTTGTTTTATGTTTCATTTCAGGATAATGTTTGTCAGGAGAACCCAATTGTTAGTCCCTTCTTGACGATGACCCCGTCTTGAGTTTTCCGTTTTATTTACAGTATTAGTACGTTATGTCTTGTATTCTATGTTGTTTTGTGCTATGAACTTGTATTGCGATGTGTTTCATGAGCTATACTTTTGTGGCCCCTAATGGGTTTGATGTTGTGTTTTGTTTTTGTTATCTATATTTGTTATCGATCGTGTCGGTCGTGATGTGATTGTTGAGGCCATATGGGTCATATATTTATGTATTAAGATCTCATATTGTCTGTCATACAAAGGAATATTGTCTGATTTATATCAGACCAACAGCTCCTTCAAGGCGAGACAGTAAGGTATATAGGGTAATATATATATAGAGCAATGTTATGCTACGAACCGTCCGCAGCATAGAGTTGCATATCATTGGCCCAAGTGCCTGAATGAATTCAAGGACCTGGGCCAGTTTTTTTCTCTTTTTTTCTTTGTTTTAATAAACAAGTTCATAAATAATTTATTGATCTTATAATAATCCCGTTAGTATCTAAAATTTATTATCTTGAACACTATAACCTAACAGTAAAATTGAATCCTAGGAAAAAATCATATTAACTTAAACTCATTATAACTCAATTCTTAAATCTTAAAATTTTAAATGCTAAATACATATAATATACCCCGTTAGCATCTAAAATTTATTATCTTAAACACTATAACCCAAGGGGGAAGCTTGATCCCTAGAAGAAAACCTTATTAGTTTAAATCCACTATAACCCAATTTCTAAATATTAAAATCTTAAACCCTACATATATCTCAACAAATTAAAAAAAATAAAAAAAAATCTCTTCTGACCAAATGAATCCCAAGCACCTATATTCAATACAGGCATCCCGAGTCCGCAAGGCACGTGGCATGATGTGGCGTCCGTAGTATATATATATATTCCTGGGATGTGTGGTCCGACCCCACATTCCACCTACCTATTAAAACCGAGAATGAGTCGGCTGCGATATATATATTCCTGGGATGTGCAGTCCAACCCCACATTCCACCTACCTATTAAATCCGAGAAATGAGTCAGCCCGCAACGCGATAGCCTAGCATACTAGATTTTTTAGCATTGCAAGCATCTAAAAGTACGTTATCGGAGAATCAAACCCTCCTGAACATCCCCAGGATTTGATGTAATGCACCGTGACACGGCCCTTTTGCCCAACTCGATTATGTTAGAGGAGAGGCTGAGATGCAGTATAGTGAAAAAAAGGAAAAATATAAGAACATAAGAAGAGAGTTGTGTGAAAGAGGGTTAACTTAAGATAATAAACTATTACATGTATGTGTAAGAGAGGTTAAGGGAAGAGAAGGAATTTTTTTTAAATGTCTTAATTTATTTTAAATTAAATCGATTTAATTTATCACTTGATTCACCTGTAACTTAACAATCAAATATAAATTAATTTTAATTTAAATCAACATAATTATTATCTTTACAATGAGTTGGTTTGTTTGTTTTCTGTTTAGTTTGAATTCAATTTCGATTTACTCTGACAAGGATGAGAAATTTAAATTCTGACCGATCGCTTCAGACTCGATGTTGTTTAATTCATTATTTTTTATACTAAATCAGCCCCAGATAATTTTGAATTCTGGTTACGCCCCTACCTGAGCACTTAAATATGGCTCAGATGACAAAATGAGAAAACAAACTATTGTGGCATATGCAGCGGTGTCAAAAATGAACTTGACCTACTAACCTGATCCGAGTCAATTCAAAAAATATCGAATTTTGGTTGGGCCTTTTTGGGTTTGGATTGGATTCGAATTGACCCAAATTTAAGATTTAATGAGTTTTTAGGAGTTCAATCAAATTTTATTTTAAAAATTATGATATTTTATATATATTATATTAATGTCAGTATGATGATGATAAAGTATAGAGATAAAAATAAAAATATAGGAAAAATAGTAAAATAAAAAAGTCTTTTTTAATCAAATTATTCAGGTTGGTTGGGTTATACGGATTCGAGTTTAGGAGTTTCGAATTGTGTTCATGTTTAAATTAGAGCTTCAGATTATGTTTGAGTTCCGTTAGAATTTTTTTATAATTTTTTTTTCAATCTTACCTGAGCCAGATCCGACTCGTTCGAATCAACACCCCTAACGATACGTGCCTATTCAAATGCACCAATAAATTATGTTGTTAGAATTGATAAATCAATTAGAGTGAAAAGTGTGATGGGAAAGGGGGTCAATGTATTAAGAAATTAAAATTGATTTGAATATTGTAAGTGACAAAGCCTGGCAAAAAGTACAATGAAAAGAATAAAGGATAAAAATTAAAAAAAGGAACTTTAAGATACCATTAAATAAGATATAAAGAAATTAAATTTGATTTAGTCAAAAAAATAGGTGAAATGCCCCCCTACGTCCTGTCAGTCCGCCCAAACAAATACGAAGAGATAAATGATTGAAATAAGGTTGAGGAAGATTTTATATAGGGTGTAGAATACCTTCATCAGTGTGGTCGAACTCAATTTTATGGCGATTAAATTCTTGATTTAGCAAAAAAAACATAAGAATAAAATAAGAAAAAAACAAAAAAAAAAAAATATAAAAAAAAATAAAATCAAACGCAATAAATTAAAAAAAGCAAAGCTTACCAAAATTGCACAACTGTAGTCAAAATGAGTAATGACTGATTAGTGCATGCCAATTAATACATACTAAAAATGATAAATTTATATTAAAAAAAATATCCATTTTTAGGGTGTTTTTTAAATGAAGACGAGCAAAGGTTGCCGAATAACCACCCACTGTATCAGGAAGATCTGGCTCGTCATTTTCTTATTCCAAGTATTGGTCTGGTTGAGACAGCAAAGAGATGATACTATCAACATTCTGCCCCATAATTCACTGTATTTATCGTCTGAAAGGACTGATGACTCGCAAATCAGCTTTGTCATTGTTAGATTTATATATTTTAATTATTTATTTATAATTTTTAGGGCATTTAATCTTTTTCTTTTTCAGTCTAGGATTTAAGGTTTCTTAACCCATCCATATAAGACTTTATATTTTTTTTTTCTAAAACACCTTTTAATTTAATAAAGATAACTACTTTTCTTTTCTCAATTTCTGCATTGTATCAATGCAAAGTTTTCATTGTTTTGATTATTCGATTGAAGAACTATCAATTCAATCCACAGTTTTCGCGAATGAACTCCGCGATAAGTTCTCTGAGAGGTGCAAGGGGCAGTGTGCCCACGCTTGGGGTTTGGGCCGAAGTCCCAAAAAAATTTCTGGTATGTTTGTACAATTTTGCAGTGGCTTCCCCCTCTTTAGATCCATATATGCATGAGCAACTTCATCAGTCCCTTGTTTCACAGTCCTCTGCCATGTCTGCTTCTTCTCATATAGGTTTGTCATCCTCTAGTACATCAGGTATATTTTCTTCCTCGTGGATCTTAGATTCTAGAGCCTCCATCATATGTCACCTAGTTTGTCGTTTTTTCTCTTTATCTCCTAACTCATCTTTGTCAATTGAGACTGTTAATGGTACTTCAATACCATTAGTAGGTATCGGTTTTATTGTTACAACTTGCTTGTCTCTTCCTAATATCTATTATATTCCTAGTCTTACACTTAATCTTGTTTCAGTTAGTCAATTGTGTGAGTCTGGATATGCAATCTTTTTCTCTTCATCTAATTGTTATGCATAGGACCCACGATCTCAGAAGGTGATTGGGACAGGTCATAGGAAAGGGGGACTCTATGTCTTGGATCAACTCCAAGTATCAAGTATTGCAGCTTCTGTTATCGATCTGTCATCTTTTTGATTGAGTCGTTATTCTTCTGATTTTTATTTATGGCATACTCGTCTAGGTCATGTTTCAATATCTCGTTTATAATTTTTAGCTTCATCTGGAATATTAAGACTTTTAAAAAGTCATGATATTTTTGATTGTAGTAGTTGTAAACTAACAAAATTCTTTACGTTACCTTTCAATAAAAGTTTATCTTTTTTTCTTAATCTTTTTGATCTTGTACATTCCAATGTATGGGGGTCTTCTCCTATTGCTACAAAAGGGGATCAAGATACTATGTTTCCTTTATTGATGATTGCACTCGTTATATTTGGATTTATCTTATAAAACATAGATCTGATTATCTTACCATCTTCAATGACTTTAAAGTTCTTGTCAAAACTCAACATTCAGTTGTTATCAAGTGTTTTCGTTGTGATTTAGGGGGTCAGTATACTTCCAATGCTTTTTCTCGTTTACCTGCATCAGAAGATACTATACATCAAATCTCGTGTCGAGAAATACCTGAATAGAATGGGGTTGCGGACAGAAAACATAGACATCTTGTTGAGACAATCCACTCATTCTTATTGTCTGCAGATGTTCCTAGTGTCTTTTGGGAGAAACAGTTCTTACTGCTACTTATATAATTAATAGGATTTCAACTTCTCATAATTCAGTTTGACTCCTTTTCAAAAATTGTACGGTCGTGCTCCTAATTATTCATTTTTATGTATTTTTGGTTGTACCTATTTTGTTCAACAACCACACGTCGAGCGTGGATAAGTTATCCTCTATGTTTGCTTTGTGTGTTTTACTAGATTTGGAGTTGGTAAAAAGAGATATCGTTGTTTTAATCTAGTCAGTAAAAAATTATATGTCTCTCGTCATGTTGTGTTTCTTGAGCATATTTCTTTCTTCTTCATACCTCCTCTATCACATGACATGACATATGCAGATCTTATTCGCATTGTACCTATTTAGTACTGACAAATGCACTATTGATTCTCATTGGGTCTATAAGATCAAAACTAAATTTGATAGTTTTGTCGAACGATATAAAACTCACCTTGTAGCTAAAGATTACTCTCAGGAGTATGACATAGATTATAAGGAAACTTTTGCCCTTATTGCTAAAATGACTACTGTTCCTACCTTGATTGTTGTTGTCTTTGTTCGTCGATGGAAAATATCTCAGATGGATGTCAAAAATGCATTCTTAAATGGTATCTGCAAGAAGAAGTGTATATGATACTCCTCTTGGAGTTGCTCACCAATCTAGTAAAGTTTGTAGGCTTCACAAAGCTCTCTATGAACTTAAACAAGCACTCTTGCTTAGTTTGCGAAGTTTTCCACAGTGATTATCTCTCTTGGCTTTCGTCCCAGTGATCATGATTTGACTTTATTTGTCAAGTGTGTGTGTGCAGGTCGTATACATTTATCTTTATATGTGGATGACATGATAATTACTAGTAATGACTTTGATAGAATTGAGTCTTTGAAATTTGAATTAGCTCGTTGCTTTGCTATGAAAGACTTGGGTTTACTACACTATTTTTTGGGATCGAGATTGTCTCTTCTCCAAAAAATTATCTCTTGTCTCAGTCAAAGTATATAACTGATCTATTTGAACGTGTGTCTCACTAATAATAGGATAGTTGATACTCCCCTTGAGACTAATGCTCGGTACTCTCTATTAGATGGTTCTCCTTTGTCAGATCCTAAACTCTATCGTACAATTGTGGGAAACTTAGTTTATCTCACTGTGACTCGTCCTGATATTGCGTATACTGTGCATGTGGTTGGTCAGTTTGTCGATACACCTACCACAGTTTATTGAGATGTTGTTCTTCATATTCTCTGGTATCTTCGGGGAACTCGGTTTTAGAGTCTCTTATTTCCTTCCACTTCCTCGTTAGAGTTATGTGCATACTCTAATGTTGATTAGGTGGGTGACTCTACGGATCGTAAGTCTACCATCGGATTTTATGTTTTTCTTGGAGATTCACTTATCTCTTAGAAGAGTAAGAAGCAAGATGTTATTTCCAAATCTTTCATAGAAGCTGAGTATCGTGTCATGGCTATCACCACTTGTGAGATTGTTTGGTTACGTTGGTTGCTTGCAGATATAGAAATTTTTCTTCTACAACCTACTGCTCTTCATTATGATAATCAATGTCATTCAGATTGTCCGTAATACAATTTTTCATGAGAGAACAACACATATTAAGATTGATTGTCATTTCACTTGTCATCATCTACAACTTAGCACTATCATACTGCCTTGTGTTCCTTCCTCGTTGCAGATAGCTAATATATTTACCAAGGCTCATTCCACTTAACTTTTCCATTTTTTATTTGACAAACTCTCAATACTTTTAGCTGTAACATCGTGAGTTTGAGAGGGATGTTAGATTACATATATTTTAATTATTTATTTATAATTTTTAAAATATTTTAGTTTTTTTCCTTTTCAGTCTAGGGTATAGAATTTCTTAACTCATCTATATAACACTATATTCTATTTTTCTAAAATATCTTTTGATTCAATAAAGACGGCTACTTGTGTTTTTGTTTTTCTCAGTTTCTACAGCCAGCTTTAATGAGCTTGAGATTAGGAATCGAAAATGATTGAAGAATCTACGGGAACGACCAATTTTGAAAACATCTATGGACTCCACAAGAACACTGGGACCATGCCTGACTAAGAACAACGACATGAATACCACAAGAGAATTCACAAACTTTACTGCATGCCGAACCTTTAGGAAGCTGAAAATCACGCTCCATATATTTGTAAGGTGAGGCACAATAATTTCACAAGGAAGATTTTCCACCACAGTGTTGAGCACGTAAAATCCCAATTCTTCAGTCCTAGAAACTAAAAGCAGACGTCCAGATCTGATTATGACATCAAACAATCTTCCTTCAGTCATGACCTCATTGGGAATCTTCTGCAGGTATGCTTGGAGCAGTGAACTAATGCAGTGGCATCTCCTAATCTCTTCCATGATTCAGGTAAGAGAAGCAACTGGAATAGCTGCAGATAAGTATCAGAAAGAGGTGGCTTACTCATATCAACAAGCTGGGCAATTATTTGGAACGCATGTGGCCAGAACTCAGCCACGTCGTCAGCTAAAATTTTCTGGAGGACTGGGAACAAATGTGCCTCAAATACACAGATGAGGAATTGGTCCTTCTCAGTCACAGGACATTCCAATCAGGGCGGCAATAGACTCGAATAGGTAGTGGTTAAAGGTTGGGTTCCTTGGATTCTTGCATACCTCTGACAGCGCACGAGCCAAACGATAAACAGAATGTTCAGCAACCTTACTACTTAGATTGCAACGGCCAAGTGCTCTCATGATGCACTTCATGATATATGAATTTTCCTATGACTCAGGCAACTGCAAAGCGCTGAAGAGATTGGTCATCACCAGGGACAGGAACGGGTTGATAACTGAAGCACTATATCGAGGAGTCAAAGTGACTACATTTGAACCAGATACTGTGTTGTACAAATAGCACTAAAATCAGTAATATATATTTGCACTAATAAAATCAGGCATATATATATTTGCACTAATAAAATCAGGCAGCATGCAATAGACAGTATAGGAATAAGCAGGGTTAGGAAATCGTTATCCTCCGGTTGAAGCGTCGGCGTGCCGACTGTCTTTAGAGAATTGATTGCCGCCCTACGGTGCAAAGGCTCCCGGCAAAACTCCCCCAAGATCCGACAACCACGCTGCGTTCGTAGGTGCACTCCAAAACGAACGCTGCCTTCGGACTCAACCTCAGATCGCACAAGACGAAGCCTCAAGACCCAACACCGAAAACAGGAAGAAAAGAAACTTCACCGCCGAGACAGGAAGAACTTTGAGAGGAGACGATGCTCGAACTCGAAGAGGAGAAGAGAAGAAGAAGCTGTAAGTTGCTTCTTCCCCTTCTCCCTCCTTTTATAGATCCGAAGAGGCAAAACTTTTGCCTCTTCTATCTGAGAAGTCGCGACCACGCGCATCGCGTGAAGAGACGCGCCGAGCACCCCAGCCGCTGCGGTTTCTCAAAAAAAAAAGAAAATAAAAATAAATAAAAGAAAGAGAAATAAAACCAAATTGATTTTAGGAATCAAATCGAATTCTGCAAAACCAAACCGGGCCGCCCGCAAGCGCGAGGCTCACGGGCTGGGGATTTGCATCCCCCTGCGCGCGATAATCGCGTGCGTCGCGCCCGGTTTATGGATTTCTGGCCCAGACCCCCTGAAACCACCTGGTTTGGGCTCAACCCGCGCATGCGTGTAGGTCCCCCTAAGCCATCTAAGCATGGTATGAATGGTTTGATATATAAGCCATTCCAACTTTCTTGGCTTAGCAATGTGGGACTAAAACATACACCATAAATATTTGGAATTCAATCAAATATCAACAATCCCCCACAAATTTCAAATTATTTTTGGAAAAATAGAAAAACAGGTCTTGAGGCTTTGTCGTAATGAGCTTTCAGTGAAAATACCTTCCGGTTTGAATTTTCACCTAAGTAAACCAATCTTATTCACACAGGTTTGAAGTGAACTAAGTCTTGAACTTAAACCTTTAATATGTGAAAATCAATTGGCAACAACTCATCACAGGCGACGGTTGAATCCTTCTGGGTTGGTGCATTACGGCCATGCCACCGAATCTTGTTTCATAAGTGTTAAGGAGAGTTGCCCAAACCCCCCACACTGCGGCCTCACAGTTACACTTACATAGGTGAGTTCTCCAAGGATGTACTACAAGCATCCTGTCATAAAGACCTTGAACTCATTAAGAGTCTTAAGCTCATCCTTACTAGCAGTCAAGCATATATCCAGGAAAGAGACTTTGAGATTATATCTCAATCAATTTATGCTTACGGTTCACCCTTATAGCTTGTTTGTACCACATTGAACCTACTTCTTGGGATCTCCAATCAGATAGGTTGGGTTGCCGCTATAGATGAAACCAGGATAGGCCTCAGTCCCATTCCCTTACTGGATCTCTTGATTTTCTCAGAATCAAGACCTTTTGTGAGTGGATCAGCAATATTGTCTTTTGAACTTACAAAGTCCAAAGACACCACTCCAAGAGACACTAGCTCACGAACAGACTTCAATCTGATTCGTACATGTCTCTTCTGTTTCTGGTTATACTTGGAGCTTCTAATCTGAGCTATTGTTGTTTGATTATCACAGTGTACTGAAATAGAAGGTATTGGCTTAATTATCAAAGGAATTTCAGACAGAAGACCCTTAAGCCAATCTGCTTCAGTTACTGTGGTATCCAAAGCACACAATTCTGCCTCAGATGTAGAACGGGATATAATCGTCTGTTTAACAGACCTCCAAGCAACTGCACCGCCTCCAAGTGTAAAGACATAACCAGTAACGCCTTTACACTCAGCAGTGTCAGCTATCCAACTGGCATCACTATATCCCTCCAGGACTGCAGGGAATCTCCCATACTGCAAGCCCAATGATATAGTTCCTTTTAGATATCTGAGTACTCTGTCTAATGCATCCCAATGCGTTCTGTCCGGACAGCTGGTAAACCTGCTCAATTTCGTTATAGCAAAAGAAATATCAGGTCTAGAACAATTTGCCAAATACATTAGACTACCTATTATTTGGGAATATCTTAGTTGAGACATAGCCACGCCACTCTTATTCTTGTGGAGAGTCTTTGAAGGATCATAGGGTGTGACTACAGATTTTATGTGGCTATAGCCATATTTCTCCAACACTTTCTCAACATAGTGTGCCTGAGAAATTGCTATTCCATCAGTTGAGCGAGTCAACTTCAGCCCTAAAATCAAATCAGCACAACCCATATCCTTCATATCAAACTTACCACTTAAGAGAGCCTTGGTCTCGTTAATAATTGAAAGGTCAGATGCAAACAATAAAATATCATCTACATATAAGCATAAAATAATACATCTATCGCCTTTCAGTTTAGTATATACACATTTGTCAGAGTCATTAATTTCAAAGTCAAACGATAGCATAGCACTATCAAATTTTTCATGCCATTGCTTTGGGGCTTGCTTCAAACCATATAGAGATTTAACTAACTTATAGACTTTATTCTCACTTCCAGAAGCTACATATCCCTCTGGCTGATCCATATATATCTCTTCTTCAAGATCACCATTAAGGAATGCCGTTTTGACATCCATTTGATGGACCTCAAGATGATATATGGATGCCAATGCTATTAACACTCGGATTGTAGTAATTCTGGTAACAGGAGAATAAGTGTCAAAATAGTCAATCCCTTCTTTTTGTTTGAATCCCTTAGCAACTAGGCGTGCTTTGAATTTATCTACTGACCCATCAGGTTTTAGTTTTCTCTTAAACACCCATTTACATCCTATGGTGGTACAACCAGGAGGTAAATCTACTAACTCCCAAGTGGCATTAGAGATAATAGAGTCCATTTCACTTTTAGTGGCCTCTTTCCAGTGCTTAGCTTCAGGAGAAGCCATAGCATCTCTATATGTCACAGGGTCACCTTCTATATTATAGGTGATAAAGTCTTGGCCTAAATCCGTAGAGACACGTTGTCTCTTGCTCCTTCTCAGTTCTGTACACTCACTAGATTCATCTATTCTAGAGTGACTTGAGGAAGGTGCACTCACTACGGATAATGGGACATCTACGGAAGCATGCTCATCTCTAGTAGGAATACTAGAAATGGACTGAGGTGTTCTCATCTTCATAGGAAATATATCCTCAAAAAATGTAGCATCGCGAAGCTCTACAATAGTATTTGCATCTATTCCAGGAATTTCTGATTTAATAATCAGAAATCTATATGCAATACTATTTTGAGCATAACCTAAGAAGATACCATCTATGGTCTTTGGACCAAGTTTCTTCCTTCTGTGTTCAGGTACTAGTACCTTTGCAAGGCACCCCCACACTTTAAGGTATTTCAAACTTGTTTTCCGACCTTTCCAAAGCTCATATGGGCTTTTATCCCTTGACTTCATTGGGACCCTATTTAACACATGACATGCAGTGTATAGAGCCTCCCCCCACATGAAGTTGGGTAACCCAGAACTTCCTAACATGGAATTGATCATATCTTCAAGGGTTCGATTTTTTCGTTCTGCTACACCATTTGATTGAGGACTATATGGAGCAGTCACCTCGTAAATTATACCTGAATTTTGACAAAATTTCTGAAACAGATTCGAGGTAAACTCTCCGCCCCTATCAGACCTTAACCTCTTAATGGTTTTATTCGTTTGGTTTTCGGCTTCAGATTTAAAAACCATAAATTTATCTAAAGCTTCATCCTTGGTTTTTAGCAAATAAACATAACAATAACGAGAGTGATCATCAATGAAGGTAATGAAATACCTTTTATGGTCTCTCGTTATTACACCGTTAAACTCACAACAATCAGTATGAATTAATTCTAAAATATCAGAATTTCTATCAACTGATTTGAAGGGTTTTCGGGGCTGTTTATATTGCACACAAATTTCGCATTTTTTCTTATCATTTATGGCATGCTTAGGAATCATGTCAAGATTCATCATTTTTTTTACAGTTTGAAAATTAACATGTCCTAATCTATCATGCCATACATCATAAGATTCAATGTTATAAGAACAACCAACATCATTAGATTTATTCAAAGTTACATTTTCTACATTGAGTTTAAATAATCCTTCATTAAGGTAACCCTTTCCAATAAAGGTTCCTAAATGTAATATTACAACTTTATTACATTTAAAGTTCAATTCGTAACCAACACGAACTAGATTTGACCCGCTAATCAGATTCCGACGGACCGCTGGAACATGATGCACCTCATGCAGTGACAGGACCTTTCCAGAGGTGAACCTCAGGTCAACTTGTCCTATCCCAAGCACCCTAGCTGCAGAATGGTTCCCTATGGTCACGGAAGTGCCTTCAATTACCTGATAAGTAAGGAAGGCAGAGCGATCATCACAACAGTGCACATTAGCACCTGTATCAACCAACCACTCATTAGGTTGATAGATCAAATTTAGTTCGGGGTTAAAGGTAACAAACCTATCGCTGGTGTCGGCATTAGCAGTCACAACATTTGCTTGTGCCTTGGTGTTGGACGTATTGCCTTGGTTTTTCTTCTTGTCCTTCCGTTCAGGACAGAATTTGGCAAAATGTCCAACTTGTCCATAAGCCCAACATGGCCTAGTCCCATGCTTCTTCTGAACCTTTGGTTTGGGCTTCATTTTGTTCTTTTGATTTTTGAATTTGTTCTTGTCAGAAGAGACCACTACATTTGCCTTTGGAGCAAATTCCATAGGTATTGTCTTATTATCATCTTTATGTTGCTTCCGATGTTCTTCCTCGATATTTAAGGCAATCATCAAATCTTCTAAAGAGATTTGACCTCTCCTATGTTTAAGAGTCATGCCAAAATCTTCCCAACTCGGAGGCAACTTCTCGATGATAGACAAGACCTGAAATTTTTCGGGTAGTAGCATATCTCCTTCAGCAAGACCATGAATCAGAACTTGAAATTCATGGGTCTGCTCAACTACAGATTTTCCTTCAACCATTTTGAAGTTTAGGAACTTTGCCACGGTGTACTTCTCTAAACCAGAATCTTCGGAGTTATATTTTTTATCCAAGGATTTCCACAATTCCTTGGCCGAAGAGGTTGAGCAGTACACATCAAAAAGTGCGTCTGAGAGGGCAGACAGGATTCTCCCATGGCAGAGATAATCCCTTGACTTAAACCTCTCTACGGCAGCACTACGGCCAGGTTCCTCTTCATCAGGTGAAGGAGGATCTGTTTCTATGACAGAGAATAGCCCTAGCGTGGTAAGCCAGAACTTCATGCGTTGTTGCCAACGCCTAAAGTTCTGCCCAAAAAATCTTTCAGGTCTGGCGCTAGCCTCATCAGATCCAACTGCCCTATTATTCATCATGTCTATTGATGCTTGCATTCAATTCTCTAAAATTGTTGTACAAATAGCACTAAAATCAGTAATATATATTTGCACTAATAAAATCAGGCATATATATATTTGCACTAATAAAATCAGGCAGCATGCAATAGACAGTATAGGAATAAGCAGGGTTAGGAAATCGTTATCCTCCGGTTGAAGCGTCGGCGTGCCGACTGTCTTTAGAGAATTGATTGCCGCCCTACGGTGCAAAGGCTCCCGGCAAAACTCCCCCAAGATCCGACAACCACGCTGCGTTCGTAGGTGCACTCCAAAACGAACGCTGCCTTCGGACTCAACCTCAGATCGCACAAGACGAAGCCTCAAGACCCAACACCGAAAACAGGAAGAAAAGAAACTTCACCGCCGAGACAGGAAGAACTTCGAGAGGAGACGATGCTCGAACTCGAAGAGGAGAAGAGAAGAAGAAGCTGTAAGTTGCTTCTTCCCCTTCTCCCTCCTTTTATAGATCCGAAGAGGCAAAACTTTTGCCTCTTCTATCTGAGAAGTCGCGACCACGCGCATCGCGTGAAGAGACGCGCCGAGCGCCCCAGCCGCTGCGGTTTCTCAAAAAAAAAAGAAAATAAAAATAAATAAAAGAAAGAGAAATAAAACCAAATTGATTTTAGGAATCAAATCGAATTCTGCAAAACCAAACCGGGCCGCCCGCAAGCGCGAGGCTCACGGGCTGGGGATTTGCACCCCCCCTGCGCGCGATAATCGCGTGCGTCGCGCCCGGTTTATGGATTTCTGGCCCAGACCCCCTGAAACCACCTGGTTTGGGCTCAACCCGCGCATGCGTGTAGGTCCCCCTAAGCCATCTAAGCATGGTATGAATGGTTTGATATATAAGCCATTCCAACTTTCTTGGCTTAGCAATGTGGGACTAAAACATACACCATAAATATTTGGAATTCAATCAAATATCAACATACTGTTGCTATGTCCTTCAGCATCAACAACTTTTGGATGCAATTTGCTGCATATGAATGGACGGCACTTGATTCAGCCACTAGGAACCTCGCCAAATGGGGCAAAAGACTGATAACTGCTGGCTTAGGTATATTTTCTCGGAACACTGTAAAGAACTTCAAAGCACCTGCTTTCAGCATTGGAGAAGCATGTATATATTGGTGCCCCGGTTGGTTTTGATGTGATCAACCAAGTTAGGTTAGGTCTTGTTGGTTTTAATCCCTCTGCTAAGTGTGCAGGAACTTAGGTACGGAGGAAGTCGAGCGTAAGACGCAGCGGAAGAGAAGGATTGCGCGGGGAAGTGAGCCGACGGGCTCAGTACAATCCGAGGGACGCGGAAGCTGCGGAAGAGTACACCGGTGGAGCGAGAAGGACGTGCGTGGTGTCCGAGGGACGAGAAACCGGGAGGAAGGACGCTCGAAGGGCGAAAAGCTGGAGTCGGGTTCGGGTGAGCCTAACTTCGGTTGGCCGGAAATCACCCAGAAGACGAAGAATCAAAAAGACTAGTCCAAGCGCCCAAAAGAAATGAAAGAAATTTGCCGCCAAAAGAAAAAAAAAAACAAAGTTTTGATGCCCAGGAAGGAATCGAACCCAAGTCCTCCACCAAATACACAAATCCACTTACCAACTGGGATAAAGGGCGTTGGCAAATATGTATTGGCGATATTGCTACCTAGATTATAACAGCGAGATGGATACAACAATCATCTCGAGCAAGGGGGGAAGATAAAGTTTTAATTAAAATAATTAAAACTTAAAGGATAATATTACATTATCCTTTAATCAAATCCAATGGATGCAGTTTAATCCCATCCAAGATCAACCATCCAGATTACATCCATGGATCAACGACCAAGAGAAAAGTGATCAACAATCAACCATCCAGATTTATTCTCTTAGCCTATAAATAGACTTAGAGGTTTGCTTTAGAAATTCAATTCATTGAGTTGTAAACTCTCTTTCTCTCTAAGTTTTCTCTGTGCTACAACTGTAAAGACTTCTCCGCCTTAAGGAGTTTCTGTTTGAGCATCAACTGCCTTGGAAGCAACGACTCTGTTGCAACCAAGTTTATTTCTTTTTAAAGACGAGTGTTAGTGCTTATTTTTCATAAATCGTCTATTCACCCCCCTCTAGCCGGTCAACCCGATCCTACAAGTGGTATCAGAGCGGGTTCGCTTTTGAAGGACTAATCGACTGAGAAAGCAACAAGACAATGGCCGGCGCGCACATTCATCCACCTAAATTCGAAGGGGATTTCACCGTCTTGAAGAAAAAAATGGAGGTATTTTTTCGTACAGATTTTGATATTCTTTTATCAATAAAATATGGTTTTGCAGTTCCTAAAGATGCGAACGGGGATGAAAAAGAAGAAAGCTTGTGGAATAAGAAGGAGCAGTCGGAATCTGTTGCCAATGGTAAGGCCGAGTTCCACCTCCTAACAGTCTTGCCTACTCAAGAGGTAAACCGGATCGGCAACTACCACTCCGCAAAAGAATTATGGGAGAAGTTCCTAGAACTTCATGAGGGTACCTCTGAAGCCAAATCAGCAAGAAAGGATTTCCTCCGGAACCAGCTGATAAACCTGTAAATGAAGGAAGGAGAAACGGTGGCTGAACTTCATGCCAAAATAAAGGAGCTAATCTCCGGACTCACCCAACTCGGCGAATCGGTAAGTAATCGCGACTCCATTCGATACGCCCTCAACGCCTTCCCAAGGACCCAGGAGTGGAGCTCAATCGTCGACGCTTATTATATCTCCAAAGATTTAGAGGTAAGTACATTAGATGAAATGTTTTCCATTTTCGAATTACACGAATCTCGGTGGGCAGGATCTAGAAAGACGAAGAATCTGGCCCTAAACACAAGGAGAACGGAGAAGGAGTCAGAATCCTCGACGGACGACGAGACAACGCAAATAGTAAGTTCGTTTAAAAGTTTTTTTTTAAGCTAATAACTTTTCGAGAATGCAGAAGAAAAGGCGGTCTCCGAAGAAACGAACTGTCCGATGCTACAACTGCAACGAGGAGGGACACCTAAAAGATCAGTGTCCCAAAATCAAAAACCAGCCAAAGAAAAAGAAGGCATTGAAGGCCACCTGGGACAAGACCTCGTCGGACGAATCAGAAGTTCAAGAGTACGCGGGACTTGCGCTGATGGCAAGTCATCAAGAGGGGAGCAGTGTTGAAGGGGGAGCGACATCAGAAAGCGACAACGAAGAAGGAACCTCGCTTTTCGAAAGCGATCCAGTAAGTGAGGTTTGTTTTCTTCCTCATGATCAATTGTATGCTGGTGTTAAAGCCTTGCTCAAATCTAATTACAGATTAGAAAAAGAAAATTCTAAATTAAAAAATGAAAATATTGATCTGAAAAATTTAGTTGAGAAATTAGAATGTGATATTGTCTGTTTGCGACACAAGAAAAATAGTTATCCTGAAAAGTTGAATTGGTATTTTAAAAACCATAAAGGCCAATTTAAAAAGGTGCCAAAGAATTACATTCCATCCAAATTTTTAGTTAATCCTGTCGATAGAAATCTATTTTGGATACCAAAATCAATTTTGAATTAGTTTTCTATTACTGCATAATTTGTCTTGCAAAATTAGAAATAGATTAACACATTTTATGATTAAGTTTCTTTTGAAAAATAAAATTTTAACTTTAAAAATAGAAAATTAATTTATTCTGCAAGAACCGATTTTTTTTGAGATCTACACATAGTCAATTAAACTTGGTAAATTTTTTTTTCATGAGATTTTTGAATTTTAAATTTTTAATTGAAATTCATATTTTTTATTTTAAAAAATATTTGGAAATTTATTACTCAAAAATTAAATTTCGGTGATATGCACTTAATTTATTCACGGCTCAAAAAAAAAATGTTTCACATTTTTCTAAGTTCTAATCATATTTTTTCCTTTCCCTATTTTTTGTGCCCCATTTTTGCTGTGATCAAAGGGGGAGAGTAGCTTAAGTTTAGGGGGAGGTTGTGGTTATTGATTGCAATATTTTTTTTCTATGCTTAACTGCTTAATTTAGTTCTAGTTTTTTTTTTTTTTGGTTTACCCTAACTAAACTTGGGTTGATCCACATCAAAAAGGGGAAGATTGTTGGTGCCCCAGTTGGTTTTGATGTGATCAACCAAGTTAGGTTAGGTCCTGTTGGTTTTAATCCCTCTGCTAAGTGTGTAGGAACTTAGGTACAGAGGAAGTCAAGCGTAAGACGCAGCGGACGAGAAGGATTGCGCGAGGAAGTGAGCCGACGGGCTCAGTACAATCCGAGGGACGCGGAAGCTGCGGAAGAGTACACCGGTGGAGCGAGAAGGACGTGCGCGGTGTCCGAGGGACGAGAAGCCGGGAGGAAGGACGCTCGAGGGGCGAAAGGCCGGAGTCGGGTGAGCCTAACTTCGGTTGGCCGGAAATCACCCAGAAGATGAAGAATCAAAAAAACTAGTCCAAGCGCCCAAAAGAAATGAAAGAAATTCGCCCAAAAGAAAAAGAAACAAAGTTTTGATGCCAAGGAAGGATCGAACCCAAGTCCTCCACCAAATACACAAATCCACTTACCAACTGGGATAAAGAGCGTTGGCAAATATGTATTGGCGATATTGCTACCTAGATTATAACAGCGAGATGGATACAACAATCATCTCGAGCAAGGGGGAAGATAAAGTTTTAATTAAAATAATTAAAACTTAAAGGATAATATTACATTATCCTTTAATCAAATCCAATGGATGCAGTTTAATCCCATCCAAGATCAACCATCCAGATTACATCCATGGATCAACGACCAAGAGAAAAGTGATCAACAATCAACCATCCAGATTTATTCTCTTAGGCTATAAATAGACTTAGAGGTTTGCTTTAGAAATTCAATTCATTGAGTTGTAAACTCTCTTTCTCTCTAAGCTTTCTCTGTGCTACAACTGTAAAGGCTTCTCCGCCTTAAGGAGTTTCTGTTTGAGCATCAACTGTCTTGGAAGCAACGACTCTGTTGCAACCAAGTTTATTTCTTTTTAAAGACGAGTGTTAGTGCTTATTTTTTATAAATCGTCTATTCACCCCTCTCTAGCCGGTCGACCCGATCCTACAGTATATCCTGTTCTTGTAGCTCAGAAACAATGATTGATGTGAAGAAACTCTGTACGTCCACAAGGTACCCAGCACTGCTGCCTGCCTTTGGAGCAAGCGCAACCACAAGATAGATTGCACTGTCCTTCTCCTTCCAGTTTTTTATTGGGTTGGTTGCATATAGTTTCAGCATCTCTTGTATCTGCATCGACGCTATTGTTGTGACCTGTTCCCTGTAATTCAAGGCTATACCCTTCAAAAGCTCTCAATATGGCTGCCTTCAACATCCCTCCTAATATATTCAATGTAATTCATATGAAACAGCTCTTCATCTTCATCGCAAAGCCGGATGTTAGGGAAGATGATGCTTGAGCATATCCCTTGGAGAAAATTACGGTTACCAAACAATGTATGGTGAACACTAGTGCTGACTGTCGTCAGGAACATGATGGCAGTTACAGTGAGCTGATCACGGGACACGGAAGAGCCCGGAGTCATCAACAGTTGGCACACAGTCAAAGTAAACTTTTCGAGCTAGCTCTTGAACTCCTCTTCATTTTTCTCCATGTAAAGCTGAAGGTTTTCATAGATAGAAGCTCTGAGGGCATCAGTTCCCTCAGCCTCAACGGCAGGTGAGTAAGATGTACCGAGGTAGGCCAGGAACTCACTCATCCATTCTTTCATATGATCCTCGAAGAACTCAGGTAGCTCAATAGAATTGAGGGAGTCGAAGATTTCGGAGCAGAGGCGCAGTGACTCAAAAAGCGGGCGGAGGGTCTCAGGAGGACCCGCGACATTTGAGGAAATGAGCCCGGAGGTCTTGAGGAAGATCTCCAGGAGCGGAGCAGCAAAGCCATCGAGGCAACTTGAGGTCGAGCCGAAGGGCATTGTTCTCAAACGAGATTCGGAATTTGAAAAAGACGGAGGTGGCGGCTCCGAGTAAGCCGTTAACGGCGTGATAGTCGTCGGCTGCAGTGGCTCTCCGCAGAGAATCAACCAGCTCTGGGAGTAGAGAAGGCCAGGATTGGGGGAAGCCTTAAGCACCGACGACAGCGAGGGCCTCGGAGAGTTGCGGCTGGACGCGAGGCGGGGGGTTTAGCATCAAGGCGACGAGGTGGGTCTTGATCAGCTCCTTCTCGGGAGCCGATATTGCGGAAGCAGCATCGTAGGCGTAAGGCCCCAGCGGGACCGAAGGTGGTTCTTGAAGTAAACGGCGGCGGCGAGGCGAATTTGGTCGTCGACAGCGGGGGCGGCTATCAGCTGAAGGAGGGCGGTGGAGAATCCGGGGAGTTCAGCAGAACTGGAGAGGGAGGCCTCGGCGGCACGGCGAGGCTGCGGTTCCGGTGAAAGCGATCTCAGGAACCACGTCGCTAGGGTTTCGGGACGGATGCTCATGGAGCGGCAAACAATGGCAGATCGGTAAATAAAAGAACAAAAAAGGGAATTCAAACGTCCAAAGAAAAATAAATAAATAAATAATAAATAAATCTAAAATGCTCGTCCCTAGCACTCTCACCGGTTGGGAGAGAGATTTTTTACATAGAAATATGCCCTATCAATTTCGTGGCTCGAACTCAAGACTTCTATTCCTTACTATTTCAGTTATACTCGTGGGGACAACATATCTTTCAAACAATGACAGATTGATAAATAAAAGAACGAAAGAAAGTTGAAATAGCCAAAGGGAGACTTGAGACAAGGATAGAAGAACGAGATTTCTACCCTTAATTGACCTTTGTGTGTCTGATAGATTTTAAGTATAAGTCCTGAAATTGACAAAGTACGGGATCATCACACGTCTAAATAAATTTATATGACAATTTTAATCTAATTTATTTAAAATCTTCCACGCATCTATAACATTGTATTGAGCTTGTTCTTTCAAATACTTAATTGCTTCATGAAGTGCTTAATCAGTTCAGTTAAGTGTTCTTTTTTTGTTAATGGTAACAAAAAGATGCAACGTCTCACTGCCATGTTATGGGGCACTCAGATTCAAATCCTCCACACTCCAAAAGCTGCCACAAAAAAACAAATACCCAACCTTCCACTTCTAACGGCTACTTGGTATCCACCCATGCATCACTTCCTTTCCCTTCATAAAGAACTCGCACAGCCACTCCCTACTGATTATATTACGATCATCTTTTTCCTCTCCTCAATCCAATGGATTCTCCTCCCTGCACCCGTTCCTCCGCCGAGCCCTACCACCGGAGTAAGTCCGCCTCCCGCATCGCCACCGCCTCCGACGAGAATCAGATCATCCCCTTCCTCGGCACGCCGCCTTCCAGGAAGCACAACTCCCCGTTGCTCTCTCCCTCTCCGCTTCAGGACATCGTGCTCCTCTCTCCTTCCCCTCATCGCAAGCCCAAGCGTAGATCCGCCGCTGCAGCCGCCATCGAGGATGGATCGCCAGGAGGGACCGCTTGCGGAAGACGGAAGAGCAGAGCCGCCGCGGCGATGGTTCTGATGGGGTGCGCGTCGTCGCCGAGGAAAGGCCGGCGGGCCAGGAGGAGGCTGGAGAAGGACGTTGTCAGGGAGGAGAGGGACCTGGGTCATTTGGCGGACGGCGATGGCGTCGGAAATGGGAGAGCGAGAATGACGAGTCGGAGCAGATCATCCAAGAGCGAGGAAAGCAAAGAAAGATCGAGTCTTGTGCGCTCTTTGCCTCCTCCCAGTCCAGTAACAGGTAGTACTTTCATCAAATTTGCTTCTTGCCCATCAATCTTTGCTATTTCTAGTGAAATCGTCAAAAAAAAAAAAGATTTTGAAGTATCTCAACAAGAACCGAGAGACACACCGATCAACAACGAGGATTGTCGCAGTGCCCTAGATGGGATACAAGAGCATTTCTTCGAACTTGTGATGTGGAAAAATGTAGCTAGATCCACCTTGTGGTTCGGCCTAGGCACCTTGTTCGTCTTGTCCTCCTGTTTCTCAAAGGACTTAAGCTTCAGGTATTTAACAATCGATCACAGAAAGTTTCTTTAGCCAATAGGAAGTTCATTTTTAGGGTTCATGGCATCTGAATATGAATATTCCTTGGTCTATCCTCTTTTTTGCAGCGTGATTTCTGCAATGTCTCACCTTGGTCTTGCAATCTTGGGCTTAGCCTTTTTCAAGGATTCAATTCCTCAGAGGTCTGAGTATTTCTATAGTTCTCTAGACTGAAAAAGATACATCCTTTGAATATGTTTTTCTTTTCCTTTCCCCAATTTTTAACAGGCAGCAACTGAACGTGAGAAGTAAAGTTCAGATAACAGAAGCAGACATTCTTCGAGCTGCTCAGGTCATCCTCCCACTGGCCAACGCTGCCTTTGCAAAGATTCAAGAGATCTTCTGTGGGGATCCATTGAGGACTCTTCAAGTATGCTCAATTCTGAACCTTCTCTTCAACACTAATCTGACTAATTTCGAGTTCATGTCAGTAATTTAGTTCCATTGTGTCTGCATCAGGTTGCACCTGTTCTCCTATCTGGAGCCATGTATGGCCACCTGATAACCCTGAGGAGGCTTTTCGCAACTTGTAAGCTCAAATAACATTGGATGAAGCCATAAACTAGTGTTGGATTTTACTATAACACCTGTTGATGATTCTATAAACTTGTGACAGGTTTTTTTGTGAGTTTTACTTTGCCAAAGTTCTATTATTGCTACTCACATCAGATTCATAACAAAGGTAAGCACTGTTACCTAAACTTCTCAATAACAAGAGATTAACATCACAAACTCCCAAATTTTGCCAGTTGAGAATAGCATAAATCGGATTCAAGAAGCATGGAAATCTTGCCCACGCAAAAAACTGATAGCAGTCTCCACAGCCACAATATTTTGGAACTTATTCAGTGTGAAGTCGCGTTTCTTTGCAGGTACAAGAACTGATTTCTTCTAGTCTGAATTCAATTTGGTTATGCAATTCTATCAAATGTGAGTGCGAACTAATCTCGAGTTGTACTGATAACTATGTGATTTTGTTCCATATTGTGTAGTATTTATTTCGATGGTGATACTTAGGTATCACCATCGACAAGTAGAAGATTGTGCTAAGGAAGAAAGGAGAAAGGAAGAGAAGAATCATCGAGGTGATTTTCCTTCAGAACAAGAACAAGGTCAACTATGAAGCCCACATTTAGTGTTCAAGAGAAATATTCTTGTGTTGTAATAATATGTATTACAAGCTTAGCACTTGGTTAGGAAAAAGTTAATCACCCTCCTAACATCCAATTAGGCAGAACAACAATTATGTTGAATTTTGTTGGATGTTCTTTTAAGCAACTTTCTTAATATTTGTCAAAAGGGAACAAGTTAAGAAGTGTGCTCTCCACCTGACGGAGTAAAACAATCGATTCTCTCCTTAAATATTAATTTCTTTTCAAATTAATATCTGTTTAATTCAGTAATATTTTGACTCAAACACTTATAAAAATCTTATGATTGATCAAAGTTCTAACTGTGTATGTCAAATATAAGTATAACCAGAGATGTCATGAGTGTAATTGGGCCTTCAGATTTCCATTTTAAATAGTTTAAATCTTTGGGTCGCTTTTAGATTTTATTTTAAAAAAAAATATATTATATCTAAAAAAATTTTTATGTAATGAGCTGAAATCCAAACTCTATTTTTCCAATTGGATAAATTCTAATGCTCAATTTAATTAATTAATTATAAATCAAATTGTAGTATTATATTCATCTTATTCATCTCACAAGTCTTTCGTAATTTATTTTTAAATTATAATAAATCACAAAGTCAATTTATAATTAATACTAAAGATAATGATGATTTTTTTTTCTAAGCCCAGTTGAAAATTAATCCTATTTTATCAACTGGGCACCTTCACACAAAAACACTTGACAATTAATTATAAATCAAACCACCAAGGAAGAGAAGCCCATATCGTACCTTTTAGTCCTTTTTATCTCTCTATCAATCTCTCTCTTCTCTATTCGTTGAATTGTAACCTCTCCCATCTCTCCATCGCATTCCTTTCGATTCCATTCCGCCTCTTCTTTCTTACTTCTTTTAGGGTTAGGGTTCCTCGTGATCAGATCGGACCTCGATGGAGCGGCAGCAAGGGCAGGGAGCTAAGCCGGCCAAGCGCAAGCCTGTCTTCACCAAGGTGGACCAGCTGAAACCCGGCACCAGCGGTCACACCCTAGTCGTCAAGGTCGTCACTTCCAACACTGTGCTCCACAAGGGCCGCCCCGCCGCAGCCCATCTCCGCCCCACGCGGATCGCCGAATGCCTCATCGGAGATGAGACCGCCTGCATCGTTTTCACCGCCCGCAACGAGCAAGGTACATCTTTTAGTATTGCTCTTCGTCTATCTAGATCCGATGGCCGATCTGAAGCATGGCGACGTCGTACCATGTTGCTGAAGCGGAATCCGTAGATTTAGATCCGACGGCTCGAGGGTAAAGCTGATTCGCTGGGAATCACGCGATCTTAGCTGATTCGCTGGGAATCACGCGATCTTTCTTGCGATGTAGGGTGTTTTAGCCACGATAGGGCGTTCACGGTACTCTTATAATCAAATGCATACTGTTCTAGCCATCTCTCTTGTCGTGCCCCTTAATAAAGTTCATAGAACTGTATCATCCTGACAATTTTCTTCAACCTTTTAGTTTGTCTTCAAATTTATCAGATTGTAGTAATACTTTTGTTTGGGTATGAGTAGGCTCATTACTCAGTTCTATCATACACCTATCACTTGTTTCATCATATCACTTACATTGTTACATTTTTTTTTCTTCTCAAAAATGGTTAGTTTGATGCCTATTGTCTAATTGGAAAGTGCCTTGATTGACCTGTATTAATTCTGGGGTTTCAAGTTTTGCGCAAAGAATATCGTAGATTTGGCTTATCCTACTTTCATTTGTTGTCTTGATACGCAAGCACAATCATACAACCAAACATAGACAATCGAAGAGCCCTCGAACTGTTCTTCTCCAACTTGTAGTATACTAATTGGTGAAAATTTCCTTGCCAATTTCCTAAATTGGCAGTTGACTTGTTGAAAGCTGGTGCTACTGTCATCCTGCGCAATGCCAAGATTGATATGTTCAAGGGCTGCATGCGGCTTGCTGTTGATAAATGGGGCCGAATCGAGGTTGCTGAACCAGCTGACTTTGAGGTAAAGGCAGACAACAACTTATCGCTGGTCGAATATGAGCTGGTGAATGTTGGTGAAGAATGACTGAAGAAGAGATCGCACTTACAAACTACCTTTATGGACGTGGTCTGATGAACATGCTTTTCTGACTTGCATTTCGCAATTATAAACTTATATGAACCGTTAAGAGCGATAGTTTAAGTTTATACAAAGCTCACTAATCCTTGTAGTATTTCTGTTGCTTCATTGTCACGTCTGGTACTTTTCCTAACTATTATGCATGCAAACAAAGTTATATATAATGGAATGAGTGTTCATGTAATTTTCTTCTAGTATCCCTAATGTGATAATTTTGCTCGATACTCTGTCATGGTTGGTCAAACTCAGTGGTTTGAGGATTTCACCTGGCAATATTTCATTTTCATTCATTATCTTTTATTGCTTAGCTTTCTTATGAAAATGAACTTCAAGTTGCATGTATGGTTGGTTGTCAGCTTGATTCTGTAGAGATTCAGCACAATGTATGCCAATTTGAACTAACTAACTTTCCATTAGATCATTATTGTTTCATCTCTTTCTTGTTTTACTTGTGTTTTAGTTGGCTGTGGTGTGTGCCCATCTAAGATTTGTAGGTCTTTAGGAAGGAAAAAAAAACTCTTAGATGAAGGGTCTTTCTTCCACAATTTACACGATGGGCCCCATTTAGCCTCCACATCTCGTTCTTTGATCTCAAGTGTTTACTTGAATGGTTGATTATTGGAACCTAAATCTGGTGGCTAGAGTAGTAGTCACTCTTATTTGCGTGAAGGATCTCTTCATGCTTGACTTGTTCACTTTCAGTACCCTATCAGTTTTCAGGTCTTAAGCTTGTTTAATTGGGTGAATGATCTCCATTTTGTGTTTCTAAGTTTCTTCTCTCTGTGAAGATTGATTTGTGATGGCTTGAGAGTTGGATAATCAACCTAGTGTGGTAGATGTGAAGGGTGGGTAAAAAAAAAAAAGATTATTCTTATTTCAAAGCAGTTCATGGATCGGATTTGATATGGACTTCAAATTTAAAATATCAAATAATTTGATTCGACCTAAGCTTAATTATATAATGGTATAATTTATTTTAAAAAAATAATTATATGTGACAAATCATTGGCTATCCTACTGTAGTAGCCTTGCTAGCAATAAATGATTAAAAATTTAGGACCATATGATTTGTAGTGTTTATTTTTTAAATAAATGATTTTTTTTTTCTTTCGGTTTCTGAAAAAACTATTTTTCTGAGATGGAATCGTTATTCAGTAATTAAATATTTTTTATGAAGAAAAAGACGAAGAGTGATTATTGTGTCAGTGAGCAGAGACGGGAATAGGCAAGAAGTAGATGATGAAATAAATAAACGAGTTGCTGTTTTATTGAAAAGAGATAGGGAAATATATATTTTTCTTAGTTCGAGTCTTTGTTCGATATATAAAAATTATTAATTTCTACAGATCTATATAAATTTCAAAATCAAACTAAACTATCAAAAATTTTAAAACATATCTGTATATATGTAGAGATAAATTAGCATGTTAGTCATTATAATCTTATCATTAACTTTTTTCTTTTGCTAAACATTTATAAATCTTAAATTAGAATAGTTTGATTATTAGTATGAATTATTATTTGCTATTTGCTGATAAGAGAGAAAGAAAAGGTCGAACACCACAGTAGCGTTTCAGAAAGGCAAGCTGTAACGTGCAGGTCTAAATCAACATGAGGACCCACTTCATTAATGATCACTTTATATAAGTTTCTTTTTTTCATTGAAGTTGAAAAAATCACATTAATCTCTCACTTATATAAATTTGTCATTGGTGGTAGATTTCTTGATCGTTCATTATAAATACCTTTTAATTATCTTTGAATTTATTTCGATAATCGATAAAAAATTTAGGGCCGGCCAATTGTCCTAGATTTGATGGTTTCTTAGTATATCAAACCTATAAGTTTTTTGTATTATTTGAATTAGTAGTCTCCATGATTTATCTTATTTGTATTAATCCTAGTATAAATTGGCGAGAGCACTGGAAGCAAGTGAATCTCTTTTTGCTGCGACTTATAAGTTTCCCGAGAACAATTCAATTGGCTATTACGAGATAGATATTATCATAATAGATAAAAATTTAAAGCTCAACTAAGTGGAGAAAAATATCCTCTCGCAGTGGTTAACTATAGCTTTTCAATTTACTTTCTCACATATGAGCATGAGACTGACCATGTGGAGTCACTGGAATAATGGATCCCACTTTTTTACTACAACTTATAAGAAAATAAAGCCCTTGGAATATTATTGAGTTGGTTATTGCGGGATAGATGTTGCTATAATGGGCAAAGGAACCTTGGCAAAATTGAGAAAAATGTCCTCTTAGTGGTCAATTGTAGCTTCCCTATTTACCTCCTTACAAATAATTATAGTTCGAACCATTTGAGATCGTTGGGGTGACGAATTTCATCTTTTTACTATAACTTGTAAGAAAATAAAATGCCCCAGGATATATCACATGACATATCTACGTAATTGAATCCGAATCGAATTCTGAAAATGCTCGAGAAGTTACTTTTCCGTGTGATGATCTCAGTGGTATGGGGAGCACAGATACGGGATTTTTTAGAACTTATAAGAAAATAAAAGGAGGGAATTTCAAATGAATTAAGAAATTATTTTTTTAATAGACGATGAGTCATCTATTAAGAGAGTTTTCCGATTTATTTTGATGACATGTGAAATTCTTATGAGCTGAATAGACAATATATACGGGATAAGTGATGTCAAATTAAAAAAAACTTATAAAAAATTAATGTCCTAGGATGGTTGTGCAGTTAGCACTCGAGTAGTGATTTACTAAATTAAGTTAGAGATCGATTCTTTAGGTTTCATTCATTCTCCGTGATCAAAAAAGTCCCACTCATCTAAAAAATTATTACGCGTCTTAATTTATGTATTCTATCTTATGATATTGAACGGACGGAGCGCCTCATTATTTTGCCGGTTATCAGAAAATAATGATCCATATCCTTATCTATAATTCTAGATATTGATTTTAAAAAAGAATAATTAGATTATCTTTCATTATTTAGTTTACCGAGTGAGTCTGAGCAAGGCTGTCGAGTTGGGCAGAGCCGTAGGTCTCACAGTCGAGCAGGGCTGTCAAATTGCCAAATGAGTGCCTTCAAATCAAAGAATAGGATTCCACACAGACAGGCAGCTCCATCTATCCCCCGCACTTATTCTCAGTTTGACCGAGCGCCGGACTCCACAAACGCTCGAAGGGAACGCAGGCGACGTCGGTTGGTGGCCGATCAAAGCACCAAGAGACAGGGACACTGCACGGCACAGTGCGTTGCGTGCACCTTCCTTCTCTCTGATCACAGGCCTGAATGATTGCTTCTGCCCCTTCTTTATAACCGAAAAATATATGTATATATTGATTAATGGCTCAGGCTCTGTTGATGCAGTGCTAGGCCCTGCACAAGCAGCGTGCGCAGCGCATGTGCTGGAGGAACTCTGCCCCAACAGCTGTGTTGTTTAGACTTTGTTTAAGCTCGAAATAATTTAATTTAATTTAATTGGTTGGGGACAGCTTTTATGGATCTGCACGCTAGCTTTAACAAACGAGAGAGACGGCTGCAGCGTTCGCTAGGCTTTGACTGAAGCGACCGATCCCGTTGCCCACCGCCGAGTGGCGGCGGCATTCTCTTTTCTCCTCCGGCGCAGCGATGCGGGTGCCACCGTCTAGGTTGCTTCCCAGCCCCGGACGCAGTCGCGAACCTGCGGCGGCGGTCCCTGCTCTTTCTTCCTCCCGCAGCCGCCGCCTCCGCGGCAGCGGCAGCGTGAAGG
Source organism: Boesenbergia rotunda (assembly GCA_024364735.1). NCBI lineage: Eukaryota > Viridiplantae > Streptophyta > Magnoliopsida > Zingiberales > Zingiberaceae > Boesenbergia > Boesenbergia rotunda. Next base: position 96,722 of record JAGFNQ010001253.1, read on the forward strand.
GCGGCCAGTCTCCGATGTTCCCGTTGGTAGCCGGAGGGCGGCGGAAAGGCGTCACTTTTGAGGCCGCCGAGCCGTCCTCGCCCAAGGTTACCTGCATAGGACAGGTGCGGGTCAAGAGTAAGAAGAAGAAGAAGAAGAAGAAGGCTTCCCCTGCGGTCGGGGCGGTGGTGCGGTCGAGATCCGTTAGGGGGAGTGGCACCGAGGCGAGCTTTAGGAGGATGGAGGACGGAAATGGATCGCGAGGATGCTGGCCGAGCAGGAAGCACAAGTGGGCGAATCGCCTCCCGGTGAGCATAAATTGCTTCTTCCCTTGCGGTGGCAGGTCCCTTTGCTCCTCTTCTTGCTCGAGATCCGGCGCGGATAGAACTGAAGAATGCGGCGAGGAGTGGTGGAGCTCCAATGGCGCCGTGTTCGCGAGGTGGCCAGCGGCGGTTCCTCAGAGCGAGGAGGGGAAGGAACGGGGGGTCATTAGCGTCGTTGTCGAAGAGAAAGTAGACAGAGAGATGGGAATGGTAATAGCGGAGAGGGTCAAGGGGGAAGAATTAGGGTTTGATGTAGAGGTGAAGAAGAGAAATGAAGTGGTGATGCTATTAGGGAAAGGGGAGGAGAAAGAAGATGAGGTGCAGATTTGCATTCCTCCGAGGAATGCCCTTCTACTGATGAGGTGCAGGTCTGATCCTGTGAGAATGGCGGCATTGACGACTCGTTTGCTGGATTCGCCAGCCATGAAGGTCCGCGTAGAGGAAAGAGATGAAGATGAAGGAAGTTGTGATGAAAGAAACGGTGATCAATGTGCAAACTCTAATGTGGCGATGGAAGGGGAAGAAAAGGGAGCAAGAGCAGCTGAAGCCAAGCAAGAGAATCAAGATTCCGTTTCCACAGAACAACTAATGGAAGAATTCGACGACTCACTGGAAAAGTTCAAGGAACAAGGAGAAGTGGCTACTGCTGCTGAGGTCGTTGAACCCGAAGAGGGAGGGAAAGAAAATGCACAAGGAGACGAAGAAGAGCAAGAAGTAGCACTAGTTGAATCGGAAAAGGCTAGTTTACGAGAAAAGATAGACGAGAACGAAATGCCCAATGAGCATCCTCTCCAAGAAAGAGAAACAGGGAAGGAAGCAAGCATAATAATGAGATCTAGCAGCTGCCCTTCCACAGGAGCCAAGCAAGAGAGAACAATGAGTCGAAGATCACAGGAAAGAGGAAGAAGACATAACCCTTCTTCGAAGGAGAGGGGCAGGCGGCATAGCTTTTCCAGTGAGAGGGAGGCCAGGAGGCCAAGCTTTAATACCGAAAAGGAAGTAAGAAGATCTAGCTTCTCCAGTGAAGGGAAGGAAACTTGGAGCTTCTCTATAGAGAAGGATGGCTTGAAACTAGAAAAGGAACCTATGAATCAAGAACAGAATGAAGAAGAAGAAGAAGAAGACTCTGCCACAGATATTGGGCGAAAAGATGACATCTTTGAGGTTCCAAAGACTCATAGCAGAGGAAAAGAAGAAGAAGAAGAAGACGGAGGCAAACAACATTTTAGCATAGAAGAGGAAACAGGACCAAAGGGAGTCGAAGAGAAGAGCCCTGAGTTGCCTGACTGCCTTCTGTTAATGCTGCATGAACCCAAACTGTCGATGGAGGTTTCAAAAGAAACTTGGGTTTGTAGCGACGACTTCCTCCAGAGGAATCGCCGGCCTTCAAAATCCACTGCTGCGGCTACCACCACCTTGGTCACTGGCACTGACGAAGCTAGTGAGGTCACTAATGAGAATAAGGAAGTTGGCACTCCAATGCAAGATGCTTGCCGTCCTACAGCACCAACCCTGCTCGCTGCAGACACGGAGAAGAAGCTAACAACCAATGCGGCTGCCAAGCACACACAAGTGTCAACTCTTGCTTACGGGCCGCTGGTGCTTACGCGGTGCAAGTCAGAGCCAATGAGGCCGTCCGCGAGCTTGACGCCGGATGCTTGCTTCTGGAGGGATCGGCATCGGCCCATTGGAGCCACTGGAATTGGATTCTGAGCTAGTACCAATCAGTCGTCGAGTAGTTTTAGACAAGAGGTATGAATTACCATGTCAGCTCTGCTGCTGTAGTGTGCGAATTTTTGTTGTCATCACTGTTTAATTGGCCTGCACAATAGAAATAGCAGTTGTGGTGGTGGTGTTTGTTCAATGGATTTCTTGTGTCTGTTTATATTTGCTCTTTCTATCTGAGGTTGTAATATATCCATCTTCTTAGTCTATTTGTCTTTCTAGCGCTCTGTGGTATTAATTTTCTGAATACTAAAATCGTCCACACTATTTTTAAAATTGTCAATTTAGGTATTTGTTTTTCGAATGGATCATGTGTCATTTTAAAGATTTTTTTTAAACAAAAAATTACTCCTTTAAATTTTCTCCACTTAAAATTTTAAAATAAATGCTTTATGTTTTAGGAGAATAGAAAATTCTGGCCACTTTACCGACGTAATGGCTCGGGCCATTTTTCATTATGATTTTATCAAATTTATTAACACCTTGAAAACTTTTTTACGCAAGTTTAGAATGAATTAATAAATAATAGAATTAAATTAAATTTTTTAATTTTAGAATTAATCAAAATTAAATTTAATTATTATATTTTTATCATTTTATCCTTCACCAATAAAATTTAATATTTTATACTAAAAACTTTAATTTTTTGGGAGGCTTGAATACTGATTTTAAATCCATCAATTCAATCACTATATTTTCTATGCATGTAGTAAAATTTTAGGTTGTGTGAAATCATGAGGGCGATTTAGTAATTTGGAATTCTCCGAGGAAATCTCTTTACAAATCAGACCTATTATTTTGAGAGATTTGAAGGAAATTGAATTCTAATTCCTTATCAATTCCTACCTGAAAATGTATACCAAAGGATGGTATTGAATTCTAATTCTCAAAAAAAATTAATTCCACCCCTTTCCAAACAGGGTGTAAATAAAATTGTTATTTAAAAAAGAAGTATGGGTCAAATTGAAGAATTTGGTAAATTCTGAGACGGAAATGAAAGTTTATCCATTTTTTCATTTGGTAAAAATTCAAAAGACATCCTAAATTAAGAAAAATATTTGAAGAGTTTTTTTAATAAAAAAAGCATCTCATTCATTATTTTATTTAAAAATTATTCTTTGATTTAAGTAAAAATATAGATCCACTATCTTAGAAGTCCTCGGAGTCTGTGATGGATATGAAAAGAGATTAATTTAGATACACAAATGTTATTCTTTGATTTAGTGATATTATAGAAACTATATGATATTTTTATAATATATAATCGCTATCATGCAGATTCTATGACATGTAGAAGTTATCCAATTGTTACACCGTGTTTAAGGTGAATTTTGTAAGTATTACGAATTAGTTTTGGTGTGATCAACTAAGTTAAGTCAGGTCATGCTAGTTTGATATCATGTGTCTAAGTTTGTAAGAGTTTAAGAGCACAAAGAAATTGAGTGGAAGATACAGCAAACGAGAAGAATGACACGGGAAAGGAGTCGACGAGCTCGGTGCATCCGAGAGACAAGAAAACTGTGGGAAGAGTACACTGAGAGACGAGAAGCCAGAGAGGAAGACTACTTGAGGAGAAGGTTAGAAGTTAAGTTTGGGTGAGCTAAATTTTGGATGATTAGAAATCACTCAAAAGAATTAGAAAATTGGGCAACCAAAAGTTGACCAGAATTAGGCGAAACAGGCACCCAAGTCAACTCGGACGTCTGCTTATACAGGCACTCGATTACAACTTGGGCGCTCGAGAACAACTTCTATCGATTTTCAGCCATTGCGTAGTGTATCAACATTGACCGAAACTCAGGCGCTCCTATTCAACACAAGCGTCTGAGATGTGTCACGTCAGTAACGGATATGATTGTCCAGAGGCTATAAATAGACCTTTTGAGTTCAGAAAGAGGAAAATAACTACTATTCATTTTTCTACTCGTTCTGTGTACTTTCAAAGGATAGGAGACTTCTCCATCTTCAACAAAGGAACATTTTTTTATAGAGTTTGTAACGTCTTGGATTAGCAACTATTCTAGTTGTAATCAAATAAATTATGGGTGTCTATTTAATTTTATATTGTTGCTTTATTTATTATTAATTGTCTAATTAATTATCTTTGCTAAAGAACTTGCAAAATATACAGTTTGAACTTGCAACCGATCGACCTGCACAAGACTAACAAATTTAGAATTTATACCATATAGAAATTATTCAATAGTTGTTATAACGTGTTTAGAATGAATTTAAGATTTAGAATTTAGATAACGTAGAAGGTATCCAATATCTTCCGCAGCATATATAAACTAGAATAATGATTGGGAGAGTGAAAACCATAGTGAATGACATGGCACCTTACATGCACGATCTCCAACGGGTTCACCGTGCCCCCCGGGATATAGTTTGATTTGGGACGGTGGCCGAAGGCCGCCGATAGTGTCTAAGCGATAATTAGACGTGTGTATGTAAAGTGTCACGTCATTCACTATGATTTTTACTCTCCCTATCATTGCTCTAGAAACTATTCGGTAGTTACTACAACATATTTAGAGTGAATTTAAGATTAAAGATTTATACTGTCTAGAAAATACCTAATAACTACTAAAAAATATAGAAGTTATTTGACAGCGGCTATAACGTGTAGAAACTATCCAATAACTACTAGAGCGTATTTAATGTGAATTTATAATGAATAATGATTGGGAGAGTGAAAATGAGAGAGTGAAAACCATAGTGAATGATGTGGCACCTTACATACACGATCTCCGATGGGTTCACCGTGCCCCCCAAGATATAGTTTGATTTGGGGCGGCGGCCGAAGGCTGTCGATGGTGTCCAAGTGATAATCGGACGTGTGCATGTAAAGTGTCACGTCATGCCACGTTATGTCACATCATTCACTATGATTTTCACTCTCCCTATCATTGCTCATTTATAATTTAGCATATCTAAATATTATTATATAAAAAAATTATTTATCAATTTGATTAACATTATTTAAACTTTATCAAAATAATTATAAAAGTTAATATCCTAAATATAAATTTAATGCACACTAAATATAGTTACCGAATAGTTTTTACATAGTCGTTATTGAGTAGTTTTTAAATTTTACAGAAGCTACTCGAAAATTACTACACGTTATAAAAATTATTCGATAGTTTCTATAGCGTATTATTTTATTTTTTTTTTATTTTTGAAAAAATACATCCTTTTGATTATTTATAAAATTTGAGGGCCCTTCTAATTATTTATATATTTAGCACCTTCATGACTTCATCCTCTAGTGAGTTCGACCCATTTGACGGTGACGAAGATAATCTCGCATAAGTTGGCCGAGCCAGATTGGCTTTTCTCTCGCACAGGTCACTTTCCCCTGCTTCTTTTGATCCTACCCTACGATTTCCCCAAACCAGAAGGCGACAGCCTCCGGGTAGGCGACGGTACTGAAAGGAGACCGGAGCGAGCGGCGGCACCGACTGGGGAATCTTTATCGTATGTCTTCGTCCTCCCCTTCTACTCCCTCTTCTCCGTTTGTTCCCGTCGAATTCGACCACCTTGCGCCAGGTTTCTTTCTCTATATCGTTTGGGATCGCCGGTTTGTCTGATTACCGATTGCTTCCGCCTACTTTGTATGATATATCTGGAAGGTTTTGGATACCTTGGATACGTGTAATTTCTATCGGAACGAATAGGACCAACCCTAGGTTCTACAACGTCTGGTGTCCGTTAAATTAGCACGCTTAGGTCTTTCCGTGATCGTCCTGGGCGTGTCTGTTTGATCCTGACATATCTTGCTTCCTGCTCTTTTAAAGATTATTTTATGCCACTTTCTAATAGGCAAGTTAATGTTCCTGTTTCTTTGTAAGGAGTTAATTCTGGTGCAGAATTGGTCTGTTTGATGGGAGATTTGATTAGGTTGACAACCAAAACCGGAATTCTCTTAACATTATTGCAGTTTAGGTTTGCTGTTGATGGAGGACGGTAAATTTTGCGCAAAACTTAGATTAATTTGTTCTGATCTGATCGTTCATATTCTTGTCAAACTTGATAGCGCTTTCTGTGCAAAGTAGATCTTGCTCAGGGACACAAGACATATACTGAAAAGAAAATGATAGCGTCTTAGAGGGCTTGTTTTGTTAATGTTTTCTCCGGATTGACTACTACCAAGTCGTGTCAACCTACTTATGTATGTCCATGCATGTGTGCACATGGAATTCCAAGCTTCATAGATTTTACTCTTTTTTTGGCCCCCATTAGTTACTCTTTTTTTGGTATTTTGCCAAGAATTTCTCTAAATCCTGGTAAAACTTTAGATTAGTGCATTTAGATTGTATATGTTGCTGTTAACTTGTATATTAATCATTCATTTTCAAAATAATTTTTTTTCATGTCTAAACGTGAAAAGCATATCCAAACACTTCAAGCCATTAAAATTTTCAAAACTAAAACTCTCAAATTGTACCAGAGCAAGAAATGATATTTCAAAACCTTTAGACAGTTATCACATTTAAACAACAACAGCAACCAAGCCTTATCCCACTAGGTGGGGTCGGCTATATGAATCCTTCTACGCCATTGGGTTCTGTCCCCTATTATATCATCATCATTCTCATTTAATGTGTGTATTTATCATAGTTTCATATTGCCTAATAGGAGCATTTATTGGTCGTCTAAGTACATGTTTGTACCATCTCAAACGTGCCTCTCGAAGTTTTTCCTCAATAGATGTAACTCCAATTTTTTCTCTAATGCTCTTGTTCCTTATTCTGACCATCCTTGTATGCCCATGCATCCACCTTAACATCATCTTTTCTGCAACTTTCATCTTTTGCTCATGTGCCCGAGTCATAGCTCAACATTCAACACCATATAACATAGCAGGTCTAACTGCCATTTTGTAGAACTTCCTTTTAAGTTTTAGAAATACTTTACGATACACAGATAAAGTACTATGCACAAATAAAGAACTGTGCATGCTTGCCTTCTATATCTTCACGCTCGAATATTAGATCCTTTGCAATTCTATATCAAATTCACTCAAAGTATTTACATTTCCGATGAATGATATTCGTCCTGTTTCTTTTTTATAAACTATTGCAGAACAATGATAAAGCTTTTTAAAATTAAGGACCAAAGACGGGAGGATGCAGCAAATTCCAGTGGAAAGGCTCCTACCAAGAAGCAAAGTGCTGGAGAATTGCGTCTTCACAAAGGTTTGTCTGACCATGAGTTGTTTGTGCAAATTCATATCAAATATTTTAGTACTTGTAATTTTGATTAGTGTTATGAGTTTTGCTTTTATTAACATTATTAGTTTATCAATTATTACTGTCATTTTTAATCTTAAAAAATATTAATTGTTATGTACAAAACTATTTTATTTGTGAAATCACATTGTTGTTTGCTGTGTTAGCACTGCCTAGTAAGGATACAGTACCACTCTGGGATACTCTTGTCACCGATAACAAAACTTTAAAATGTGGTTAATACTCGGTAGGTCTATAAGTTATGTACAAAAGAAACCCTGCTGGTGTTTTTTATTTGTTTTCTCCCATAGGTTGTTTGCTGATTGGAAACATTTTTTACTTAATGATCTTCACTAACTTTGCTGCACTATACTACTATTGCTGTATTCATTCATAAGAATATGGCGATCCTTTAGTTCCATTATCTATTTTGTTATCAAAATTCAAAACCATCAACTCTATGTTCCCTTTCTCAGTTCAGTTCAGCATTGTGTGATGATCGCTAAATAAAGCTGTGAAACTATTTTTTTATTATGTCACTGTGACTATATCTTATCAAATGAGGTTTCAGTAGTGTGACTAATCTAATGCCCCAAAGCATGCTGTAATGTGTTCCTTCTTATATTGTAGATTTGCTCCATATTATGGTACTCGTTTGTCTTCCATTGTTTTTCATACATTATCTAGAATTATTTGTCAAGATTTGTTCTCAATTAATTTGTGGGTTATTGAACTGAAGTCAAGATTTGCTTGTAAGATTCTATTCATACTGATATGATATATAATAAAGTGTTGTGTTATATTGTAGATATTAATTAATACCCAATATTCTTAATTCTATCTCCAGATATCAGTGAGCTGAATCTACCAAAAAGCACAGACATAACTTTTCCAAATGGCAAGGATGATCTGATGAATTTCGAAATCAGCATAAGACCTGATGAAGGTTACTATCAGTAAGTAGTAGCCCATCAATGTTCTCCAGCATTTGCTTGTGTTTTTAAGCGACTACTCATGTCAAAACTCAAAAGTGATTTGGCATGTAGTATTTTTCTAGTAATCTTGATATATTTCCTTAACTTATAGCTTGACTATTGTTGTCCAATTCTAAATTCTTGTGAACCAATTGGACTTGTTCTTGTTGCCTCTGCAGTATCACTCGAGATATTTTTGTTCTTATGAATAATATATTAACCTTATAATACTTATATCTTTTATTGTCCTAAGAATGCTTATGCATAAACTATCTTTCTCATACTTCCTTCTGATTTCAAGAGTTATCTTGATCTAAGATGATTACCTATGTGCTTGGTTCAACTTATTTTCTGCTTAATGATTTTGATAGAGGTGGTACGTTTATTTTCACATTCCAAGTATCTCCTTCTTATCCTCATGAGCCACCAAAGGTCAAATGCAAAACAAAGGTAAAGCTTAACATGTGGTAGTATTTAGTGAAAGTTCCTTTTTTCACTCTGATAACATGAAATTTCTAATCCAGGTTTACCATCCTAATATTGACTTGGAGGGAAATGTCTGCCTAAACATTCTGCGTGAAGACTGGAAGCCTGTGCTTAGCATAAATACTATTGTTTATGGCTTGATTCTTCTCTTCATGGTACTTAGTTTTAACTTTCTATTTTGTCGAATTACTAAATATTCATTCCTCTTTTCGTACTTGGATAAAAATTTTGTTATTTAATCTATCATTCTAGCTTATTTATTGCAATATATACTTTAACGTTTTCAAGTGTCTTGGCCATGGTACCTTTGCATGTAAGGAGGTTGTTCAAAAGCTGGGGCATTAACCACCTTTCTCTTGATTGGTTTCACCAATTGGGTTGTACTGAGTTTATGGACTTAAGTAAAGCAAAATGTTTCCGTAATTTGCATAGCTAGGCGCCTAGCTAGGGTCAATTAAGATTTGGAGAATCAAGTTTAACTAAAGTAACGTTGCATTATAAATTGGCATGCCTGCATCTTTACCATTTTATATTTTTGAAGATTCATATTTTTGGTTTTTATTTCTAATTGCAGGGGCTCATTTTGAAGTTTGGTTTTTCTTCATCTTTTTTGCCGCAATATTCATAATTTAGGTTACTGTGGGTTTTATAATCAAATGTTCCTTCCAAACTTAAATGCACATAATTTAATTATAATTTGTACGATGGGTGTTAATTTGTTGGTTCGTAAAATGGAATTTTTTATGTAAATTGTTTTTTCCAGCTAATCTCTAGGATGAGTTCCATAATTGTAGTTTCGTATTATTATGTGCTTCTAATTCCAGGCTTAAATACACAAGTTATTCCAGGTGAAACTGTCAATTGTTTTAGTTATACAAAATAGAAGGATGAAAAATGTATTAAGTTGTTGACAAGCGATCGTATCACCATACTTATCTGCTTTTCTCCATGCCAGTTCTCCTTCATCAACTGTGTTTCTTGTGGCTCCATTCTAGATTTTTGTTTTTCTGGTAATTAGCAAATTCTTTAACTCCATACATCATTTGCTAACTAATGCAACTGTCTTGTTAACAGCAACCTAACGATGAGGATCCATTAAATCACGATGCTGCAGTTGTTCTCCGCGACAATCCCAAGTTGTTCGAGGCCAATGTGAGAAGGGCAATGGGTGGAGGGTATGTGGGTCAAGTCTACTTCCCGAGGTGCATATGAGAAGAGGCTAGACAATAATACCTCGGAATGCATAATACGTCAACTGTTCTAAATTTGTCCTGGGAAACAATGCGTATGGTCACAAAGATTTTAATGTGGTGCTATATAATGTGAAACTATTTGTGTGTGACATTGCCGGTGCAAGTTGTTTTTAAAGATTAGGCCGTGGCGGCCCATATGCATGCATTTCAAGTATTTGTTTTAATTTTATTATTTTGTTATAATAGAAGACTTCATTTGGAAAAATAACTAATGCAAATATACTATAATAAGTAATTTTATCTAATTATAATATATACCTTCATTTCGTTATAAGAATAACTAAAATATAAAAAAGTATTTAATGATAGTAAATAATTTCTTGCTTTTATTTAGTTATAAATTATAATTGGTATTTTTTAAAAAAATAAATAGTGCTTTATATTCTTAAAATCCATTCACTATTGACGGGTACTTTCACATTGGAGGAACGTTCATCTTCTTGCATAACATACATAACATACATCCTCATTATTATTGTATAGTCAAGTCATTTATCAAACTATTTTTTAATTTATAGCATCAATTGCTGAAATAAAAGTTGATAATTTTCATCCGACAGTCCAATATTGGTCTATTAAGTATATTTTATCTTAGTAGAATGACTCTTTAAGTGAGAAAAATTTAATATCTAAGTATCCACGCCATTCAATCTCTAACTATGACATTTTATAAAAAAAAATTCTTTAAATAGAATGCAAATCTTGAGATGTTGAGTTTCTAAATTATCCGTCGCGAACGCTTCCTGATTTACTCTAATGATCGGTAAAAATTTTTTAGGAACAAACTGGTCATCCCATGCGAGATTGGCCTCTTACCTGATTTATTTATTTATAGCACCGGTCGTTCCACCATATTCAACATCGCAGAAGCCTTATTACATGCTTTTATCATTTTATCAAACTTGCAGTGCATACCAACAAATATACACGTTCAGCTGCAATGGCGGTGTTCCTCTCGAAGGATTACAACACAAGAAAAAAAGAATACATTATATGATGATACACTGATGCATTTCAACGTTAGATTGCATGTCATAAATTAATGAATACAAGTGACATCCCTTATTTTTGTCTTCCCCATGATCCTTTACCGGCAACGAGCAGGGAAGCATAGAGAAGCTCGTTCCATGAATCAGGCACACCAGGCAGGCACCAGTGGCTGCAGTCCTGCGATTTCTCTGCAGCAATTTGTTCTTCCACGGATTCGTATCGTTTTCTGTATATGGAAGGGTGCCCATCCTTCCTATAATCTGTCAACCTACTGATATTGAGATACAAAACTGGAGTTTTCATCTGTTTCAGGACGTACTCCAAAGATCTCATCTTGGAGGGATACTTGGAGAGAAAAGTTTGGTTAAAGATTGGCTCAGTTTCTTTGTGGCACTGCCCTCCTGAATTCCACTGTCCTCCCCTGCGATGCCATGAATCAAAATTCCATATTTCATCATCCACTTCATTTTTCAGAGAAAATATCAATTTAGATTCATATGATCCACCCAGCTGAATCAACAGCCACTACGTATCCTTGAGAATTTGCAATGGAAAATACAATTTCGCATAAATGTCATCTGTATAAATAACGTCCAAACTACATGCACAGAGATCTCTTGTTAGTTACCTGAAATGGGTCGGGGAATATCCTCTGAAAACAACTTGAGTTTTTCTAGAATCGATGTTCTTGTCGATCCACCTGCCCCAAGTGATGAGGGCCTTCTTGTAAGCTTCCATAACTTTTAGCACTGGGTATACATGATTGCCTTCTTGATAATAGTCTTTTCTGTCATTAATGCACGAAGGCAATGGAGTCAAGAACATGAAAAATATGCTGATACTCTACATTTTGACTATCATAGTTTCAAACTTATAATCGAATATATTCATTCATATGGCAAGAGTAGCACAATTTGAGGTTTACCAAGAATTGTATTTGAGCACAATTTCAGGCTTCTTATTGTATAGTAATAATTTTGCAATCAGTGATCTTTAAGTGATGTTCATTAGGTACTTACCCTCTAGCAGTCTTCTCGTGAGTCCACCAATGACCAGTATTGAAAACTATAACATCTGCTCCATGATACGCAGCAACCGTCTCGTCCAAAATATCCAATCTAAGCCTCTCATAATCGGATCCATTAGCATTATTGTATAGTACTTCTTTTACTAGAAATGTTGATCTTACAAAGTCGATGGAGCAATCATAATCCTGTGAGGAAGTTGAAAGAGGTACAAAGAGGTTGAAGACACTTAAGGAAGAAAGTGAACTAACTAAAAGAAAGATGTTCAATTACCGCAAATATGAAGGAATAGTGCCCTTTGACCTTGAACCTCTTCCGCCCTTTGATTTTGAATTGTTTTCTTCCAGAAGCCTCATATACTCTATTTTTATTGCTAATGCTATTGCGAAGAATGCAAACTAGAGACTCCCACATATTGCGGTTAAGTGAGTCACCAACAAAAACTAACCTTTGGCCTCTCAATCTTCTTAAAAAATCACTTGCGTTCAACCTGTTGGAAAACAAAGGCGATGAATTTTGCATTTCCACAGTCCAATCTGGAATGTAGGTACAATGCATGCTGAAAAAAGTAGCATAAGAATGTCAAGAAAAGATAATTTAGAAGAATTACTTTCTATAATTCAGAAAGAAAAAAGACTCAATTGCTTTCTTCTTCTTCTTCTTCTTCTTCTTATTATTATTATTATTATCATCATCATCAAACCTTAAGGCCAATACTTCAGTGAATTGCAAAGGATCAAGTGAGACGCTCTATTATGAAGCTATGACGTTCTATCTAGTTACGGTTGTCTGAAAGGAAGTAACATGGTTTCATCAAAACCACAGGGGAATGGAAAGAATGGCTTGCAATTACCTGGGAATGTCGCAACCGTGAGGTTTCCATCTCCATTTGAGGAACTGAGTGTCTGGCCTCCCATTCTTATGGCAATTGAAGTCGTCATCAACGTAAGGACAAGATCCAGGAGGATAGAAGGGTTCAACACTTTCATCCCACACCCACCTCCCGTCGAATATGTCGCATTCCGCAGAGAGGCCACTTTGAGCCTTCACCTCGGCAGGAGGACTGGACTCCTTCCTTATCAATGAAGCAGCATCAGCAACGACAGGGACTGTCGCGGCAGTATTAGGAGGAGGAGGAGGAGGAGGACTAGGAGTCTTCACGACTAAATCGCTAATCTTTTCTCCATCTGTTCGATTCTTGTCATCGTTCCTTATCAATGCAGCAGCATCAGCAACGACAGGGACTGTCGCGGCAGTATTAGGAGGAGGAGGAGGAGGAGGACTAGGAGTCTTCACGACTAAATCGCTAATCTTTTCTCCATCTGTTCGATTCTTGTCATCAGGCTGTTGATGTGTAGTTTGGAGATCTTGGTCTTCAGTTCCACTCTTCTCAGAAATTCGCCCTTCAAAACAAGTACCTTTACCTTTGTCATTTCCTCCGCAACCAGTCGTCCTGTCGGAGGGGGCGGCCTCTGGGGGAATGGATTTAACCCTTACGAGTTCACCAGAGGAATTCCCATCGCTGTTTTTGTCGGCGACGAGCACCAAGGTACTGTTTTTGGTGGAATTCACTGTGGCGCTATCCAAGCCCTGAAACGGCATTTCGGGGGAAAGACGGCCCTTTTCCAAAGGAAAAGAAGAACCGGCACCGCCATTTTCGATCTCGGAACTAACGCCTCGGTTCGCCAGCAACGGATCCGCCAAACCCTCGCTCGCCGCCGCATCTTCTCTTGGGGAAGGCGACGGCGACGGCGGCGGCGCGGAGAGCGAAGAGTCCGCAGGCAGGGAGAAGAACCAAGAAAGCGGAGAGGAAGAAGCGGAGGGCGCGGTGTTGAAAGGGAAGCGTGAGAAGGCAAAGATAGAGGCGGCCACCACGAGGATGAAGACGAGGAAGGAAGAGACGACCGTGAGCTTAGACTTGGAGGGGGAAGAGTAGAAGAAGGCGAAGAAGAAGTGCCACCCTCCTCCTCCTCCTCCGGTGATACAACGCCACATCTCAACTATCACTGGATAGTTCCAACCTGGTTAACTTCGCCGCGGACGAGTTAACAAAATCCCGACTTTTAGTCAGCAGAATTCGACATGACACGGCGGCGGTGGACGGGAGAATAACGAAAACGGGTCGGTGAGTCGTCTTCGTCCGCTCGCCGTCTTCGTCCGTTCGCCGTCGGCCGTGTCTTGGTCCCGCGAAGGACGAAAGGGAAGTAGGGAGTGATGTCTGATGGAGAGAAGAGAATGAGACAGATGAACGCGTGCTGCTTCTGGTTATTTGCTGCCGCTGTCGAAGGACAAAGGGAAGAGAGAGAGAGAGAGAGAGAGAGAGAGAGAGAGGGGAGAGAGAGAGAGACACGGGTAAACAACATTCGGTATATTTCCTTTTAATTCAGATTCGTTATTTAAAAACAAGGATTTGTTTCCTTGGAGGGATGGACTGAGTGCCAAAAATGAAATTTTAATATAGAAAAAACGAATATTTAAGGCATCTCAAAATATAAAATTTCCTTTTTTCCCTTAAAAAATTGTAGGGAAAATAGCTTTTAACAGTTGGCAGATATCTGTTTGAATTAATTTTTTTTAAAGATATTTCCCTGTTTTTTCAATCGTTCGAATTGCCCGTACTTCAAATTGAATTGATGGTCCATCTAATTTTCTAAATTAGTAAGACGTTTACTTGTGTGGAGCATGCAATAAGTGCAGTCGCCTATTGGATGGGACAGGAATAACCCTTATGGCGATACCAGTTAACAATTAATTTATTAGTATAATTAGTAATCCACAATAAACTCTTTACTTTAAATAGAGAGGTTTATGAATTAAATATTTATGAGTAAATTTAATGTTTAATTTTATTAAAATTTATTTATATTCATTTAATATATAATTAATTTTTAAAAATAAATTATTAAATTAAAAAGATAAATTTGAATAGATTATCCATAAATAATATTTAAGAATAATTAATTGTTTTATGGATAAATTAAGAATTCTTAATATTAATTGTTAATTTGAAGATTAATATTAATATTTCATCTTAAATATTCAATGATTTGCTACACTAAAGCCCTTTTGAAAGTAGAGACTTGCTGCGGATTAGATTCGTGCCCTAAATTAATAAGTTGTTTACTTGCGTGGAGCATGCAATAAGTGCAGTTAGGGATGACAATGGGTCGAGTTCGGATCAGATTCTATATCCTCCGTATTCATACCCATCGGGTATCGGATATCCATCGGGTGTACCCATACCCATTAAAAGATCGGATATCTTGTATACTAATAATTTTTTTTTTCTATCCAACTATATCATTGAACAAAAGTACATTATAATTAACATTAAAGTTAAAAAAAAATATATACCTATAATTTTAAAAATAGATTAAATATATATATAATCTATTTCTAACATTAATACAAATTATTAGTAGGTTTTAGGAAAAAAATCTTTAATGTATATATGTATTTTTTATTTAATCGGGTATTCAGGTCGGATATCGGGTATTGATAGTCCCTCCATATCCTCCTCCATTCGGGTCGGATATCGGATTCTCCGTCGAATTTGGGTGAAATTGTCATTCCTAAGTGCAGTAGCCTATTAGATAGGCCAGGAATGCCCTTATGGCAATACTAGTAAACAATTTATCAGTATAATTAGTAATCCACACTAAACTCTTTACTTATTGGGAAGTTATCCTAAAATCCCTAACCATAAGCAAAACTACCCTTTCAATTCTCATGTTAGAGAAAAATCATTAATTCTCACTCTTTAACAATCTCTGTTTATTTGCTTAAACTGCCTTATATGTTAATTTACCTAATTACTCTCCCATCACTTTCAAACTCTCTCTACTTCGAACGTTCTTCCTGAACTTGGAGCTAAATCGGCGAGCGTTGAAGGCAAAAATCGGAGAGACGGTAGAAACCGACTTTCACCTTCAAGTGCTGAGCGTTCCAGCTTCGATTTGAAGTGTCTTTCACCTTCGACCCAATGAAGACCTGTCTTTCACCTTCAACTCAAGAATCATCGACGAACGCAGGGGTTGAAGAAGTAAAAATGTGGTAATCGCAACAATCAGAGGATTGCTAACGTGAAGAAATTGTTTGAGTTGTATTTTAAAGACAAAAACAGAGTTATTCAAGTAGAAGGTCAATTACGTTTTTGTGCCCTAAATTTTGACTTATTTCTTATTCTTTTTTGTAGAATAAAATTAAGATTATTGTTTGTGTATGTTTCTATAAAATGGTGTGAAAAATCGAAATTTTAGTTCATGGGTGTTGTTGATTTTGTTAGATTGAATAATATTAGATTTCAATGTTTAAATTATAATTTCCATGAATGAGTTTGTATCTTTAATTCAAGTAATGAATGAGATATCTATGCATTTTGTAGTGATTATTAATAAACTAAGTAGTGTACCCAATTTAAGTTGATGTCCAAAATTTTAGGATTTGTACTTTGGGATATAAATAAGTAAATTATTTTATTTTTTATGGCGTCGATTTTGCTAGCTCGAATAAAATCAGTTTTGGTATTAGAATTGCAACTTTATGATTGTATTTGTATTTTATCTTCAGTTGATGAATTGAAAGAGATAAGTTACTTTTATATATTGATCATTGATAAACTGAATAATATACTCAATTTAAGTGCTTTAATCTCTAATTTTTTATAGTTTCTACTTTATGGTAAGAATTATAAATAAATTGATTTTGGCTAAATTGTTCCTATTTTTAATAGTATCGATATTGGTAGTTTGAATAAATTAAGTTTTAGATTTCTAATTGCTAAATGTGTTTGTGTTTTATCTTCTCTAATTGAATGATTGAGTAAGTTATGTGGTGATTATGTAGTGATTATCAATAAACTAAATAATATACTTAATTTAAGTGGTATGATGCCTAATTTTGTATGGTTTGTATGTGATGGTATAACTGATAACTTAATTTATTTTCGTTTAATTTACTTTTTATGCAGAAATAAAAAAAACTCTTACAGGGTGCAACATGGAGGTTAAGGGAAAATCGATGGTGAAAGATAAGGGTAAGAGATTAATGGAAGATGAGGGAAAGAGCAAGAGAAGCAAACAATCTTATTCACGTTGCTGTCCGACATATTTCAAAGATATATTGGATGAAGTATTACCGATTATGGGTAGTAAGCAAAAAGAGAGGATTAAAAGCACTCCACTTGCTCCATGGCTCGAGATGCTTGAGATGCCCATCATAATAGAATTGATTTATTTTTAAAGAGATTCCAATTATTGTCTTCTCGTTCTTTCTTGTTTGGTGACAACATTATAGTTCCATTCACTTTGACTGAGTTTAGGATTGTCCTTGGTTTGGTCCATGTGGGGCAACCGATTGATCTAGATACAAGCATGAAGTCCAAATTTGTTCTTAGGCTATTTGGAGGAAAAGTTGGCAACATAAATAGGACCATTATTCATGATAATATGTGGTTATTAGCTGGATCAGAGAAGGATTCTGAAGTCGATGATCTTGATAGGATGTTTATTTGTCTTCTATTTAACTGTGTTATTTTTCCCATTAATAACTATTCCATTCCTCGATTTATTATGTCTTACATTGATAACCTGATGAGGTTCTTTAATTACTCGTGGAGAGATGTAGTATATAGATTTTTGTGTCACTAAATTATCTTAAATATCGGTAATGATAAAGGAAATAGTGGTTGCAAAATGTATTTAGATGGTTATACTATTTGTTTGATGGTGAATTTTTAATTTTTGAAGTGCAAGTGTGATATATTTAATATTATTATATTGATATCTTTATGTATTCAGACATGGTTATATGAAAGAATTCCTTCGTTTGGATATGCATGTTCTTTATATTGTTTTTCCCGATTATTTTGCTGGGAACGGAGTAAGATATTGATCAAACATGATATTGTTGAGAGATCATTTTCAGGAATTAATTTTAGTAGGGTAAGTTGCAATATTTTTAGTATATATTTTTTTTGTCGATATGATTGTAGAAGTGACATTTTATTTATAATTGTTGATAGGGTTGAATGAGCCCTGGCCGGGACAAAGGATGAAGAAGCTGCCCAACACAACAAAGGTAGGTTAAGACAACCCTCCATCTAGGGTCTCGGGAATCCCCGAGGGCGACGCGCCCGGGAGGGACAGCTGGAAATCCTTCTTGGGGGCATCTTTTGAGGTTAAGCCCCGAGAGCACCTCGGTAGCCGTAGCATGTGACGACCCCGAGCTCTCCTCGGGGGTGGAGTCTCCGCAGCAACCGACCTCAGACGCTGACCTCCCTCGAGGTGTGGATAAGCACCCCCTTCACAAAAGGTCTTCACGGCCCCTGAATCTCGCAACGGGCTGAAGCCGATGATGGAGTCGACCTTTTCAAATGGATATCCCTTGACCGCCGAACAAAGGGGAAAACGTGGCTTAAGTGCGGGAGATGCGGCACGGATCAGGGGGTACATCTATTCCGGTGTCATTGGTATAAAAGGGAGTTCAACCCTTCCGGTAAGGGGGTTACAATCTCTTGTTTTACATATTGTCTTTCTTTCTCGCTGCGATTACACATCGGATAGCCTACTAACTTGAGCGTCAGAGTGGATTCCGCCGGACCCCTGCCGGTGCGTCCCCTAACGCTCGTGTTAACCTTATAGGATCCCAAGTTCCTCCACGGCGCGGTAACTTCCCTAGGGGCTGGGCCTCAGTGACTGACCATCGCCGACGACTCCTTCTGGAACAAATTTGGCGCTATCAGTGGGAAACTAGCAAAGCACCTGAAGGAGCACCGATGGCAGGATTAGAGGGGCAACCCCTCACCCTCACACGAGAGGAATTTGACCGCCTGGTGGCTAACGCCATCAAGGAAGCTCTGGAACAACACCAAATCGAACAGGCTGCCCCACAACCAGGGGGTCCGGCGAGGGAGGAGATCCCCAGGGTCTCCGTCACGCATTCCCGAAGATCCGTCACCCCTATGGGGTGACAGGACGGAGCAACCCAAGGCCCTCAGAGAGAATCCCCTGGCGATGGGGAGAAGACCCATTCGGTGGCCTCCAGTGCTCAGAGACATGAAGAGGGACCGGGGAAGAGGGATGGACTCCAGATCTTTCAGAAGACTCCCTCTACCCATTTCTCGTCCGAGATTGTCGAGGACCTCATGCCGAAGCAGTTCCGCGGGCCGGGGATTGACGCGCCCAAATATACTAATTACTTTTGTCACGAAATGTATGGGCTCATCAAATTTAGATATGAATAAAATGAAATGAATGCTGGAAACCCTTTTTACAATCAAAATCTGAAAATGTAATATAGGGGCCACAGGTCGTATTTTTCTCGGGGCTAGTTGACGTTGTTTGATTCGCGCTTGTATTTATGTCGTTTGTGTTTTCGGGTTTCAAATAAATAATTGAGTTTTGGGTTCAATTTGGAAATGAAATCACAAAGAAAAAGGGATAAACTTAATGAAACAGCCTAAGCTATATAAATGCAATGGAAAACTCAACCAATTAGAACTAAATCACACCAAAATAGAATTTAGATTCGGAAAAACATGATAACAAGTTCTAAGTAATTGAATCAAAACCAAGCAGCCATTATGATCCTGGAAAGCTGAAATTGCTGTACCAAAAATTGCCTGATCAATTCAGGATCAAACCCAGTGCAAGGAGGGATGAAGAACTTCAGAATCAGAACTGAATGAATTGCACAAAATTAGCATGGTGTAATATTCAGAAATAAACAGAGGCAGTTAGACTTTATTTGGGTGCAATATCAAACAACACTGATTTCTATTGCAATGGAATTCCATTTCCGAAACTTTACTGATACATATTTGAAGCAACCAGTTTAAGTGAAGAATCCAAAGGCAATTGGATGTTAACAACAATTCAAGCCCCATCAGTTCAGGAACTTGGCAGAAACTTGGCACAACAAAACCTTAACAATGCAGAATTGAAACTGCAGAAATTTAGAGCAAGCTGTGCAGAATTTCAGCAACTATGACTTGGGTGCAAAACACAAACAAGCTAAGGTTGATACACTAATCAAAGGACCAGAAACTGAGCCAAAGAAATCTAGTATTGCTTGGCAGAAAACCAGAGTTCTCAGCTGGGAATTATAGGAATAGAATGAAGTTTTGTTCAGAGACCAAGTTGGCACGCAGGGTGTGCAGGAAATGCAGAATCTAACTTAAATGCGAAGCAAACTAATTGGATGCAAAGTGAGCAAACGAGTGCAGAACAAACCAAATGGAAACAAAATTTCAGAAGCTCACTTTGAATGCAAAATTGAAACTAAACTAACTTAAGATCAAATTGATAAGCAGAATGAAACTGGCACGCTGCTGGAAACGAAATTCAGCAGTGGATTTCAGCTGAACAACTAATCTAATTGCACTTGTTTAATACATAACAATTCTAACTAATAAAAACACTGAATTAAAACTCTAATTGAAACAAAAGAAACTATTCAGAAACCAAAATTGCAGTAGCTTAACAGAACTTCAGAAACAGAATCGTGCAGAAACGAAGTTACAACTAAAACACTGAAATTAACTACTTAAACTACTCCTCAAGCCTTCCCTAGCTCAAATGCTTCTTGGTCGTCAAGCAAGAGTGAGCCTCGAACCCGCAAGCTCAGCAAGTCGATGGTAACAATCCCTGCGATTCAAAACCAGCTCAGATTGCTCAAATCTGAAATTTTCCATTCGAATTCTTCATTGCAGCTGCGTCTGCGTGCGTGGGTGGGTGGATGATGGTCCAAGCTACTCAGGGAACCCCTCTGGATAGCTCGGGTGGAAGGTATTGAAGCGCAGCTGATCCAAAGGCATCAAATGGCAGAGTTGCGGAAACCTCTCAACATCCCTGTTTCTTGGGCAAATTGAGGCTGGAATTTCACCGAGAAGCTCTCCCACTGACCTAGCACATGATCTAAAGGAGAAATCGAGGGGACGCGCCTCCTTTGATGAAGAACTATCGAAAAATTGCTAAGAACTCACGAAGAAGATGAAGAACGGCGGAGACGCGACGCTGAGAACTGCTGCGTGTTTTTGATTAAATAGTAACAAATGGACGGCTCAGATTGATCGGAGGAGATCCAACGGTAGATCTTGGTCTGATTTGAGCCAAACTTTTATGATGATGATCTGGGGTCAGGATCTGCCTTGTGGTAGCTCGGATCCTCCAGATGTACAACGGATGGTCCAGATCAACTCTATCTGTGAATGGACGCTCTAGAGCCCTCCTTGCTTGATCCAACGGTTGATTTAGCTCTGATTGGGATGAAACCTTCAGATCTTGATCATAGAGCTTGATCAACCCTAACCCTAGCTCGGATTGCTTCAGATCGTCCCGGATGGCTCAGATCTAGCCGCTCTTGAATCGGACGGCCCGGATTAATCGTAGGCTTGATAATTCGATCCGGTTCACATCCGACTCAGGTTTGACCCAGTATGCCCTAGGTCTAGGATCCTTTCATGCCTACAAAAATATATCAGAAAATTAGTGGCCAATTAATCCAAAAAATGTATAAATTTGCAATTAAGTCCAAAATAAGATAAAGTTCCAAAACCTAGGGTAAAATCATAATTAAGCAATAAAAACATAGGTCAAACATGGATTTTAACATCTAAAATAATCACAAAAATGGTACTTATCAACTCCCCCACACTTAACCTTGAGCGTCTCGCGAAACAACTAAATATGTATCCCTTAGGTTTTCTTAAGCATAATTAGAAGCAAATGAAAAGAAATTACCTAAGGTTGTCAATTCTCATAAATCCAAGCTCTATGGATTACTATCTTGTCCTTAAATCAACAACTTAGCCTTTTCATCTATCATGAGTCATTGAGATGAATTTAAATCACTAGCCTTTCAAGGGAAGTTTTGGTGGCTCTCTCTTAAGTTCTAAGTTGATGATGGAAGTGGAGCTCACTCTTACACACATGCTTCTTGCACTACCATAGGCTTGCTTATTGTCTAATCTCCACCATTAGTCATGATTAGGATCAACAACTATAAAAACAAATGAAAACATGGACAATGGTAAGAAATGGAATAAAAATTAAAGAAATGGAAAAAATGATGGAGTGGGAGAACTTGGTTGCTCAAAAAATGTTCCCAATGCGCTTTGCCCCATCTTGACAGTCCTCTATTGATATGCGAAATGTGGTGGAGTTAATCTTGAATTATTGCCTTTGAATTGAATGAAAAACCTTTTCTTGACTTCCTTGTGCCAAGTTTCAATTTTTGTGCCAACCTTGCTTCTTTCACTCTTTTTTTTTTTCTCTTTTTCTTTCTTTTCTCTACTGAAATAAGAATGATGGTGGAACTAATCTACAATTCGGATGAGAGAAACTTCAATGATTTCAATGGTGCTAAGTCTTCAATTTCATGCCACCCTTGTTTTTGTTTCTCTCTTTTCTCAATTTCTCAAACTGTTTTCTCTTGTTTTTCTCTTCCTTTAGGTTCGGCTACAAACTTTCTCTTTTGTTCTCATTCAGTTCAGTCATGTTGTGCCCACTCCATATCAGAATCAACTCCAATTCAGCCCCTTGCCGTGAGCTTCCAAGGAATTTCCACTTCTTGTTTTTGAATCTGCCTTCAAGTATGTTTCTGAAATTTTTTACAGCAGTGTCAATTCTGCTCCCAAGGGTTTTGTTCACTTTAAAACCATTCTGCAAGTTTGGTTTGAAAGCAGCAAGGCATTGCTGATTTAAAAAGGCATGGATTCAAATGGGATTTGATACAAAACTGCCTTGCTACATTCACTGATTTTCCTCTATTATAACTGCCCCCTTTTCCCAGATTTCTGCATTTTTCTTGGCACAGCAGTTTCATTCATTTCCGCAGCTCAAAGTTGAAGTATCTCAGCTTCAATTCAGATTGTATCCAGCTGGAATTCAGCTTGTTTTCAGCTGCAAATTCAGCTTGTTTTCCTTTAATTTCCAGCTCTTTTTTTTTTCTTGAGTTCATAACTGCATTTTCCCTCTGTTTTCGTTACAGATTTGCTGCCTTTCTTTCAGATGTTGTTTTTCTGCGTTTTCCTGCTTCACTTCAGACTTTAGCACTTCCCAATTCAGACTTTAGCAAAGTTTTACTGATTTCTTCCTCCATTTGTGCTACAAACTCCATTAATTTCATATTTTTCTTCATGGCACAGATTTTTTTTTTCTTTTCAGCCGAATTCTTCTTGACACAATTCTGCCTTGGTTTCAATTCAGATCAACATGGCTGCAATTCATCCTCTAGAAGAATGGCCGAACCCTTCATCACATCTTCCTCACTTTGGCACAACAATTTCTTTCTCCACATCATTTCAGATTTTTTTTCTATTTGGCACAACTGTTTTTGTTTCAACTTTGAGTGCCGAATTCAACTTGAAGTTCAACTTCCTTGGATCTTCAAATGATGATCAAGAATCTTCAATTATTTTCCATCTTTGACCACTTCTTCTCACTTGATCTTGATACCAAATTAAACTCACTTGACAAAAAATTTTTTTTTTTTGAAAAATTGCCTCTTTGATACCAAATCTCTTCAAACCACTAGTCACTCCCCCACACTTAAATCTTTTGTCCGTCTCGGGCAAAATAGCATTAGAAACAAATCAAACAACAAGTCCAAAGAAAAGTGAGGGTAAGCGTAGAAGATAAGCAAAGAAAAAGAGAATAAACATGATTATTGCTAAAAATTGATGTGGAAAAGGGAAACAAATGGATTAGCCTCTATAGATATGATCCAATCATTGAAATATGGTTTTGAAAGAACCTAAGCAAGTTCTAGAGTTTAATAACATGTGTGTGTCACAACTATAAGGCTAATTCTCACTAGGCAAAAAATAATTCATCTCAATTCTTCAATCAAGCATCTAAAGCAAAGTAGTACTCAAGCATCCAAGATTTCATCCATTAGCTCAAATCCTAAGTTTTAACAACCAAATTTAATTTATTTTCAAAAGACCCTAAAATGCTATGGAGATAACCTAGAGGGATACTTTTATTTCTACTCATGCAAAAGTGCTAAAAGAAAAGACCTGGTATTTACAATGTCTATTTATTCAATTTACTCTAGAAAACATAAAAGTGAAAAATGCGATAAAAGAAAATGCAAGAAAAATAAACTCCCCTTTATTCGGGTGGGCGGAGTCGATCCAGAAGAAGCCTCCACCATGGTAGTGGAGGTGTCTGGGTGTCTGAGAGATGTCTGACTCCCCCACACTTGAACTTTACAAAATAATGCTCTGGTGGCCGTAGGCGATTCAGGTTCAAGAGCCATTCAAGAGATGGAGTGCTTTTAATTAAAGTCAGATCATCTCCTCCTTCTTGATGCCCTTCAGAAGTCCTTCCAGGAGGCTGAAGTCTGTTCAGTTGGAGTAACCACTCCTGAAGTCTTCTGGACCCTGCAAAAACATGTAATACCTCTCTCAAGCGTTCAGGGTCAGAAAGAAATGATATAAGTTCAGTCTCTGCATAAAATAAATCCAAATCTGCATCATGTCCAATTAAATCACTTTGTGGTGCCTCAATAAAATTTTCAAAATCATTTTCTACAAAATTTGCATCCAGGAGCTCATCACAAATAAAGAAATCAATTTCTGGCTTATCAATAGAAAGTTCACAATTATTTTCCATCCAGGGTGTATCATGCAATGTGTCACAGCCAATCAAATCGATATCAGGTATTTCCAAAAGTCTTTCACATTCATTTTCAGCATAAGACATAACAAGAGATTCATCAAAATAAATAACATCAATTTCAGGCACTTCTAAAAAATTTTCACTATCCATATCCACAAAAGATGTATTAAGTGATTCATCATAAAAAACTACATCAATTATGGGTGCCTCTAAAATTATTTCACTATCCATAGCAAGAGATGTATCAAGTAATGCAGTACGATCAATAAAATCAATGTTTGGTACCTCTATTGGATTTTCACAAAAAATCTCTACACAAGGTATATCAATAAATACATCAGAATCAATAAAGTCATCCCTAGGTACCTCACTGCATTTTTCTGAAGAAGGGGGAGAAATATTTACCTGAGCATGCTGGATAATACCTGAAGGGTCTATAATAGTAGATGTATCTGTGGTCTCCTCCTGGTTATGTTCAAGCTCCTCTTCAACCTCAGGCTCTGGTGGACAATCAACTGGTGATCCTTGGGTGCTTGCTTCCACCAAGCAAGTCCCTACACTTTCTGGTTTATTCTCTAAATCTTGTGGTGGTCCCTGGGGCTTAGTGCAGTCCCCTACACCTATGGAATCATCTCCTCTGCATGCTTCTCCTGTAATATCTGCAACAACAGTGTCAGAAAAATTAGGACCATCAATAATGCTATCATCAGAAAATAAAAGTCTAGAATGGTCCTGTGGAGCTTCAATTTCTTCTTCTTGAGCTGAAACATTCGAAATTGGATTTTGAATAAGAGTCTCCGGAGGGATGCATGCTGTAGGTGCCCTGGTTTTAATGTATTCTTCTTCTTCTTCTTCTACTAAATTTGCAAGAGTAATTGAAGAAGGACTTTGCCATGCACTAGGGTCACCTTGAACTGATATAAAACCAACTCCGGGGCTCTCAGAATTAAAAATAGCTTGAGAAGATAATTGTTCTGCTCTTTGGGCTTTTATTTGATTCAAATCATTAGCCACTTGTTCCAATTGCCTTTCGAGGTTTTGAAGCTCTTGTTGACACATTTGATAAAATTGAGACTGTGGGGTTTGATCAAATGGTTGAACAGACTGATTAAACTGCTGAAAAGTTGGTTCACCACTTGGTGGAAATTGCGGAAAATTGTAGCCCTGTAATTCTTGGATCTGAAGTTGAAATGGTGGTGGTGAAAACTCAAATTGGGTGGGCTGAAATTCTTGTTGCCATGGCTGAAAATTTTGGAAAGGTTGCCCTTGCTGATATTGTTGAAATTGTGACTGATCTTGTTGATAAAGTGGCTGAAAGTTAGGCTGAAATTGCTGAAAGTGAGGCTGAAAATTTTGAAATTGGGGCTGCCCATTCTGAAAATTCTGGAAAATTGGTTGAATTGGCTGAAAATCCGGTTGATATTGTTGTGGTGGCTGCAAAAACTGATTTGGTTGCTGGAAATTAGAATAGGGCTGTTGGAATTCTTGCTGGGTCTGCTGAAAGTGTGGACACGACTGCTGATAAGTGGATGAAAACATTTTGAACCTGCACCCCTGTCACAAAACAAACAAGAAAAATGGCAGTACCCGTATACGAAAGAATAAACAACAAAAAATAGAACCCAATAATATGTCAAAAAATATACAAGCAAAAATCAAACAAATCAACTAGTTGCGTCCCCGGCAACGGCGCCAAAAATTTGACGGGCCCAAACTATGTGTCACGAATGTGGGCCTCAAATTTAGAATTTATAAATGAAATGAATGCTGGAAACCCTTTTTACAATCAAAATCTGAAAATGTAATATAGGGGCCACAGGTCGTATTTTTCTCGGGGCTAGTTGACGTTGTTTGATTCGCGCTTGTATTTATGTCGTTTGTGTTTTCGGGTTTCAAATAAATAATTGAGTTTTGGGTTCAATTTGGAAATGAAATCACAAAGAAAAAGGGATAAACTTAATGAAACAGCCTAAGCTATATAAATGCAATGGAAAACTCAACCAATTAGAACTAAATCACACCAAAATAGAATTTAGATTCGGAAAAACATGATAACAAGTTCTAAGTAATTGAATCAAAACCAAGCAGCCATTATGATCCTGGAAAGCTGAAATTGCTGTACCAAAAATTGCCTGATCAATTCAGGATCAAACCCAGTGCAAGGAGGGATGAAGAACTTCAGAATCAGAACTGAATGAATTGCACAAAATTAGCATGGTGTAATATTCAGAAATAAACAGAGGCAGTTAGACTTTATTTGGGTGCAATATCAAACAACACTGATTTCTATTGCAATGGAATTCCATTTCCGAAACTTTACTGATACATATTTGAAGCAACCAGTTTAAGTGAAGAATCCAAAGGCAATTGGATGTTAACAACAATTCAAGCCCCATCAGTTCAGGAACTTGGCAGAAACTTGGCACAACAAAACCTTAACAATGCAGAATTGAAACTGCAGAAATTCAGAGCAAGCTGTGCAGAATTTCAGCAACTATGACTTGGGTGCAAAACACAAACAAGCTAAGGTTGATACACTAATCAAAGGACCAGAAACTGAGCCAAAGAAATCTAGTATTGCTTGGCAGAAAACCAGAGTTCTCAGCTGGGAATTATAGGAATAGAATGAAGTTTTGTTCAGAGACCAAGTTGGCACGCAGGGTGTGCAGGAAATGCAGAATCTAACTTAAATGCGAAGCAAACTAATTGGATGCAAAGTGAGCAAACGAGTGCAGAACAAACCAAATGGAAACAAAATTTCAGAAGCTCACTTTGAATGCAAAATTGAAACTAAACTAACTTAAGATCAAATTGATAAGCAGAATGAAACTGTCACGCTGCTGGAAACGAAATTCAGCAGTGGATTTCAGCTGAACAACTAATCTAATTGCACTTGTTTAATACATAACAATTCTAACTAATAAAAACACTGAATTAAAACTCTAATTGAAACAAAAGAAACTATTCAGAAACCAAAATTGCAGTAGCTTAACAGAACTTCAGAAACAGAATCGTGCAGAAACGAAGTTACAACTAAAACACTGAAATTAACTACTTAAACTACTCCTCAAGCCTTCCCTAGCTCAAATGCTTCTTGGTCGTCAAGCAAGAGTGAGCCTCGAACCCGCAAGCTCAGCAAGTCGATGGTAACAACCCCTGCGATTCAAAACCAGCTCAGATTGCTCAAATCTGAAATTTTCCATTCGAATTCTTCATTGCAGCTGCGTCTGCGTGCGTGGGTGGGTGGATGATGGTCCAAGCTACTCAGGGAACCCCTCTGGATAGCTCGGGTGGAAGGTATTGAAGCGCAGCTGATCCAAAGGCATCAAATGGCAGAGTTGCGGAAACCTCTCAACATCCCTGTTTCTTGGGCAAATTGAGGCTGGAATTTCACCGAGAAGCTCTCCCACTGACCTAGCACATGATCTAAAGGAGAAATCGAGGGGACGCGCCTCCTTTGATGAAGAACTATCGAAAAATTGCTAAGAACTCACGAAGAAGATGAAGAACGGCGGAGACGCGACGCTGAGAACTGCTGCGTGTTTTTGATTAAATAGTAACAAATGGACGGCTCAGATTGATCGGAGGAGATCCAACGGTAGATCTTGGTCTGATTTGAGCCAAACTTTTATGATGATGATCTGGGGTCAGGATCTGCCTTGTGGTAGCTCGGATCCTCCAGATGTGCAACGGATGGTCCAGATCAACTCTATCTGTGAATGGACGCTCTAGAGCCCTCCTTGCTTGATCCAACGGTTGATTTAGCTCTGATTGGGATGAAACCTTCAGATCTTGATCATAGAGCTTGATCAACCCTAACCCTAGCTCGGATTGCTTCAGATCGTCCCGGATGGCTCAGATCTAGCCGCTCTTGAATCGGACGGCCCGGATTAATCGTAGGCTTGATAATTCGATCCGGTTCACATCCGACTCAGGTTTGACCCAGTATGCCCTAGGTCTAGGATCCTTTCATGCCTACAAAAATATATCAGAAAATTAGTGGCCAATTAATCCAAAAAATGTGTAAATTTGCAATTAAGTCCAAAATAAGATAAAGTTCCAAAACCTAGGGTAAAATCATAATTAAGCAATAAAAACATAGGTCAAACATGGATTTTAACATCTAAAATAATCACAAAAATGGTACTTATCAGGGATCCCCGAGTATGATGGGAAGACAGATCCAGAGGATCACGTCTGTAAATTCGAGAATGCGGCACTTCTGCACCAATATACTGACGGGGTGAAATGCCGGGTGTTTTTGAACACTTTGTCTGGAGTAGCTCAGCGGTGGTTCCAGAAATTGCCACAGGGTTCCATTAACTCCTTTGCGGAGTTCAAGACAACATTCCTCCATCATTTCGCGAGTAGTCGACGCTACCAGAAGACAGCACTTAACCTGTTCGCCCTCAAGCAAAAGCCCAAGGAACCACTCAAGGAGTACATACAGAGGTTCAACCGAGTGGCCCAGGACGTACCCAGCGCGACATCGGAGATACTCGTCAGAGCCTGCACCCAAGGTCTCGCTGAAGGGGACTTCTTCTGATCCTTGGTGAGGAAGCCCCCAGTCAGCTTTGATGATTTGCTGGGATGCTCAGTCAAGCATGTCAATGTAGAGGAAGTACAGCACGTCCGGCGCAAGGATCCAGTTGGAGTTCCTCCTCCAGCAACCCCTCGATTAGACAGGCGGGAGCCCCTAGCTCCGACACGAGGAAAAGACCTGTCACTCGGGAAGGATCACTGGACCGGTAGGCGATGGATGGTGGAGACGGTAGACACCGAGCAGCCGGAGTCAGGGCCCAAATACTGCAATTATCATGGCTGTTCGACTCACTCCACAGAGGAGTGCCATGCATTGAACAAGAAGTTCGCTGAGGAAGCAGACACCAAACCTCGGAGGAAATGGAACAAGTCAGGGTATCACCAAAGGTCGCCACGACGAAGCTTTTCCCCTCGGCGACGGCCCGCAGGGGAGAATGAAGTCTGACTGCGGTCCCGATCGCGATCCAGAGGTAGGAGTCGGGGGCCCGCACCCCGAAGATCCCTCTCCTTAGAGAGATCCCCAAAAGGGCAAAGCTCCTATGCGGGGTCCCCCTTCGGGCCATGTAGGGGTCATCTCCGACGGACCTATCGAGCGGGACTCTAATCGAGCCCGGAAGTCTTACACCCGACAGTTGGAAAACTACTCCATCAGGACAAGCCGAAGCCAGGTGTCTGGCCCTACAATCTCGTTCGGGCCATCCGACCTCGAAGAGGTGGAAGCTCCCCATGAGGACGCCATAGTAATCGTGGCTCGCATTGCTAATTATGAGGTAAAGCGCATCTTCGTAGACACGGGAAGTTCGGTGAATATTCTGTACAAAGCGGCTTGGGAGCAGATGCAGATAGATGAGAATGAATTGATCCCCGTCGCAACCCCCTTGTTTGGCTTCACGGGATATCGTGTACAGCCGTTGGGGCAGATTACCTTGTCACTCTCGCTGGGCAATGATAGGCTCGAGAGAACTCGGAGGACTCCTTTCTTAATTGTGGATGCGCCTTCCTCCTATAATGCCATCCTGGGTCGACCAGCGCTCAACACCTTCCAGGCGGTGGTCTCTGTGTACCACCAGAAGATCAAGTTCTTGGTGGGCGATCGAGTGGTGGAAGCCCGAGGGGATCAGCTAGTTTCTCATAGATGCTATAGTGGCGAGGTCATGTCTGAATCTAGGAAGAGCCCACGGGTCCTGGAGGAGTAGTTGCTGAAGAAAAATAAAGAAACTCAGGAGGTCTCAGTCTGGCTGAGGTCTCTGGTCCTTCTTGTCTTGGTATGGTTTACGATTTATTTTAGAACGTCTATTTGTGTCTCTGTGCTTCTGCAGTGGTATCGGGTAATAAAAGGAGATGCTTCTTTCAAAATGACTATGTGTTACTAAAGTAATCTAAAACCCTAAATACCCTGCGGTCTAGTTGATGCCCGGGGTACTTAGGCTTGGTTCGGGACCTACGCGCCCGTCCAAGTAATCTAAAACCCCAATACCCTGCGGTCCAGTCGACGCCCGGGGTACTTAGGCTTGGTTCGGGACCTACGCGCCCGTCCAAGTAATCTAAAACCCTAAAATACCTTGAGGTCCAGCCGACGCCCGGGGTACATAGGCTTGGTTCGGGACCTACGCGCCCGACCAAGTAATCTAAAACCATAATACCCTACGGTCCAGCCGACGCCCGAGGTACTTAGGCTTGGTTCGGGACCTACGCACCTAACCAAGTAATCTAAAACCCTAATACCCTGCGGTCCAGCCGACGCTCGGGGTACTTAGACTTGGATCGGGACCTACATGCCCGACCAAGTAATCTAAAACCCTAATACCATGCGGTCCAGCCGACACCCGGGGTACTTAGGCTTGGTTTGGGACCTACACGCCCAACTAAGTAATCTAAAACCCTAATCCCCTGCGGTCTAGCCGACGCCCGGGGTACTTAGACTTGGTTCGGGACCTACACGCCCGACCAAGTAATCTAAAACCCTAATACCCTGCGGTCCTGCCGACGCCCGAGGTACTTAGGCTTGGTTCGGGACCTACGCGCCCGACCAAGTAATCTAAAACCCTAATACCCTGTGGTCCAGCCGACGCCCGGGGTACTTAGGCTTGGTTCGGGACCTACGCGCCCGACCAAGTAATCTAAACCCCTAATACCCTGCGGTCCTGTCGATGCCCGGGGTACTTAGGCTTGGTTCGGGACCTACGCGCCCGTCCAAGTAATCTAAAACCCTAAAATACCTTGCGGTCCAGCCAACACCCGGGGTACTTAGGCTTGGTTCGGGACCTACGCACCCGACCAAGTAATCTGACACCCTAATACCTGGCAGTCCTATCGACGCCCGGGGTACTTAGCTTGGTTCGGGACCTACGCGCCCGGCCAAGTAATCTAAATACCCTGCAGTCCAGCCGACACCCGGGATACGTAGACTTGGTTGGGGACATACGCGCCCGACCAAATATTCAAAACCGTGAGGCCTCGTGGGATAACCGGCACCCGGGGTACTTGGACAGAGGTCGAGACATAGGTCCTCGACCAGGTAACCCCAGATTCTACCGCCCCGACGCACGAGAGACTTACTCGGTGAAGGGACATATAAGGTGTACCCAACTCCGGGAGAACCAACAAAGTGGCAAAATATAGACATAATGTAGGATCGATTCCGTACGCTAGAGGGGGAGGGGGTGAATAGCGTTTCTTCGAATTCTTCTTGTTCCTACGTTGTTAGTTGCGCAAGCGGAAACAATAGTAAACAAAACAAACAACGCTAACAAGAATGGTTTACTTGGTATCCACCCCGGATGGGTGACTAATCCAAGAATCCGTCGGTGGATCACTCCCCGAATAACCTCCGGCTAGCTCTTGTCGCTCCTTGTGGGTGGAGAAACCTCGCCACAGCACTTCGACAATCCCAGAGCACAAAGACTACTATCTTACCTTTAACCAAGATAAGATTCGTCAAGAGTCTCAGCTTCCACGAAGTCCTCTTTAAATAGAACCCTAGGCTGATAACTCGCCACCAGTCGACTGCCCCCACCAAAATCCAACCGTTACACGCCTAACGTTCGAATTTTGGCTGTCACCAGTCGACTGCTCCCAGGACAGTCGACTGGTCCAGTGGCCAGACCCTTTCTGTGAGTTTTACCAGTCGACTGCCCCAATGGCAGTCGACTACCTACTCACACACTTAGGGTTTCTCTTCCCGAGTACACTTTTCTCAGCACTCGTACCCGCACGACTCGACTGACTCCTCCTCCGCAGCCTCGACTGTTGCCTTCGCGCCCTCTTCATCTTCGGCTCCCGTCCCTCGGATGCACGTAAGCCTCCAGCTTGTCTCCATGCCATCCTTCACACACGCCTCGAAGTCCGCGCCCCTCAGCTCATCGTCCCTGCTCTCCAAGGTCCCTCGGGTTCACACAAGCCTCCAGCTTGTCTCCATGCCACTCTTCACCGTACTGAGGCCATCCAGCCAAGTCCATATGTGTAACCTGTACAACCTGCACACTCAACATACACATATAAGAACACAAGGGTAAACCTAACTTAAACTCTTTGCCCAAACATTAAAACCCATGATCACTCCAGATCACAGATTGCCTCAACACATAAGACAATTATGAAGACATAAGAAGTACCAGGACGAAGTGTTTATTTCATGACATAAAGAGATACATAAATAGACACATCTTGGGAAGTTACTAAGACACACAGCTGGACGCCCGAGGTAACACATGAGTAGCTCGGGTACTCCCTCCAAGTAGTCCGGGATGAAGATGGACGCTTGAGGTAAAGCATGAGTAGCTCGGGTACTCCCTCCAAGTGGTCCGGGATGAAGATGGACGCCTGAGGTAACACCTGAGTAGCTCGGGTACTCCCTCTGAGTGGTCTGGGACGAAGATGGACGCCTGAGGTAACACTTGAGTAGCTCGGGTACTCCCTCCAAATGGTCTGGGACGAAGATGGACGCCTGAGGTAATGCATGAGTAGCTCGGTTACTCCCTCCAAGTGGTCTGGGACGAAGATGGACGCCTAAGGTAACTCATGAGTAGCTCGGGTACTCCCTCCAAGTGGTCTAGGACGAAGATGGACACCTGAGGTAACACATGAGTAGCTCGGGTACTCCCTCCAAGTGGTCCGGGATGAAGATGGATGCCTTAGGTAACACCTGAGTAGCTCGGGTACTCCCTCCAAGTGTTTGGGACGAAGATGGACGCCTGAGGTAACGCATGAGTAGTTCGGGTACTCCATCCAAGTGGTCTGGGACGAAGATGGACGCCTGAGGTAACGCATGAGTAGCTCGGGTACTCCCTCCAAATGGTCTGGGATGAAGATGGACGCCTGAAGTAACACATGAATAGCTTGACCCCATCCAGGCACTCCCCCCCCTTTTTTTTATTGTTTTTTGTAAAAGAGGCAGAAAAAAGAGGAGGGGGAGCAGTGACTGCAATTTCTCTCCGGAGCGTGTAAAGACGCAAAGAAAAATTGCCTTAACAAGGGTAGCAACCACAGCAAGAAGAAAGAGATAAGCCGGCGGTTACAACCTTTCCTCTCTTCGTGATGACGTATCCCACAAGACTCCACCCTCCGCCCAAAACATGGGGAAAACAAGGATTCGGGAGACGATGACGCTTGCTGGCGTAGGAGGCAACCATCATGATACGTCATCTCCTCCATGCTCCTTGGAGGGTCATGTATGGTCTTTCCGGAACTCCTCAGATAACCCAGAAGTTTCACATCCCGGGCATCATCTCCACTATGCTCCCCAGCAAAGGGGGTGACCCAAAGGCCTCTACCCCTGTCTGGTCACTCAGCCAAGAGCACCACGATGTCTTGAAGGTAGGGCATAGAAGATGCCCGTAAGAAGGAGGGAAGCAAGCAAAAGCGAGAGGGATGGAGGAGACGTGCTCCCCCTCTCCCCCTATTTATAACTATGAGGGCCTCTCCAAGCAGTTAAGGCGGGGCAGATATAGTAACGCCAACAGGCGCCCAAGCGTCTTTTCGACTGACGCGCCCTTATTATACCTAGGAACTCACGACTCTTAATGGGTCTAATCAATGAGATCGCGAATAATACGGAGGAGACGGTTCAGAAACCACCCATGCACCTCAGTAGGCACGATCAACAAGGAGCTGTCGCATATATAAAAACAGGGTACGAAGATTTGACTTATAGAATCCGCCTCGAAGGCAATCATCGGTGGGGCGCACACGTAAAAACAGAAGGTACATCGTGCAAGGGCACACACACAGGGAAGCAGGAAAATAATTACACTAAGTCAAAACTATTACAACAAGACTTGTTCCTCGGGCCGAAATCAGGCCCCATGTGCTCGGGGTCTCAAGAGAAGATCTCTATCTAGTTCGGGGGGCATTTACAATTGTGGATTAGCACTAGGGGGAGGAGTTGTTCCTTCTTCAGCTTATCAATAGCTCCATGGAGGCCCTGTTGCAAGCGCTTCATAAGTTGGTCGGCCATAATAACGCGGAACTCCTCCGACTCTAGGAACTTCGCCTTCCAATTGGCTTCAGCCGCCTCAGAACTAGAAGTACTAGCCCGAAGGGCAAGCAGCTCAACCTCAGCAGCCTCAAGAGAATGCCTCACCCACCTAAGCTCCGCGGACGTATCATCGTGTTCAAGCAAGGCCTCTTGGAGCCTTTCTGACACAGCCCGCTCGTCCGAACGAGCCTGGATCAAGTCGTCCTTGAGGACAAGGGCGCGGTCGGTGGCTAGCAGGAGGTCCGACTCCATCTGGCCTGACAGCCTCTTCTCTCTCGCTTGGAGCTGATCTCTCTCCTGCGTCACCCGAAGAAGATCCTGGGTAACCAACACAGCCTTCTCGGATGCTAGGCGCTCCCTGTGCCGGGAGCTCTCGAGAGCCTGCTCTGTGTCATGCAAGAGCTTCCTCAGCTGCTCTACTTCTTCACGGAGAGCTCTGCTAACGCCGACCTGCATCACCCCGACTTGATGCTCAAGGCCTGCGGCGGCCTCCGCCTGTAAGGCTCGTTGGAGTAAGGTCTCCACTTGGGGCCCAGAATACAGGCCCCGGTCGATTACTAGGCAATCCTCCGCTGCCTGCCATCACATCGAAAGATTAGTAGCCGGACAAGAAAACAGTCAATACGATAATAATTCGCACCTTCAGAAGGGTCTTTCGAAGACTGGCTAGCGGCCCAGCAGAGGCTCGCACGACTACCTCGGTAGGAGTGTTGGGCGTGTCGCCCTGCTCTTCGAGCGGCGGAGAGAGCGGGCGAAGGGGAAGTCGCTGAACGGTGGGAGCTTCAGTGGGCACGCTAGGGGAGTCGGAGTCCTCCCCTTCGGAACTGGAAGTTCCCTCCGACAAAGTCCCCTCAGTGGGAGTCTCCTTCAATTGCACCATGGAGGAAGACTGCAGGGAGGCCTCCAACGCTGCATCCTATCTCTCCCTTAGTCGATCTACTTTCAGACGGAATTGAGTACATAACGCCTCCTTACCCGGCGAAGAGGTGGCTGGATCGAAGGAATAGGAAGGAGGCACTAGGGTGGCCGCCTGTGGAGTGGAAACTGTTGATGCAGTCTGACCCTGATTGTTGTTTTGGTGTTGACACCGATTTTAGTTTAGGATAATGAGATGAGTCTAGTTTAAGTCCTGGTCGCGGACTGGGCACGACTCTCGGTGAGTGAAGCCGGGTTACGAAAACCCCGGTGAGTGAACCCGGGTCCTGGTGAGTGAAGCCAGGTGATTGGAAACCCTGGTGAGTGAAGTCGGGTCCTGGTAAGTCAAGCCACCTGATTGGAAACCCCGGTGAGTGAAGCTGGGTCCAGGTGAGTGAAGCCAGGTGATGGAAGTCCCAGTGAGTGAAGCTGGGCACTGAGTCTTGGTCCAGGGGACTGAGCACGAGTCAGAGAAGGCTAGGGAGGCTGTTCTCTGGACTTAGAGTCGAATTTGTGAGAGTTGGATTGGTCTGGTGACCGATCAGGGAGTTGGCATGAACTCCCTATTGTGGATCGATCTGGTGACCGATCAGGAAGAGAACAGAAAGGTTTCTGTTCGGCCTCTGATCGGTCTGGTGACCGATCAGGGAGAAGTTGGATGGGTTCATAAAGTTTCTGTGAGGAACTTTGATCGGTCAGATTGACCGATCAAATTGTCGCGAGAAACTCATCCTGACCGATTAGGATGGATCCTGATCGGTCAGGGAGTGACCTGATCGGTCACCAGACCGATCAGGGCACACCCTGATCGGTCAGGTGATCGATCAGTGGGTTTGGCTTGCGAAGCTGGAAAAACCCTCAGCAAAGGGGTGGATCGGTCAGGTGATCGATTCACGACTTGTGATCGATCTGGTGACCGATCACTAGAAGTCGCGATCCCAGTTTTCTCACTGGGGACCAATCAGGCTGGAGCCTGATCGGTCTAGGCTTACCCTGATCGGTCCAGTGACCGATCAGGGTCATCTCTGATCGGTCCGGTGACCGATCAGTAGCAGTAAATTTTAATTCAAATCCACTGTCAGAGTTCTGATCGCGTCTGTTTTGCTCTGTGTTTTCTCTGCTGCTTACAGATTCTCGTTGATTTCATTTGCTAAGTGTCTGTTAAGTGTGCAGGTGATACAGGGAGGATTCAAACAATGGAGGAGAGTCAAATGGGGACTTTCCACGTATCAGGTTTGGCTGTTTCTCCTTCTCAGGTTTCAACGGACGCTGGCGCTGCTGGCAACGATTGGAAGCTGACCTGGGGCTCGACTGGGGCTCGGCTGAGGAGAGCTCAGAGAGTCCAAGAAAGGTCAGGGTAGCTGGGCTGTCTCAGATGAGCAGCTGGGAGCTGCAGAGGAGAGTCTGTTGACAGCAGGTTAAGTGTTGGCTGGCGATGAAGGGAAGATGCACTGGTTCTCTATTGCGACAACACTGATTCATCCTTCACCTTGAAGCATACTCTTGAGCATTCATTCGACACCTTGAAGCGATCTCTTGCAAAGCTGCAACCTTGAGTCTGTGGAGGAAGTTACGAGTGGATCAGCAAGCAAACGAAGAGCTGAGAGTTCTTGTGTTGGTGGTGCTGTACTGTGCTCGGTGATCTGTTCTCCTATTCTCATCCTTGTGCTTTGTTAGCGATCTGTAAGATCTTCCTTTTTGTCTCTGTGCTTAATTTCTGATACTCTTGAGACTATTTGTGTGGAGAGATTTCTCCACCGAGAAGGAGGATTTGATATCCGAATTTTTCGGGGCTTGATCTGCCGATGAGCAAGGGATCGCCCACCTTACGGGCACGCTAAGGAGTAGGGGCAAGTTATCCCCGAACCTTGTATATCCTCGTGTTAGGGTTTTGGTGTTCTTTGATTTTTGCATTTCTGTTTCCTACTTGCTTGCTTCCGCTGTTGCTAACCTTCAAGTGCAGAGAAATTTCAAAGAGGCGAAAACTTCTGTGTCTGGCTACATTCACCCCCCCTCTCTAGCCATCCAAGCACCAACAGAAACTGGTGAGGCCGATGCAGGCGAGGCTATCTCGGTGGGCGGAGCCACTTCCTCAGGCACTAAGGGAAGAGGGGAAGAATGTACAAAACGCCGTTTTTCCACGAAGGACCCAAGCCCTTGGGGAGTTGCCGCTTCTACCGGCCAAAGGACCGGGCGACCGAAGGAGTAGCCGAGGGGTAACGCCCCTCGCCCGTCCCTTCGGAACAGGAGGCTCTTGGGGAAGAGCCATCTCCAGGAGGAGGATCCATCACTTGGGCAAACTGTGTTGTCGGAGGCCCTTGGTCCGCAGCCGGTGGGGATGTAATAGTAACCTTAACCCTTTCGGGTGAAGCGGCCCCATGGGGCGAAACAATTGGCTCCTTGTGAGATTTGGCGGGAGCCGGTGGAACGTCAGGAACGACCGGAGGAGGGTTCAGGGCCTCCTTGTTAGCCTCCTTCCACTTGATAAGACGACTCATTGCCTTGGCATACATGACCTCCCATCAGTTAGAACCAACGGGCACAGAAGGGAAAAAGACGAACATACCTAGGGTGGGCTAATCCGCGCTACTTTAGGGCTAAGGCCATCTCGATACAGAAGCTCTTCGCTCTGCACCAGCCCCGGGCCATTGAATTCCATACCCAATAGTACCTCCCTAGCATGCAGATACACCGGGCTACGGAGAAAGCCCTCTAGGAGGGGAGGAGTTGGCAAGTCCGATATCCAACAGAGGGGACTGAAGGGTAATGACGGCAATTGGATGAAGAAGAATTTCTCCTTCCACCCCTTGTGAGAGGAAGGAAACCCGCCCAGAAACCTAACAGGACCCCTTGTGTGAGGAAGGATACACCGGGCGGTGAAACTAAAGACTCCTCGTGACCCTAACGGGACAAAGAAGGAATGGAAGAGATGCGGAGTTAAAGGAAGATCGAAAGCTTAAAGATGATATACGCTCCTCCCATTTGGGCGAAGGCATTGGGAGCCATCTGGTGAAGAGGAATGTCAAAATAAGAAGCTATGTTCGTGAAAAAAGCAGGAATAGGGAAACGAAGTCCTAACTCCATCTGCCCTAAGAAAAAGGTCAACATACCGACAGGGGGTTCCACGAGCGTCTGACCCACTTTGGGGATGACCATTTCCATATCGGCCTGGACGCCATAGGCCTCGGTGGCCGCCTACATAGCTTCAGGTCTCACTCTTGAGGAAAGGGACTCATACCACTCCACGCGGTAGTTTTCCATAATCCCTAAGAAAGAAGACAAGAGAAAAGACAGGAAGGAGACAAGCTACTCACACGTAGCAAAAAGCTCTACAAGGAGCAAGACGAAGTACACCCAGTCGCTGAAGCTAAAGTGGAGGCTAACGTCTGCCCTTTTCCCTCTCTTATACCTCGATAGCCGCCTGCCTGAGCACACTGGGGAAATGACACGTGGGAAGCAAGAAACTGCCTCGCCCGAGCAGTCGATTGTCGCGAGCCAGCTAGACCGTCACACGATCGTAGGGGCTTGTGAAAATGGCCGTTGAAACACGTGGCAATGGGGTATTCGGGCAAGCATCCCGTTACCCTCGAAAGGGGGGCCATGCACCTTTATAGCAAGAGGCAGACGTCATCATAAGCCTTTGAGAAGTGGAGTAGCCTTTTCAGAAAAGGGGGAAGGCGCAAAAGGGAATTCATAGGAACACCGGTCGAAGGTGACGCTATTCAAGTACCCCTCATAACCGCTGGAGGTTGGAAGGCAAAGGCTCGTAAGAACTCAGCTTCTTCATCTTGGCACTAGTCCGATCAGTCAGCCACACTTCCTTCGATCAGACTTGAAGGGGGGACTTGTGATAGGGTTGAACGAGTCCTAGCCGGGACGAAGGATGAAGAAGCTGCCCAACACAACAGAGGTAGGTTAAGACAACCCTCCATCTAGGGTCTCGGGAATCCCCGAGGGCGACGCGCCCGGGAGGGATAGCTGGAAATCCTTCTTAGGGGCATCTCGGGAGGTTAGGCCCCGAGAGTACCTTAGTAGCGGTAACATGTGATGACCCCGAGCTCTCCTCGGGGGGTGGAGTCCCCGGAGCAACCGACCTCAGACGCTGACCTCCCTCGAGGTGTGGATAAGCACCCCCTTCACAAAAGGTCTTCGCGGCCCCTGAATCTCGCAATGGGCTGAAGCCGATGATGGAGCCGACCTTTTCAAAAGGATATCCCCTGACCACCGAACAAAGGGGAAGACGTGGCTTAAGTGCGGGAGATGCGGCACAGATCAAGGGGTACATCTATCCCGGTGTCATCGGTATAAAAGGGAGTTCGAAGGGTAAGGGGGTTACAATCTCTTGTTTTACATATTATCTTTCTTTCTCGTTGCGATTACACATCAGATAACCTACTAACTTGAGCGTCGGAGTGGACTCCGCCGGACCCCTGCCGGCGCGTCCCCTAACGCTCGTGTTAACCTTGTAGGATCCCAAGTTTCTCCACGGCGCGGTAACTTCCCCAGGGGCTGGGCCTCAGTGACTGACCATCGCCGACGACTCCTTCGGGAACAATTGTGAAAAGGTGTTATATATAGTACCATTTTCAGATGAGGAGATACTATTAAGTGACAAGTAAGTAAGTTCTTCTATAAATATAGAAATAATAAAATTATTATGTTAAATAATGATAATAAGACATTTTTTTTTACTATATTACTTATATTTTTCAGGTGCCACTTTTTGTGAGATATTCTGGATTTGCTAATACTCAGAGGATGATTGAACCAATTGTTGTAGATAAGAGCAATGAGGAGGAGATAAAAAAAGTGAGTGACGATTTAGATGTGGTGAAAGATAATTTTATTTTAGAAGAGAATAAGATTGTTGAAGTTGGTGGTGAAAATAAACTTGCTAGGTTACAGAAGTTGAATGTAGAAATGACAATTGCTAACATTGATGATAATGTTGTTTGATGATAAAAGATGTTATTTCTGAATTGGATAAAGAAAACACAAAATTGATAGGATCTAATTCGGAAAATGCTTCAGCTAATAAGAGGTACAGTGGTGATGGATTTAAAGTAGAAAAAAATTCTGTGTCTGGAGCTGATTTCGGCAATGGTTCAAGAGAAGATCTAATTTCTGATAATGACGTTGCTACTTCAAAAGCAAAGAAGATCAACCATTTTCAATCTTCTATTGTGGATACTATGAGGATTAGAGCTGATCGTGTGCCAAAAAGAAATAAGTCTATGTTTGTGACTCTGCCAGTCTGCCTAGCTCAACACCAAAACGTAAGAGGAAGAAAAAAATAGGTAGACAGAGTATAAACCCAAGATTCATTATTTTATACTCTACTAGTTTTTGCATGTTATTATATATTGTTGCTAACTATGTATAAATTTTAGCTCACATAACTAACAATGTTATTACATAGGAAAGTTTTATAGTAGATGTTAAGGATAGAGAGATTCTTGCCAAGACTACAATGGATGTATATAAAAGAAGAATTGATTTTTATGGACATGAAAAAACATCTGAAGAAGAGAGAAATTTGTTGATAGGCTTTCTCGTTAGGGAAGAATTAGAGTATGTTTATTTTCAATATATGATTTTTTTCTAAACACTTCTTTATCAATTTTATAATGGAAATTATTTTTTGCTCCCCGTAGTGTTATCATAAGGCAAGATGAGTTCCTGAGCTTAATTGGATCTATATTCTATTCTTTTTTGTTTAGTGAGTCTGTTGATAGTCAAATCATATATGTTTATATGAAGATTATGAAAAAAATACAGTCTGACTTATGGATTTGAGATTTACTATATTGACACAAATGTACAGGTTTATAACAAATCGAGATATTTGGTAATTGATATTTGATTTTACTTCTTATTAGATTAAGAAATATGATTATATTTATTTTAAATGTATAGAAAGAAGTGTTACACCACTTGGAGAAACATAAGAAATATAGGTAGATACGTGAAATAGATTATATAGCTTTTCTTGCGAGGTTAACATCCACAACTAGGAGCAAACTACAGGAACTGAATGAAGATCTATTTAGAAGATGTAAATATATCATTTTTCCAATTAATGATAGATGACATTGGTATTTATTGGTTTGTAAAACATCTGAAGGCAAATTTAAATTATGGAATTTAAATCATGATGCATTTGCAGTTGGGACAGCTAAAATTTATGTGAGTTTGAGAATATTATACTCTAATAAGTCTTAAGATCACAGTATTAAATCATTCCCTTTTTGTAAGCACGTTTTTTGGCTAGTTGCATGCTGTATCTTAGAGGATTTGCCATAGATAGTGAAGAGGTCCTGACAGAACAATGTTGTCATCAAGGTGCAACCCTGGATTATGGTATCTATACATGCATGTGGGTGGAGTGTCTATCTCGTGACACAGATGATATTTGGAGGTTTCAAAATGATGGGAAGATAAACACTTATCGGGCCCGTGTTACATCAACTATATTATCATATGCGAATGGATTGTTAAAAAATGCATTTAACTAAGATACCTTATCTTTTGCTTCTTATGGTAAAACAGATGTATTGGAGTTTAAAATTTGCCTTTTTTGGATTCAAATTCAGTTTAGTAGTGTTGGTTTTTATTTTGTAGTAATGACAGACTTATGACTTAGTTATCAATAAATTGATGTAAAAAATTTTTTAATCTTAATTCTGTTGATTTTTTATTTTGTTAAGTGATGACAGATAAATGTTGGTTGTTATTCACATGTATGTTTCATTATAATTTTGTGGCTTAGTGATTAGTCTTGTACCTATATTTTAGAAAATCTCTAGGCAAAATTTAAGTACAAAAAGTATAAAAGAAGATATAATTCCTCTTAAATTCAGCACCATTTAAACTAAAGTTTAATATTTTTTCTATCCAATTGAGTACTATCTACAATAGGTCTTTCAATAATCTGGAGCACACTACCTATGCACACATTTTTTACAAGTTGGTGTAGGTGAGTTTTTTTTGGCACACATTTTTTAGGTCTATCAATAATCTAGTTTTTTCAGGTACGTGATTCTATAACTTAAAAAATCAAGCACAATTGACTCAAATTTAAATATATATAGCCACGAATGAAGTACTATTTTCAAACTATCAGGTACATTTGGATACAAGTTATGAACTAATTAGTGTAGGTGATTTTTTTGGGATATATTTTCTTGTTTCATTAATAATATAATATGGATTAAAGTTAATGACACTGTTACTCGATTTATTAATTTACATAATTGATCAGGGTACATAATTCGCATTATTGGGTATGAAATATCAAAATTCAAGTATGTGTGTAATTAAATTGAATATAATTGTATAAAATTTAAGTATTAAGGTATGAGACTCCCTTTATAGTTCTCAATAGCTCAAACAATCAAGCACAATTGACTCGCATTCAAGTATATATAGTCATGAAAGAAGTATTATTTTCAAACTATCAGGTACATTTGGACGCTAGTTATGTACTAATTAGTATAGGTGAGTTTTTTGGAACATATTTTCTTATTTCATTGATAATATAATATGGATTAAGGTTATTGACACTATTGCTCGAATTATTATTTTACATAATTAATCAGGGTACATAATCCGCATTATTAGGTACGAAATATCCAAATTCAAGTATGTGTGTAATTAAATTGAGTATAATTGTGCAAAATTTAAGTATTTGAT
Organism: Boesenbergia rotunda; assembly: GCA_024364735.1. Classification (NCBI taxonomy): domain Eukaryota; kingdom Viridiplantae; phylum Streptophyta; class Magnoliopsida; order Zingiberales; family Zingiberaceae; genus Boesenbergia; species Boesenbergia rotunda. The sequence continues at coordinate 139,959 of JAGFNQ010001253.1, forward strand.
ACGAGACTCCCTTTATAGTTCTCAATAGCTCAAAAGATCAAGCACAATTGACTTATATTCAAGTATATATAGCCACGAATGTAGTACTATTTTCAAACTATCAGGTACATTTATACGTAGTTTATGTACTAATTAGAAAGTTGTGACACTCCACTAATTCGGTACAATATTTTTAAATTTAGTATGCATGTACTTTAATTGGGTACAATTCAACAACATTTAGGATGATGCATTGTACTCATATATCCAATTGGGTACAATTGCACATGCTTATTGAGGGATATCATTACATATATTATATATTCAACTTATCAATTTACCAAACATGCTCATGTTGTTAATTGGTGATCTATCATTACCCAATTTCTCAATATTTATACTCTTTCTTGCATAACATATACCTAATTTGTCAAAATTTATACTCAAGATTCTGACCAAATTTCTCCATAAAACTCACAAATTCAATTAAAGTAAATTACACATATTTTAAAATACCTAACAACGTTCATAAACATAATAATATGTAACATATTATACAAGGTCACAAACCATAAACACAACAATAAGTTTCCACTTCACAATCATAGTATATACTATAACAACTACACATTAACTTCAGAAAAACCAATTCTTGCACAACATTTTCAAAAATAGAACCATCAAACATAACATATACCTAATTTATCAAAGTTTATACTCAAGTTTCTGGCCGAATTTGTTCATAAAACCCATAAATTCAACCAAAGTAAATTGCACATATTTCAAAGTACCTAACAACGTTCGCAAACATAATAATAACTGACATATGATATAAAGTCACATAAACCATAAACACAACCATAACTTTCCACCATATAACCGTAGTATATACTATAACAACTACACATCAACTTAAGACAAACTAATTCATACACAACATTTTTAAAAACAGAACCATCAAAGGTGTTACCACTCAACCATAACTAATATGTAAATCACCAATGCTACCACTCAAATGTGTCTGCTTTCTCGAACGTAAGGTCATGCTTAATTCTCCTTCTAGTAATCTCTTTTTCCTATGGAAGTGTATATAAAAATTATCAGACTACCTATAAAAATTATAGAGTATGATTGCAAAAACAGACTAATTGTCATATATTTACTAACAAATCAAACATACACCATTTTATGAATAACAACTAGTTTATAGCTTCTTTGCAGCTGCATATGTTGTGGTCTTTCTTATGACAATGACTACACTTTGACTCACGTGTTTCAACTTGTGATAGTATCCTCCTAGTCCTCATACGACCTGGCTGACTGCAAATATCTGGAGCATTGATTACATTTTCTTCATCAAGATTTGACTCGTTATTGTCAAAAGTTGGGATTGGATTAATAATTTCTTTGTATGCTTGGCAATACATTCCAATCTTGAAATACTGATCACAAAATTCATACAACGACAATGACTTTGACTCAATAGCAGCACAAGCATACTTGCATGTAAACTTATTAATATGCCAAGATCTGCATGAACAACTCTTATCAATTAAATCAATAGCAAAGGATTTTTCACCATCAACGACCTCAAACCTCCAATTACATGACCAATGCACTCTCAAATTTCAGGATTCAAGATAAACATTAGTAATAACCTTCTCATTTTTGGGACTTAATTCCTTAACCATAGTCATTGTTGATTCACGTCTCCGATGCATTATGTTCATGATTTACATGCGTATGTGGTCCACCATAGCCACAATAGGGAGATAATGAGCCGATATAACCTAATTATTCCAACACTCGGCCATGTTATTATTCATAACACCCCATCTATCACCAAGAAATAAAGTATTTGCCCAACTTTGTAGCTGGGAATGTACAATAAATCTTGTGGCAAGTGGCATGGAGTCTATAATGTTTTTTATATGTTGTTCATGCTCCTGTAAGGATGAGCATATGCAGCTTTCTTGAATACCGAAGACCAATATTTTTTGTTATTTTTTGGATAACTTCGCAATACCTATAATAACAAAAAAGTCATTTTTGATTCAAAACATGTATTAATATAAAATTAAATTAAAATACAAAACAAAAGTAGGTAATTAATTATTTACCTGCTTCACAAAATTATCCACTAAATGCCTCAAATAATACACATGGTGACTACCCACAAATAGTTGCTCAACTGTCTTCATAATTCCAGGGTGTCTATCGGAGAAAAAAGTGAACTTATTTAATGAAATACTTTGATATGAAAGTGGGACACTTCTCAAAAGATGACAAAATCATTCCCAATTATCATCATTCTCTGCATCCACTACCGAATAAACAATTGTATAAAGATCATCGTTGGCGTCCTTCGACACAACAACTAGGATACTACCTTTATACTTATTCTTTATATGAGTCTCATCCAAAAAAAATCAATGGCCTACAACAAGTAACAAAACAAAACAAACTGCACATGCATAAAAATAAATGAATAGTCATTTAAGTTTATTAGTTATAGGATCAATCTTGCTCTCATCAATACTACCAGGATTTGTTTCTCGAATAGCATGATAATACCATCTTAACCTATCATAGCATCCCCTCTCTATACCATGAATATTATACATCACTAATTTCTTGCCTTTCCACATTTTATGATAGTCTAACTCTACCCTATATTCTATTTACAAGTCTTTCTGAACTGTACAAGGGCGATAAGAGAGCTCTTCTCTTAATTCATCTTTCACCATATTAGCGATCCAAGTTGCATCGGCTTTAGGATGCCCTCTAGCACGTAGATTGTTTTCACCACATGTATGTTGTAGGTTATATTTTCAGATCCCAAATATACTATTTGCTTTATATTTTGAAGCTTAAATTCTCCATCTACAACTTCATTCATAACAAATAGCAATAACCTTTTCGCTGTCATTTTTTCTATATAAAAATGAGTGTTTTGTAGAAACAGTATAGTTGTTAACACATCTTCTAAAATTAACAGCATTCTTGAATTTTTATCCTTCACCATGAATGCAATTAATCCAAGCATCTATAGTATTCAGCAATAAGGTCTGTTCGATCTCCTTATCACTCCTAGATTACTTGTGTTCCTCCTCAACCCTTACTAGTTTGATACAAAATTATTAAGATGCACCAGACACAAATAAGTATAAAATAAGTACATACCATACATACATAATGAAAGATATTAATTTAAATATGATTAGTAGTTTCAAATAAATCATATCATATGTACTTATGCTAAAAGTAACATAACATATTATCAAAACCAAAGAGGGATATAATATATTTTACCTCTCAAAATTTAGATTGTCAATGTATTTGTTTCTACTCTCTACCCTTAAATCGATTATACTGAGCTTCAAACACATATGAAGATGTATCATATTTACGACATCATCATTATCGTTCAAAGTCACGTACTTCTTATGCCGTGACGCTATGTATTGCAAAATCATAGATTCGGGAGTAATCTCTGTTGGATCGGAGAAATTGATAGGGGGGGTGAATATCGATATCAAATTTTTCGGAAAGCTAGAGAATATACGCAGCGGAAAACAACAGAACAAACGCGAACATAGGTTGGTTTTACTTGATTCGGAGTCGCAGTCGGCTCCTACTCCAAGGCCCACGGTCCTTGACCGTTTACTTTGGGCAATTCTATAGTCATAAAAAGAGTGTTACAAATTAAGTATAGAAATAGAACTGAAAATTAAACTTGCAACACTTTTCGTTACCGACGCCCGAGGTGGATCGAATTTCGGAGCAGAGGGTCGTCGTCGGCGCTGGAATCTCGAAGTCGGAGCGTATCAGAACGTAGCGCTTGAACGAAAGAGCTTGGAGCATTGTGAATGATATTCATCGAAGCCTTGGGGGTGAACCCCCTTTTATAGCACCCATGGGGGCGCCTGTGTCGATGGGGGTGCCTACACGTGGCCTTCCCTGCGTGATCTCTTATTCGCAGGCTCGGTCAGCGCTTATCCATCTTCACTGGGGCGCCTGAGCTGAGTATGTCCAGAGGCTTCGTGGCAGTTTTGCTTCGCTTGCTTTGTTTTAGCCTTCAACTGGGGCACTCGTATCCATACGGGCACCTAGCCCCAGTGGGGCGCCTCACTCCTTTGAGGTGCCTGAGCTGCAGAAATACATTCTTTCGTTCCCTGCAACCAAGGTTAGTTCCAAAACACAAGAAGCAAATATGTTAGCCATTATTTACAGCCTAAGCTGTCTTGGTTCTGACTTTGGGTCTCCCAAATGGAACCCTAGGTCGAACTGACGCCTAATGTTCCCTCCTACGGGGAACGCGTCCTCACCTACTCCTCTCGGGAGAATTTACCTTTTTGCCAACTGGCTCCTCCGGTTGGACTTTTGCCCAGCTTTACTCACCAGGTCTTCGTGCCCAATCCGCGACCAGGACTTAGTGTCCAATTCCTCGAACCAGGTCTTCGGTGCCCAGCCCGCCGCTTAGTGCCCATTCTCGACAGGTCTTCGGTGCCCAACCTCGGCCAGGACTTAGTGCCCAACCTTACGTCAGGACTTAGTTGCCCAGCCCGCGGCCAGGACTTAGTGCCCAATTCATAGAACCAGGACTTAGTGCCTAGTGTACCTAGGATTTTCCTACACAACTTGAGTAACATCGTTAGATCACCAATAATATTTAACTTTGAACCCTTTGCCAATATCAAAACAAGATTCGATATAGTGCTTCCTGTTGGTGCTTGGATGACTAGAGAGGGGGGGGGTGAATGTAGCCAGACACAGCTTTTTCTTTCTCTTTGAAAACTTTCTCAAGTTCTTCTGCACTTAGAGTTAGCGGCAGCGGAAACACAGAAAACAGAGAAATGCAGAAAAACAAAGACGAACTGAAATAACAAACGAGATCGCTAACAAGGAGGATTTACAAGGTTCGGGGATAACTTGCCCCTACTCCTTGGCATGCCCGTGAGGTGGGCGATCCCTTGATCGTCGGCAGATCAAGCCCCGGAAAATCCGGATATCAAATGGAACCTCCTTCTCGGTGGAGAAACCTCTCCACAGCTAGTCTCAACAGAGATATGAAATGAAAGCCCAGAGACAATAAACACACTTACAGAGCACAATGAACACAGACGGAAATACTTCACCAAGCTCACTCAGCACAACTCTCACGCAAGAGCTCTCAGCTCTTCGTGTCTGCTTGCTGATGGACTTGCCAAGTTCTCCTCTGCTTCAAGGTGCTCAAGTTGCAGAAGCTTCAAAGGATGCTCAAGAGTATGCTTCAAGGTTCACAGTGATTGCCAAAGGATGATCAAGTGTTGCTCCAACAGAGAACTCTATTTCTCTTCATCGCCAGCCAACACTTAACCCAGTTGCCTAACGCCAGGTCATAGACGCTCCTCTGCAGCTCCCAGCTGCTCACCTGCAACTGCCCAGCTACCCTGACCTCTCCTGGACTCCCTGAGCTCTCCTCAGCCGAGCCCCAGTCAAACCCAGGTCAGCTTCCAACCGTTGCCAGCAGCACCCGTTGTAACCTGTGATGGAAAACTGCCAAACGTGATGCAGCAAAAGACACCAGTTGACTCTCCTTGAGTGTTTGAATCCTTCCTGTCTAACCTG
>JAGFNQ010001253.1:145888-182395 GCA_024364735.1 Boesenbergia rotunda
TCACAATATTTTTCACATAATATTTCATAATGAATTCACAATATTATTCATGGTGAAATTTTGGGGTGTTACATGCTAGGCGCCAGGTGAAGGACAGCTTGGACTAAAGCCCTAGCGAAGGACTGCTAGGCGCCAGGCGAAGGACAGCTTGGGACTAAAGCCCTAGCAAAGGAATGCTAGGCACCGGGCAAAGGACAGCTCGGCATCCAAGCCCTGGCAAAGGACCGCCAGGCAAAAGTCCAACCAAAGGAGCGGTTGGCATCAGGTACATTCTCCCGAGAGGAGTAGGTGAGGACGCGTTCCCCGTCGAGGGAACAGTAGGCGTCGGTTCGACCTAGGGCTCCATTTTGGAGACCAAAGTCAGAACCAAGACAGCTAAGGCTGTATAAACTAATAATTAATTGTTTTATTGTGTGTTGGACTAACCCTGGATGCAGGACCGAAGGAACGTGTGTCTGCAACTCAGTGAGCCTCAATGGAGTGAGGCAGTAGCTGAGCAGGGCGCCCCCAAGGTGAACCAGAACCAAGTGAAGCAAAAAGGGCTTCGGCTGCTTACTGGGCTGGGCGCCCTCAGCAGCCAGGGCGCCCTCAGCAGCCAGGGCGCCCCGCGCCCAAGTCTGCGAAGCTTCATCTTTATCCACAGCCGAGATTTCTGCGCGGAAGAAGTCAGCCAAGGCGCCCTCTGCGACTAGGGCGCCCCCAGAGTCAAACTTATCCCTATTCGGATGGGATAACATTTGACCGAGCTAAAAGAGGATCGCTTGACACGTGGCAGGGCGCCCCCGACGTCCAGGGAGCCCCGAGGTGCTATAAATAGCACCCAACGCCCAAGCCTTCAACAACAACTTCAAACCAACGCTTCCACGCTCTTCTGTGCTCACGCCTTGCTCTGGAAACTGCCCAACTCGAGCCTACGACGTCCCACTGCTCCGGAAAGTCAACCTACAACCGGACGTCGGTAAAAGAAGAGTCTTCCTTTTTATTAAAAGTTTATGGTGCTATACTTGTAAATCTATTCTTGTAAACTGATTTTGCGCTCATATAGAATTGCCCAAAGTAAACGATCAACGATCGTGGGCCTTGGAGTAGGAGTCGACCCAGGCTCCGAACCAAGTAAAAACGACTGCGTCTCTGTGTTATTATTTTTCTTATTTTCCGTTGTGCACCTGCTCTTAATTTTCCGAAAAATAAATACCGATATTCACCCCCCCTCTATCGGTTCTATCGATCCAACACTTTCTCCTTTGGGCTTAGGTTAGAGATCTCATGTAGTTCCATTTCACAAAATAGATCTTCTAACTTAATAATTGAAAGATCCTTATGTAACACTTGTAAAATCCTCTCAATATTTTTCTTTAAAATATTGATCATGCCTATATGGATTCTTGAGTAACATATGAATACTAGCATGAACCTTAGCATGATTTCTTATATAGATTAAAAAGCTAAGTACTAATGGGCCTTTTATGAGCTCTTCTAGTACCATGGCTATTAGTGGACCTTAGGTAGAATTTTAACATAGATAGAAGTGAATTCCAATTAGGAATATTAGCATAACTCTTGATGGGCTCTTATGTGGGTCTTGCCAAAAATAAGAGTAAATGGAATAAAAATAAAGTGCATGCATTAAGGATTGAACCTTGAACCTAGAGCCTCATCATGCATGTACTAACTAATTCACCTAGTAAGGGAGTGCTAGTAGAAAAGGAAGAAGATTTTAATTGAGGTTAATGAGGTACCATGTGAAGAGACACCATGCCCCTTCACTTAGTATAAAAGAAAGGGAATGAGAAGTGAAGAGGCTTAAGTTACTTTCTCCTCTTTTCCTCCACCAAGGCTCTTCCTCTTCTCTCTTCTTCCTCCTCCTTGCCTCTTCCTTGCCGTGAGCCACAAGGGACCTTTCCCCTTGGAAAACTTCACAAGAAGACTCCCTCTTGAAGATCCAACTTTTTCTACAAGGGCAAGGAGTGATCTAAAGTCAAGAAGGTTTTCATTCTCTTTCTCTATTCAAGGTTGATAACCAAGATAAAGAGATGTAAGACTCCCTCACTTGTGGTATAATAGTTTTTATGTTGTCTATCATGATTTAAGTTTTGTTTGGGATCTATGTTGAGAAAACTATGGATTAGGGTTTCTATAAGTTTCGGCCAAGCAATCTTTTGGGTTTGGGATGATGTTAAAACCTCACTTATGCTTCCTAATGCTTTCTCATGATAAATAAAGAATGAATTGTGAGTTGTGGAATTTTTGTAGCACCTTAAGACCCCATGAAGTTTCGGCCACCATCCCACTTTCATGGTTAGGATTAGATCTAACCCTCCAAGCATGCTTATTATGATTCCCTATGATATAATGGATGTTAATTGTGAATTATATGAATTTTCCATGGACTTAAGACCCCTCTAGGGTTTCGGCCAAGACCAAGTTCTAGGGCTAGGAATTAGGGTTAGCCCCAATCATGTGTTCTAATGAATTCCTATGGCATTGTATGTATTGTATTGGATGTTAATTGTGAATTATATGAATTTTCCATGGACTTAAGACCCCTCTAGGGTTTCGGCCAAGACCAAGTTCTAGGGCTAGGAATTAGGGTTAGCCCCAATCATGTGTTCTAATGGCTTCCTATGAATTGTATGTATTGTATGGGCTTTACTTTGGTTATGGCTGTTAGTGATATGAGAGAAGTGTCCTAAGGCAATCGCCTTATGATTGTAAATATTCATTTTAATAAATGATAATTCACTATTTGAGTATACATGTTTGTGTATTTGATTGGGATCTTAAACTCATCTACTGAATGTCCGCAATACAATTCACAGCATAAGAGAATTTGTGATGGGATCACAACTAGTGATTATCTCTTAATGTGCAATTGTGAAGTATTGAAAATATCCCTAGTCGATGAATTGATAAAAACGGACATTATCAATTCTGTTGAGACTAGCATGGGTTATTCTCTAATCAGCTGATTCTCATTAGCTGGTGACATTGGGATGTCCGGAGATAAACATGGATGCTAGTTAAGGGAACTAGTTCATTGGAGTGACTAGCTGTAAAACTTCATATGGTAATCTATATAGATATGTCAATGAAGTTCTTACTGCAGCTTAAGTGCGATGTTCCTTTGACTTGCGGTGTTCAAGTCATCTTGGTCATGGAGACTTATACTTTAACATCTTAAGCAAGCATCTCCTAGGAGGTGTGGACCCAGGATGATTGGGTATAAGCCGAAGTGCCCGAAGATGTTTGAGCAGCCTACAAAGGATTCACCACTTCTTGCGAGGAGATGTATACCCAGGCCTATCGTCAGATTGTTACTCAAAGCCTCTGGCCAGAGCATATCATGTTTAGAGTGTGAGTCTCTTAAATACATGAGAGTAATTAGAAATCCAAAGGACGAGAAAGACACTACTTGGGCTAGGTGTGACGTAGTCAGCCTATTGGGGACTGACACACACAGACCATGTCCTGAACCAAGTGGGTATAAGATGGTGAAGGGAATGGGGCACGATTCATTAGAGCTGCTGAAGGGTTTCAGAATTACTTCTGAGGTCAACCGTTGATCTTTCGATTAATTGGGGGTCATGTTGTACTACTAGGTGCCACTCATGATCGTTCTATAATTAGTTGATTATAGACGACCAACATAAATCAAAAGCCTATTTAGTCACACGCACTACGAGTAATCCGAGGGATTTAAAACGAGTTGAAAATTGGATTTTCCGATCAAGAGAAATAAGTCGAATCTGAGTTAATCAGAGGCGCAACGGATGCTAAAAATGGCTAAGTCTTTTGAAGGCTTATTGGGCGAATTAAATGAGTTTAATTCGCGATCGGTTCGTCTCGGTTTGGCCGGCCAAAGAGGGTGCCAACCCCCTTTGGTTTGGCCGGCCACATCATTTGGGAGAAACCAATTTAATTGGTTTAATTAATAAAATAAATCTAGCGCGATTTGTTTTATAAATTATGGATAAATAAATTTGTATAAAGAAATTTATATAAAGAATTTATAGAAATTTATTCTTTTTTATGAAAATTAAAATGATCTATGGAATGGTTTATTTTAATTTTATAAAATCAATTATGAATTGATTTTTCCATAATAAGAAAATTTATAAATTTCTTGTAAAATTTATTCCATAATAAAAGGAGAGATGTATTTGTTTTATTATAAAATTAGTTATAATAAAACTTGGTTTAAACGGAATAATTCATAAAGAAAATTTATAGGATAAATTTCTTATGAAAAATTCCGTTAAAGGGGAGACTTGGCAATGGAGGGGCTACTATATAAAGGAACCAAGGCTAGGCTTGATTTCCTTAATAGATTGATCAAGAGATTAACTCTCTCCCTCTCTCTCTAACTCTCTCTCTCTCTCTAGGGCCGGTGCCCTTTCTCTCTCTAGGGCAGGCTCTCTCTCCTCCCCTAGGGCCGGCGCAAGCACCTAGGGTGCCCGTGAGTTTCCTCCACCAAGTTCGTGCCGAAGAAGAAGAAGAAGCGGATCGCGACTCCTTCCTTCCTTTCCCGGAATTTTGATTCCGTTACTTGGTGGTTAGTTTCCATTCTTCTCTCTTGATATTCTAGTTGTGTCTTTGGAGAATCTAGTAGTTCTCGTTGACACAAAACTCGTGACTTTGCGAAGTCATCCCGAAGAGAACTCGGCGTGGATGCAAATAGAGGCGGAGCTTCCAAGGGACGCTACGGTTGGATCTCGTCCCTTTCTTCGAGTTACGCGAGGTACAAAGTAAATTAGTTTACGCGAGGTACCCCTTTCTTCCAAGGGACGCTACGGTTCCTAGCCTTCGCAGGTTAAACTCACTGATCGGTCACCAGACTGATCAGGTTGTGGCTTGATTGGTCTGGGGACCGATCAGAGTACTCCCTGACCGATCAGGCTCCAGCCTGATCGGTGATAATGAGGAACTCACGATGTTTGATCGTTCACCAGAACGATCAGGAGGTCTCCCTGATCGGTCACCAGACCGATCAGGAGCTAAGCAGAAGCCAACCAAGAGTTCTCTGTTCTCTCCCTGATCGGTCACCAGACCGATCAGCCTTTTCTGGATCTGTCACCAGACCGATTCACAACAGAAGTTCATGCCAATCTCTCTGATCAGTCACCAGACCGATCAGGTTATGGCCAATTCAACTCTAAGTCAAGAGAATGGGCTCCCAGCCTTCTCTGACTCATGCTTAGTCCCCCAGACCAAGACTCTATGCCCAGTTTCACTCACCGGGACTTCATTCAACCTAGCTTCCCAAGCTAGGACCTGGCTTCACTCACCAGGATTTCATCCAACCTAGCTTCCCAAGCTAGGACCTGGCTTCACTCACCAGGGTTTCGGTCACCCGACTTCACTCACCGGGACCCGGCTTCACTCACCGGGATTTTAACCTAGCTTCACTCACTAGGATTTCAATCACCTGGCTTCACTCACCAAGACCCAGCTTCACTCACCAGGATTTCAACCTAGCTTCACTCACTAGGATTTCAATCACCTGGGTTCACTCACCAGGATTTCAACCTAGCTTCACTCACTAGGATTTCAATCACCTGGCTTCACTCACCAGGACCCGTCTTCACTCACCAGGATTTCAACCTAGTCCCACTATGCCTTTTCCACTTCACCTAGTCCCACTAGGTGTGCCTAGTCCCACTAGGTCTTTTCCACTTCACCTAGTCCCACTAGGTCTTTTCCCATGCCAACGTGCGATCTCCCGATCCACCTGGACTTAACCCGAATTCATTCAACTAAACTTAAATCGTTGTCAACACCAAAACAACAACCGGGCCAGACTGCATCAACACTAACCCATGATGGATATCTCCAATAATTTGGTCTTGGGGATGACTAGAGGCTAACCTAGTTTGCCTTGGTGTTGGAGGTGCTTCCTGGATGGTCTCACTAGACATAGGCTCAGACTCAGGGTCCGGCTGAGCTTCATGTCGTCTAGGCTCACCATCATCAGATTTATCAGCAACATTTCCAACACTTGGACCTTCATTCAAACCTAACTTCCTAAGTTCCAATTGAACTCCCTCTATACCTTCTGATTGATCAATTGCTTTTGGGATCTCCTCAAATACAACATCAGAAGATTCTTCAACCAACCTAGATTTCTTGTTGTAGACTCGGTAAGCCTTGCTGACAAGGAATACCGGACCAGTATCCCTTCATCAGCTTTCGCTGTGAACTTCCCAAGGTGATCCTTGGTGTTTAGAATGAACACCTTACACCCAAACACCCAGAGATGTTTAACTGTAGGTGGTTTTCTAAACCAAAGTTCGTGAGGAGTCTTCCCTAAAAATCTATGAATGAGGACTTGGTTTTGCACAAAGTAAGCTGTGTTTACAACTTCAGCCCATAAGTAACTCGGTAAAGAGTACTCATTAAGCATGCTTCATGCAGCCTCTTGTAAGACTCGGTTCTTCCTCTCTACAATACCATTTTGCTGTGGTGTACTAGGAGTAGAGAACTCATGTCTATACCCTTTTTCTTGACAAAATTCTAAAAACCTATGATTTTGAAATTCTCCTCCATGATCACTCCTAATTGTTTTAATTGTTGTAGATTTCTCATTTTCAATTCTTCTATAAAAAGAAATAAAAATATCTAGAGTTTGATCCTTATGTTTTAGAAAATAAGTCCAAGTATATCTAGTATAGTCATCAATGATTACAAAGCAATACCTACTACCATTCAATGAGATTATAGTACTACAATCAAACAAATCCATATGTAGTAAATCTAAAGCGATAGAGGTACTTATAGTGCTTTTACCTTTGTGAGATGCTTTTGTTTGCTTACCCATTTAACACGCATCACATAGCTTCTCCTTTTCGTATTTGATGCTTGGTGAGCCACGGACAAGTCCTTTGTTGGCTAATTTTCGGATATTCTTCATGTTCACATGTGACAACCTCCGGTGCCAAAGTGTAGACTCTTCTTCTTTGGACATGAAACACTTAATAGAAGCATTAATAGCACTTTTAAAAGAAACTTGATAAATATTGTCTATTTTTGTGCCTACTAGTACCGTATCAAGTGTGTCATTTTGTCTAACTAGACATTGACTTGGATGAAATTCAATTGTGTATCCCGCATCACATAATTGACTGACACTTAGGAGATTAAAAGACATCCCCTTGACTAGAAGGACATTTTTTATTCTAAGACATTCGGATATTTGAATGTCTCATATCCCTACAACCTTAAGACTACCATTATTACCAAATGATACATTACCTCTACTTTTGCTTTGTAGAGTAGTGAACAATGATCTATCCTCGGTCATGTGTTTGGAGCACCCACTATCAACAAACCAAGTTGATAGATGCTCCCCCTCAATCAATGCCTACACAACACGAAAAATGGAAGATTTAGGTACCCAAACCTTGGGACCTAATGAACCTTCAATACAAGATTTTGGCACCCATGCCTTAGTCATTTTCTATTGAACCCTAGAAACCGTTGATGATCTAATATGGGTTCTAGACATCAATGAAACAAAGGTTGGTTCTTTAGGTCGGTAACCTATATCGGCCTTGTTGTAAACCGCTCTTTGAGCGTTTAGGATCATGTCCAAAGTCTTGGAGCTAGTTGAGAATTTCTCAAGAAGACTCTTGAGTTTCTCAACTTCACTCTTCAAGGCTTTGTTCTCATCCTCTAGGACTTCAACATGTAAGTCATCAATATCCTCATCCTTAGAGGATCTTAATTGCTCTACTTCTACTTTTAAGGACTTCACTTTTTCCTTAGACTTCTTTAACAAATTAGTTAAGCATGCAATGGTTTATAGCATTTATCTAACTTAGGAGAGATTACCTCTTCATCATCCGAAGATGATGAAGCCGCGGTTGAAGCGTCCCTTGATTCGTCACTGCTCTCCATGTCTTCTATGGCCATGAGAGCTACATGACGAGTGCTCTTCTCCTCCTTTTCTTCTTTGGATGAGCTGGATGAAGACTCATCCCATGTGGCCTTCAAGGCTTTCTTCTTCTTCTTTGATTTCTCCTCCTCTTCTTTAGTTTTGGACATTCATTCTTATAATGCCCCTTTTTGCTACACTCATAACACGTGACGTTAGATTTATCAACTTTAACTTCACTAGTGTTACCTTTCCCTTTGTAGCGTCGTCTCTTCCTCATCATCCTTCTTACAAAGTTAGCCATCTCGGATGATGAAGACTCGCTTCCATCCTCCTCGGATTCGGATGATGAAGATGAAACCTCCTTCTCCTTCTTCTTTTCTTTCTTCTTCTTTGCCTTGTCCCCTGCCACAAGAGCAATCCCCTTCTCCTTGGGGCCTTTGTTAGCGATCTCGTGTAATTCCATTTCACAAAATAAGTTATCTATCTTAACAATAGACAAGTCCTTGGATACCTTGTAGGCATCCACCATGGATGACCACAAAGCATTCCTAAGAAAGGATTTTAGTACGTACCTTACCAGGTCGTGATTCTCGACCTTCTCATCGATGGAATGTAAACCGTTAAGTATTTCTTTGAATCGGCCATGGAGTTCACTTATCGTTTCGGACTCCTTTATGGTGAGGTTTTGGAGTTGGTTGAGGAAAAAGTCCCTCTTCGCTATTCGAGAATCTTTGGTTCCTTCATGGAGTTCAATAAGTTTGTTCCACAGATCCGTAGCACTGGTGAAGGGACCAACTTTAATCAGTTGCTCCTTGGTCATCCCACACTGCAGGGTGACCACAGCCTTCGCATCAGCTTCTCCCTTGCGGGTTTGCTCGGCTGACCATCTTGATGAGTCCAGCTCTTTTCCCTCAGCATCTTTTGGAGGGGTCAAACCCTCCTTCACAGAAAACCACATACCAATATCTGTCTTCAAGTAGTATTCCATCCATGATGTCCAATATTGGAAATCGGCTCCATCGAAAAATGGAGGTCTGTTGGTGCTGAAACCTTCCCTCATAGCCATTCTTGTTAAGCTCTCGGGTGTTAGACCGTTGGATAGAGCCCCAGGCTCTGATACCACTTGTTGGACCTTGTATGGCTAGAGAGGGGGTGTGAATAGCCAGACACTTAAACTTTTTGCTTCTTTGAAGTCTTTCTGCACTTGAGATTAGCAGCGGAAACAAAACAACAGAAAGATAGAAACAAACAGAAGCACAACCAAACAGAAATGACTCAAAGATTTACAAGGTTCGGGGATAACTTGCCCCTACTCCTTGGCGTGCCCGTGAGGTGGGCGATCCCTTGATCGTCGGCAGATCAAGCCCCGGAAATCCGGATAGAATAGAACTCCTTCTCGGTGGAGTAACCTCTCCACAACAGTCTCAAGAATGATATCAGACTAAGCAGACAAAGACTCTTACAGAGCGCTAGGACAGATGGCACAAAGAAGAGAACACTTCATCGAGCTCAACCCAGCATAACTCTCACGTAAGAACTCTCAACTCTTCGTGTCTGCTTGCTGATCGACTCGCAATGCTCTCAACTGATTCAAAGTTCTCAAAGTTCTGCCTCTCTTCTTTGCTAGCCATCTCTAAAACCTCTGCTCATCGCCAGATCATCCCAGGCGCGTCTGCAGCTAACCAGGCGTGTCTGCAACAAGCTCCATCAGCAACCCACTGACCTCTACTAGGCTCAATCCACTAAAACCTCTTCAGCCGAGCCTTAGGTCAGTCGCCAGCTTCACCAGACAGTTGCCAGCCCGCGCTAGAAGCCGTTGAATCCTGCGAATGGAAAACAAACAAACCTGACCGAAGCGAAAGTCGTCAATTGACCCTCCTTCTTGGTTTGTGTCATCCCTGTATTACCTGCACACTCATCAGAGGCTTAGCACAGCAAATCAAAAAGAAATTAGCAGGGTAACAACATGTATCAGAAGCGATCAGAGTGAAATCAGAAGTCTGACAACGATTCAAATTAAAGTTATCAAACACTAATCGGTCAGTCGGACTGATCAGTTACCCCTCTGACCGATCAGGTCACCTCCTGATCGATCTAGCAAGGATCTGATCGGTCACCCTAACCGATCAGAGATAGGGGATCGGTCACCAGACCGATCCTCAAACAAAGAACATTCTGTGTGAATTCCAGCAAGGCACAGATCGATCAAAGAGACCGATTAGTGATGGGCCTGATCGATCAGGCTCCTGCCTGATCGATCCAGTGCCTCTGTGATCGGTCACACTGACCGACCAGGGATCGAGGATCGGTCATCAGACCGATCCACCAGCTCGCTAGAATTTCTGTATCTCCCTCCAGCTCCCTAACTTGATCGGTCACTTGACCGATCAGGTTAGGGCCTGATCGGTCATAGTGACCGATCAGGTCACTCCCTGACCGATCAGGAGCCATCCTGATCGGTCAGGATGTCCCTGATCGGTCAGACAGACCGATCAGGGTTTCTTACATAAACATTCTAATCTCTCTCTAATCATTCACCAGAATGATCAGAAACCATACAGAATGTTTCTGTTCTCTTTCTGATCATTCACCAGAATGATCAGACTCCCTGGATCGGTCACCAGACCGATCTATTAACAAGGGAGCTCGTGCCAACTCCTGATCGGACTCTAGACCGATCTAACCACTTGGCTGACTCATGCTCAGTCCCCCGGACCAAGACTTCATGCCCAGCTTCACTCACCGGGACTTTGTTCAACCTAGCTTCCCTCGCTAGGACCTGCCTTCACTCACCAGGGTTTCCTTCACCTAGCTTCCCTCGCTAGGACCCGGCTTCACTCACCGGGGTTTCATTTCACCTAGCTTCACTCACTAGGACCCGGCTTCACTCACCGAGGTTTCCGTCACCCGGCTTCACTCACCAGGATCCGGCTTCACTCACCGGGGTTTTCGTCATCCGACTTCACTCACCAGGACTCGACTTCACTCACCATGTTGGCCGTCTATAATTAACCAATTATAGAACGGTCATTAGTGGCACCTAGTAGTACATCATGACCCCAATTAATCGAAAGATCAACGGTTTGACCTCAGAAGTAATTCCGAAACCCTTCAGCAGCTCTAATGAATCGTGCCCCATTCCCTTCACCATCTTATACCCACTTGGTTCAGGACACGGTCTATTTGTGTCAGTCCCCACTAGGCTGATTACGTCACACCTAGCCCAAGTAGTGTCTTTCTCGTCCTTTGGATTTCTAATTACTCTCATGTATTTAAGAGACTCGCACTCTAAACATGATATGCTCTGGCCAGAGGCTTTGAGTAACAATCCGACGATAGGCCTGGGTATACATCTCCTCGCAAGGAGTGGTGAATCCTTTGTAGGCTGCTCAAACATCTTCGGGCACTTCGGCTTATACCCAATCATCCTGGGTCCACACCTCCTAGGAGATGCTTGCTTAAGATGTTAAAGTATAAGTCTCCATGACCAAGATGACTTGAACACCGCAAGTCAAAGGAACATCGCACTTAAGCTGCAGTAAGAACTTCATTGACATATCTATATAGATTACCATATGAAGTTTTACAGCTAGTCACTCCAATGAACTAGTTCCCTTAACTAGCATCCATGTTTATCTCCGGACATCCCAATGTCACCAGCCAGTGAGAATCAGCTGATTAGAGAATAACCCATGCTAGTCTCAACAGAATTGATAGTGTCCATTATTATCAATTCATCGACTAGGGATATTTTCAATACTTCACAATTGCACATTTAGAGATAATCACTAGTTGTGATCCCATCATAAATTCTCTTATGTTGTGAATTGTATTGCGGACATTCAGTAGATGAGTTTAAGATCCCTATCAAATACACAAATATGTATACTCAAATAGTGAATTATCATTTATTAAAATAAATGTTTACAATCATAAGGCGATTGCCTTATGACACTTCTCTCATATCACTAACAATGCTCAGTCCCCCGGACCAAGACTTCATGCCCAGCTTCACTCACCGGGACTTTTTTCAACCTAGCTTCCCTCGCTAGGACCTGCCTTCACTCACCAGGGTTTCCTTCACCTAGCTTCCCTCGCTAGGACCCGGCTTCACTCACCGGGGTTTCATTTCACCTAGCTTCACTCACTAGGACCCGACTTCACTCACCGAGGTTTCCGTCACCCGGCTTCACTCACCAGGATCCGGCTTCACTCACCGGGGTTTTCGTCATCCGACTTCACTCACCAGGACTCGGCTTCACTCACCGGGGTTTTCGTCTCCCGGCTTCACTCACCGGGACCCAGCTTCACTCACTCCGGGTTTCGTTCACCTAGTTTCACTTACTAGGATTTCCTTCACCCTACTTCACTAACCGGAATTCGTGCCCGGCCCCCGACCAGGACTTAAGCCGAACTTATCTTACTCACCTAAACTTAAATCGATGTCAACACCAAAACAACAATCGGGTCAGACTGCATCAACAGATTTGCTCTCCAAGTTGCATGAGCAACATTGCTGGAGATCACGCAACTTTGCTGGAGATTTCTCTCCAAGTTGCGTGAGCAACTTTGCTGGAGAGAAATTACCGGAAATTTCTCTCCAAGTTGCGTCAGCAAACCCAACTTCGCTGGAGAGAAACTGCTGATCATTTTCTCCAAGTTCCGTGAGGAACTTGCCAACAGCCATGAACAACCTTGGTCATGCGTGAGTTGCTTGACCAATTGCTGATAGTTGCGTGAGCCATCAGCAACTCCCTTTGAGCAGCTTATGTTCTTCTCCAAAGCTTCAGTGTGAGCAGCTTGTTCTCTAAGGCGCCGCACACCGAGAGGTAGAGGGAGAGAGAGAGAGAGGAGGAGGAGAGAAAAACGTAGGGTTTTTTCTTGTGTTTCAATTGGATTAATCATCAAAAAGAAAAATCAACTTGATTTCATGCCACATGGGGTATATATAGGGCTATGATAGGACCATGAGGAGGAGTTGGATCTTGGCTTGCTAATGGATCTAAACCCGATCCATAAATGAGGATCCATTCCACTAAAGGATCCCTATTGAATTACCTCACCAACCCCCATATTTTCATATGGGCTCCACATATTACGAGTCGTCCATCCCCCAGTGTTTAAGATATCGAATGCCCGTTAATTAATTTAAATTAATGACAATTCAAATTAATTAACCTTTGTATCCTTGACTAGTACCACTCAACCTTATCATTATGCCGGATCAAATCCACCTGTAGGGTTTAACATGATGAACCTTTTGAGTTCATCAAGGGGGCATAATCATCTCGACTCACCAGGACACGGATTCCGTCAATAATCAACAGCACATTATATTACTAATATTATCTCCTAACTTACCGAGCCTATTGATCTAATAGAATAGATGTCACCCATTGGTAAATCAAATAAATAATAATTAATAATATATGCCCGTTATTACATTGGGATTAAGGGATCGTACTTCATAATAAAATCTGAGGTCCTATCCAATTATCGAGTCAGTACAAATTGGATAACCTTGGGTTTTGGTCTTGCCCAATGTACTCAAAGCACACTAGTGTAATTCTATGGTCAAGACCAACCACACATAATTACAGTACAACCATCCCGATGGTTTGTCCAGTTCCATCTCGGTTGTGAGCCTCTACTTATACTAGGTAAGGAATTGATAATATGATCTTCCGTGTGACACCACACACCATATTATCTACAATGTCAAGTAAAGGACTTTTATGCATGTACTAATATAAACAAGTATCTAGTGTTGTTGTGATTCTCTTTTCAAAAATTAGATGATTTCATATATAAAAAGAGCAATGCCTTTTAGTATACACATCTAACAATCTCCCACTTATACTCAAAGACATTGCTGTTCTCAAAATGTCATACATCTGACTCCCTGATCCTCCACATGCCTAAAGCTTTCGCTATCTAGGCCTCAGTGAAAAGATCTCCCATGTTGTCCTCTGATGTAATCTAGGCAATAACAACTTTTCCTCTCCTGGGTGGTACTTGCGCTCTATGTGTTTACTCGCCTTATGGGCTCGTGATTCCTTCGAGTTTGCAACTGCACCATTTGTTTATCACAATAAAATGTGATAGCTCTGAGCAAACCAGGAATCACATCGAAGCCCATCTTGAGATTCCTGAACCATGTAGCTTTCTTGGCTGTCTTAGAGATTGCCATCCATCCAGCTTCCATGGTGGAGTCCATCACGCAACCGCTGCATGACACTCCTCCAAACTATGGTTCTACCTCCTAAAAGTAAACACAAAACCCCGAGGAATACTTATATTTGCCCCTACCCGACTGGAAGACTGTATCCGTATAACCCATAGGAGATTGGTCTTCCCGGTAAACCAGCTTATAGTCCTTAGTCCTTCTCAAGCACTAATATATGCATTACCGCAATCCAATTTCCTTGACTTGGGTTACTCTGATATCTGCTAACTATGCACGGCACAACAGATATCTGATCTCGATTTTAGCATACATGAGACTTCTTATAGCCGACACTAAAAGAATCGTCATTACCTACTCTATCTCCTTTGATAATCTAAGCATATCTCCTTAGATAGAGTAGCTCCACAGCTAAAAAGTTCAAAACTTTTCTTGGAGGTTTCCATGCTAAAATGAGTTAAGACGCTGTCTCTGTATGAAGCTTAGGATAAGCACAACATCCTTCTTTGGTGATCCCTTAGAACTTTGATCGCCAAGGATATGTCTTGCTTCTCCTAAGTCTTTCATATCAACTATTTGGACAACCATACCCTTACGTCTGATAATACTTTGTCATTGTTGCCAACTAACAAAATATCATCTACGTATAGTACAAAAATACCACTACGTTTTCGTCACATTTCTTAAATACACAAATCTCATCCGTCCTTTGAACAAATCCATATGACTGGATTGTCTCTTCAAAGCGGATGTTCCTTGTTATAGGTCCAGGGATCTTGATTCATGGTCGCTAAGGACCGAGTCCAAAGACTCTACCAAGAATATGAATCCTTCTGGTTGACAAACAACCCTCCCACTACGACGAGGTACCACCTATGTATCTTCTGTGACACGCGGTGCAGTAACTTATGGTATTTCCTCTTGTACAGTTGGTAGTAAGGTCAAAGTGTCCCCTCATAATTCTTCAAAAACTAGTCTACTCATGGGCTTATGGTTCATCACATAGTCTTCTTCTAGGAATCTGGTATTCGCGCCAATGCCCCTTTCATTCTTAGGACTATAGAACGACCTTTCGTTCCTCTAGGATAGCCTACGAATAAGCACACGAGATTCCAATCTTATCAGTATCCCCTCTCAGCACATGTGCTGAGCTATCCCATGTCCGAAAATGTCTTAGACTTGGCTTTCGCCCAGTCCACACATCTACGGGAGTAGAAGATATTGACCTAGATGGTATCAAGTATGTACGCTGCCATTTCCAAAGCATATCCCTAGAACAAATTTGGCAACTCGGAGCAACTCATCATTGTCCTAACCTTCTCCATAAGAGCTCTTTTCCTTCGCTCTGCTGCACTATTCTGTTGGGGTGTACCGGTGCAGTCAATTGGGATTGAATCCCAACCTCTAATAAATAAGTCCTAAACTTTCCCAAGAGGTACCCACCACCACGATCCGATCGTAGTGTCTTGATACTTTTACCTTGATGTTTCTCCATAACAGTTTTGAATTCTTTGAACCAATCAAAAATTCAGACTTGCGGCCATCAAGTAAACGTATCCATAACTTTGAATATTCATCTCACGAAGTATTCAAAGCTACTTCTACCCTGGATAGGCATAGGACCACACAAATCAGAATGAACTAGTTCCAGAACGTCTTTGGCCCTATACCCTTTAGCCTTGAAAGGCCTCTTGGTCATCTTACCTTCCAAGCAAGACTCACAGGTTAGGAGGTCTTCCACCACCAATGAACCCAGGGGCCCATCGGTTATCAACCTCTGAATCCTACTAAGGTTAATA
Organism: Boesenbergia rotunda; assembly: GCA_024364735.1. Lineage (NCBI taxonomy): Eukaryota > Viridiplantae > Streptophyta > Magnoliopsida > Zingiberales > Zingiberaceae > Boesenbergia > Boesenbergia rotunda. Next base: position 161,745 of record JAGFNQ010001253.1, read on the forward strand.
TGACCAAGCCTAAGGTGCCAAAGATATGTCTGATTCATCTTAGAAGGCTCCTTTCTCTTATTTAAGTTAGATGATGAGCTATTAACCTCAGTTTGCATCGTGGGAGTTATTGGTTCTAGAGTGTATAGATTGCCAACCATAGTACCCGAATAGATAATCTCTCTATTTCATTTTATAACAACTTTGTTATCAAAAGCAACAAAATATCCATCCTCTATCAACTTAGAAACTGAAATTAAATTCTTTCTAAACGAGGGTACATAAAGGCAATCTCTCAGAACTAACACTTTATTTCTCTCAAAAGACAAATAGAAAACTCCCAATGTAGCTGTTGCTACTTTCGTAGCATCGCCCATGTAGACCACAATTTCTTCATCAGCTAGCCGTCGGGTTTCCTGGAACTCCTGCAAAGTATTGCAGACATGGTCAGTGGCTCCCGTATCTACACACCAGGCACTGATAGATAGCACCGCTAAACATGTTTAAATGACTAAGCATGAAGAAATACCTTTCTCTTGACGATGGGGACAGTCCGCCTTCCAGTGCCCAATTTGCTTGCACGTGAAGCACTTGCCTTTCGGCTTCTTCACGCTAGTCCGGGGTCCTACGATGTTGCTGCCTTCTTGAACCCTCCTTGTTTCTTCTTCTTTCTGCCTTTTAGCACAGAAGAAGGAACCCTTTGAGTTACTAAGGCCTGCGAATTATGACGAAAGAGGCCCTCTGCCGCTTGAAGTTCTCCTAGAAGTTCACCCAACGTATAATCATGTTTGTTCATATTGTAGTTGAGCCTGAACTGCTCAAAACTCCTAGGCAGAGACTGGAGTACAATATCGACCTGGGTTTCCCCGTCGATTTATCCTCCAAGTTCCTCAATCTCATTGAGGTGGGCCATCATTTTCAGGACACTCTTCGAAGAGCACATATTTGTACTCTTCAACAGTAAGGACAATGTCTAAGTTTCTTTTCCGGTCTATGTAATTTGGGGCCAGTATGTTTATTTTCCTTAAGTATGGTCGCTAGTGGGTTAAAGGCTATTTTGAAAATCCTAAGAATCATAACACACACTACTTTAGAAATCAAAAATGAATTGATTCCTCAAAATAATAAATTTTTGAAATCAACCAACATCTCCAACACCAAGAATTTGCATGCCACGTTAGTGTGGACGTATACAAGCCCTACATTCGTTAAAGAAGGTTTTACCCATTAATCTTACTATCTTGTCAACCTAACTTTTCGACAAGTAAGACTAATAGTTGGTCAACTTTGACCCTACAAGTTATTAACAGTGACTCCGTTGGGGAGGATACAAATAATTGTATCTAAGTGTTTATCATTGCATGACACTAAGAGTATTATTTAGGATTATGTGTCTTCCGTTGGGGAAGTACACACGCTCTTCAATAATCCTCTATAATCTTTTCTGACCTTGTGATCCGCAAAAGAAGCCTATCCGTTATGGAGGAAGGCACTTAGAGCCAACGCGCGGGCTTATTCGTATCACATATCAGATTGCAATGGAGGTCGTGGGACCCTTCGGGTCCCTCTCCCACTTAGTAATTTATTACGAGGAATTTTAACTTAGCACAACCACACAACCAAGCACATAACCAATATATGAAAAATACAGAAAATCCTAGATTTTCCAACTTTCATGGCCCTTGGTCTCTAATGCGCCTCCAGTTGTGTCGTCACTTCGTCTGCTCCTCCCTTCCTTCTGTGCAAGCTACCTTGAGGGATCTCCGAGCCAAAATGACTAGCTAATTATTTACATCATCTATCCTATACTCCACAAAGGAGTGTACATGAAAACTAGATCGAAAGTAAAATAAATTGCTCGGCTAAACATGTGTCATATTTAATTACAAAAACTAAATACCTAGTCTCGTCAACCCCGAGGATTAATTAATTACAATAATTTGCACAACCATCACACACATCAATTATTTGGCCATGATAAGTTGGAATCTAGTGCCTGCAACACAAAGTTAGCCTATGCACATCCAAATATCATCCAACAAAATAAAATGTATGAAAATGCAAAAAAATTAACCAATCCTTAAACACACAAAGCCGAAAACCTCAGCTCTGATACCAATTGTTGGGTATGACTTGGCAGGTTTCCTTAGCGAAAACTTGGTCATTCCGAGAGACATCTCCATGTCTAAGGATTAAAAATTAATCCGAATGGAGACCCGTCTCCCAACGACCATCTCGTGCCATATCGAACGATCCAAATTACAACTCGGCCAATTACAAAAAATCGGCCTTGTAATTTGCTTGACCGTTTGACTGCGGAAAAGGCGAGGAGTGGATCACCGGCTTTCGTGTTTATGGTCGGGGTCCAGTTAGTAAATTATTGGCTATGATACAAAATCAAAATAATTAACTAACTAACATAAAATGACGTGGTAAATAAACAAGGCACAAAATAACACAAGGAGCCAAAGGAAGAATTATACCTTCCATTACCTTACGATCTTCTACCGTATGACCCTCCCCTCTTGGACGTCGTGTAGGCGACGATCTACAAAGAACCGTGGTCACCAAGTCGATCCCTTCTCCTTGCGCCAACCAATCCCTAACCAAAGGGATGTCGTCGGCCGCTCCAAGGAAGAATATCATCCAAACATAAAACCCTATTATTCCTCTCCACCAACGTCGGCGCTCGAGCTTTGAGTTGTTGTCCACGGCAACTCACCTTCTTCTCCACACAACAACTTTTCCGCACCCTAAAAGTTGCGTGAGCAACGTGTTGAGGCAATCGACCCTTAAATGATTGGAAGATCATGGTTTTGATGTGTGTGGGTGAATATGTTTAAGGTTAGAGTGTTATGTTGTATTTGATGTGTGTGATTGAGTTTGCAGGACTTGGAGAATCACACATGTTGGACATATCCGAGGGACGAGAGCCGAGGGAGGAGAGCTCCAAGGGCAAGCTGGGAAGTGGACTTCAAGGGTACACGTGAAGGGTGGCATGGAGGCAAGCCAAGGGAAGGCTTGCGTGCGCATCCGAGGGACGATAGACAGAGGAAGAGGACTTCAAGAGGCAAGCCAAGGGAGCAGACCTGAAGGCACACGTGAAGGAGAAGGTCCGGAGTTGCTGGAACTAGGCTGAGAGGTAGGGCAGTCGACTGCCCCAGGGGCAGTCGATTGCCAAAACCCACAGAAAGTTTTCGACCTCGGACCAGGGCAGTCGACTGGTATACCCCAAAAACTAGCCGTTGGCTAGCAATTAATGCTAGACCAGTCGACTGCCCTTGGGGCAGTCGACTGGTGCGGGGCTGGACAGATTGCGAGTTTGTCATGTTCACATATAAAGGGAGCACCTTTTTGCACGTGAGCGGTACGGTTCCGTATAGTGTCGAAGTGCTGCTCGTCTGAAGAGTGTTTCATACTTCCTCTCTCATATTTCTTCATTCTGTAAAGAGGAAGATCGACTGTAAAGGTTTCTCCACTTGAAGGAGAGTTTTCGATAGTGAAAGTGGTGCTCGCGGCGTGGATCCTTGGATTAGTCACCCATCTGGGTGGATACCAAGTAAATGATCATTGTTAGCATTGTACTTATTTTCATTTGCATATTATTTTCCGCTGCGCTAACAATTTGTAGAGATCCAATCCGAAAAAGTGCTATTCACCCCCCCCCCCTCTAGTACGCCTAGATGATCCTTCAGTTGGTATCAGAGCCGGTGCGTTTCGGAAGAACTAACCGTCAACCGGAGCAAATTTAATGGCGTTTCAAGAGGGATACTCCACCGCACGACCACCCTTCTTCGACGGGAATGACTTCGCTTACTGGAAAGGTAGGATGCAATACTACCTTATGAACGATATTGAAAACTGGATTAGTGTTGCAGATGGCTTCGAAGCACCCGTCGATGAAAGAGGAGAACCAACACCGATGAGATCCTGGTCTACGGAGGTAATAAAGAGGGCGCAATCCAATGTCATGGCTACCACCACACTATAGTGCGGGCTCTCGAAGGAGCAATTGAACAAGGTGGGGCTGTTCAGGAGTGCCAAGGAACTGTAGGACAAGTTGGTGGAATTGAACGAGGGGTCAAACGAGTCCAGAAGAGCCAAGAAGGACTTGCTAGTGGCCCAACTACAATCCCTATCCATGAAGAGCAGCGAGACCGTCAGCCAGCTACATGGAAGGGTAAAGGAAGTGATCAATGAGCTCCATGTGATTGGAGAGAAGATCGAGAACTGGGACATCGTCAGGTATGTTTTACAAGCCTTCCCTAGAACCACCTTGTGGGCATCCATGGTTGATGCTTACAAGGTATCAAGGGATTTGTCAATTGTTAAATTAGACGACCTTTTCTGTGAATTTGAGCTACACGAGCAAGCTAATGTCTCGCCAAAGAGAAAGGTATTGCCTTTGTTGCAGAAAAGGAGAAGAAGAAGAGGAAGGAGAAGAAGAAGGTGGTTTACTCATCCTCATCAGATTCAGAGGAATCTACGCCTCCTTGGATAGCGATCAAGAGGCATTCATGGTAAGAAAATTTCGTAGAGCTTTTAAAAGTTTGTCTAACAAGTCCTATGCTAGGAAAAGGTCCAAAGGTAAGGGTAAGGTCAAAGACATCATATGCTATAACTGCCACCAAGAGGGACACATGAAGAACGAGTGCCCCCAATTGAAGAAAAGAGATGACAAGAAGGAGGAGAAGAAGAAGAGTGACAAGAAGAAGTCAAAGGGAAAGGAGAAGGGTGCCACCAACCTTAAGGCAACTTGGGATGATCCATCATCCTCAGAGAAAGAAGAAGAGCAAGTCTCCCACTTCGATCTTATGGCACAAGATCACTCAGACTCATCAGATGATGAACGAAGCTCAAGTAGTGAAGATGAGAGCTCCTCCACTTCATCATCAGAGTCAGAAGCTTCGGTAAGTGAGGTATACCACTTACCCTCATCTACTTTAGTAAAGATCATTTCTAGCACTAACATGGACTTAGCTAAGGCTAGAAGTAAAATTAAGGAGCTAAAAGAAGAAATTGCATGCTTAGAGTAGAATCTACTAAACTTAAAGAATTGCATGCTAGTTCTACCTCTTCACATGCTTCACATCTTGAAACTGAAAATAGGGAATTAAGGAAAAAGGTAGATGACCTCACAAAGGCCCTTAGGAAATTTCAAGTAGGATCTAGTAACCTAGACATGATAATCAACAGTCAAAGGGCCGTGTATAACAAGGCCGACTTAGGATATAGGCCTAAGACAAAGGAAGTGGCCTTTGTCTCACTTACCGGTAGGATTGGTACATCTAGGAGACTAGGGGCTAAGGGAACCACAAAGAAGGCATGAGTACCTAAAAGAATTCTAAATGATGCTTATGGATCAAAGATTTAGGTACCAAAAGAGTATGTTTTCCATGTTGTATAGGTAAAGGTGAAGGAGGTCTCAACTATGTGGATAGTAGATAGTGGATGCTCAAAACACATGACTGGGGATGTGAGCAAATTCACCACTATTAGCTACTTAAGAGAAGGGACGGTCTCCTTTGGGGATAGTGGAAAATTGAAAATCATTGGTAGGGGCACAATTGAGGTATCTTCCACTATTTCTATACATAAGGTACTTCTAATCAAAGATATGAAGTTCAATTTACTAAGTGTGAGTCAATTATGTGATGCCGGTTTTAGAGTTGAATTTCATGCTAGGAAATATATAATAAGGCATAATGAATCAAATACTATCATATTAGAAGGGTTCAGAGAGGCAAATTTATATTATCTTGATATTACTTATGCTACTAACAATGTTGCTAAATGTTTCATGTCCAAAGAAGAAGAAGGATGGTTGTGGCACCGGAGACTTGGACATGTCAACATGAGAAGCATTGCAAGAGTGGCCAAGGAAGAGTTGGTGAAGGGGCTACCAATGATCAAGTATGAGAAGACCAAATTGTGTGATGCATGCCAAGAGGGTAAGCAATCAAAATCATCACACAANAACGTTTCCTCGATTCTGAATTGTTTCAGCACAACACACTTGAGCATAGATGGTGTAGAAAGTTGATGTAGGAAGTTGTGGTTGAACCCCCTTATATATAAGCATATGGGCGCCTGAGTGCCTATAGGAGCGCCCCCAACTCAGCAAACTACCCACGTCCCAATCCATTGACTGGGCCAAAGCTTATCCTTCTCGAGTGCCTGAGAGGCTTTGGGGCGCCTGTGTTGCTGACGTAGAGACTCCAACCAGCGCGTGCCAACTCAACTTTGGCCAAGGTGAGTCACCTGCATATGGACGCCCGAGACCTCTCGGGCGCCTGTAATCCCGGGTGCTCGAGACCTCTTGGGGGCCTGTCTTCTCGAGCACCTGAGTCCTCTTGGGCGCTTGGGAGGCTGCTGGTTTCCAAGTCTCTAAGCTACAACATAGGTTAGTCCAAACAAATAATATTTATGAAATGAATGCATGTACGACAGCCAGAGCTGTCTGATCTTGACATTGGTTTCAAATGAAATCCTAGGTCGGACCGACGCCTACTATTCACTCTTCCGAGGAATGCGTCCTCACCTACTTCACTCTTGAGAAATTACTTGTTACCAACCAGCAACTCCGATTGGACTTTTGCTGAGCCTCGGAAGCTTCCGGATCTCGAGACGTCCGTACCTCGACCCACCCCTACTTCAGTCCGTTGTCCTTGCTCGGCTAAGACTCCTACCCGATCTTCTAGATCAGGTCTTTAGTGCCCAACCCCCGATAAGGTCTTCAGTGCCCAACCCCCGATAAGGTCTTCATGCCTAGTCTTCCGAACTAGGTCTTCGTTCCCAACCCTCAGTCAGGTCATTGTGCTCAGTCCTCAACCAGTACTTTGTGCTCAACCCTGTAGATCAAGACTTTATGCCTAGGTAAACTAGGACCTTCCTGCACACTTAGTGAAATATGCTAGATCACAAATAATACTTAACTTTGAACCCTTTGCCATTATCAAAACTAGGTTCGATCTGGTGCTTCCGACACCAACAAAAACTTCACCCTTAGCTGTATTCATGATCGCCTTCCTGCTCTCCACCCCAACGTCGAAGCTCCATCTTAGCGCCATTCTACAGCCTAACACGCCTTTCTCTTGACCAAGTAGTCGACTACCCTTACGCTGGATCTTTCCCTCTTCTTCTTCATCTTCTCCAGCGTTTGCAAGCCAAATTTATTCCCTGTGGTCATGCGGCACCTCACTGGACTAGATTTTGTTGGCTGAGCTTTTGGAGCTCTACAACGTCGTCGGATCTAGTGTATTAGGGCTAATCTCCAGCTTCGGGTAAGTGTGGTTGTGATTTGGGTGTAGAAACATTTTCACCAAGTCGATCGAGGTGAGACTTGTTCATCCTCGTTAAGCCCTAATCCGCCTTCAATGTGCAGATTACGTGGGAGGTCGAGGTGAATTGGAGGTAGAGCGTGGGTTGATGGCTAGATTTTAGATTGGAGAGTTTTGATCCACCTTCTCTATGGTTGACCTGTTGAACTCGAGCAGAGGAGCAACATTGACGTCAGGCTTAGGTAAGGTATACTTTAGATTATGGTTAGATTTGAGTATTTAGATTTGTAGATAAGCAATTTAGATAGTTAGTTAATTTCATTGTTCTAGATCAGTTCGGATTCCCTTTATTTCAAATTGAGCTAGGATTTTGGATCCTTTGTGTTGTGAGTTTCATAGTTGGTGTTGATGAGTTAATGATGGAGTTTGAAGATCTCTTCAAATATGTGGTTATGCTTTATTTGTTCTCCTTCCTACCATGAGCATGGGTTGTAGTTGGTGTGTATGTATATGGATTTTGTTCTTGTCATGAGGTTGGATTGGAATCCCTTGCTATGGGGTGATTTTCTTTGAGGTTAACCTTGATTCTATGCTGAGAGGATAACTATATGGTTTATTGTAGATTTTGGGATGGTTGGAGGTTTGTTCTGTGATGTGGTAGCAGTGTGAACCTAGAGCTGCTTCTTGGTTGATTCACGGATGTAAAATAGTAATGTTTTCTGATTTGGATCAAAATATGTATCTTTGGTTTCCAATCTGAGTTTGTGTCTCACAATTGGAATGGGACGTGAGTTTAAGATTGGGAAACAAATAGGCTAGGTTTTATTGTTAAGTTTGATCCATATGAATTGGAGATGACTCTTGACGTGAGCTTTACATGGATGGAGAGTTGGACTAGGAGTGGAGCACAATTGTGGTGACCACTTGGGTTAAACGTAGACTAAACCTAAATTCGAAATCTAATCCCAAACAAACATGGTTTAATCATTTAATTAGTTATAATTAAATAAAATACAAGGATTAGGTTAACTCTAATATGGTTTAGAAATTTGTTTAGCTACTTACTAATTGTTATGATAGCTAAAACTATAACCTTTGAGACAGGGCACTGATTAATTACTGATTATTAGATGGGGAATTCTCTATGTATACAGACTTCTCCATTCAAGGCGGGTACTTCTTGCTTGTTTATGTAATACCACTTTCTCTTATGCATGGCTTGTTTATGATTTACAGTAGGTTTTTTGCCTTATATCTGTTTCCGTTGTTATCTTGCTAGATACTTATTGCTTGATCTTTGAAATGATCAAATTCCTGTCTATATAGTCTTGTTGTTTGATGTTCTTACTCTGTAGAGTATTTACATGTGCATGTGTCCATAGATTTAGTGGTATGTCACTTTATATTTGTATTATTGATTACATGGTATACTTGCATGTGTACCTGGTTGTATGATCGTTAGGTTATGATACATGTGTACGACCTGTACATGTTATGTTGAGTTATAGATGGTGGGTGTTACATGTGTTAGAGTCATGCACCATCCCTGCATTGTTGCATGCTGAGGATCATCGACATCCCTTATGGTTTGAGACCATCGTCAATAATATTCTGGATCTACACACATGGTCACTCATGGGTTAGTGGAAACTATAGGGTGTGTGTAGTTGCTCTGTGCTTCTCCGCTCGGGTGCTCATGGGTAGTGGTTCCGAAGAATGGTAGCAAACAGGGATCCCTCCTTCTTCCAGTGATATAAGGAGATGAGAGAGTTATCTCCCCTTTTATGATATAGGGTTGAAGTGTTTACTCCATAGGATCCTGTCCACTCGGTCACTCAGGAGCAGTGATGGCAAAGTGAGTACAGTTGTCACAATCTTACCCACTCGGTCGTTCACTTATGACCTGTGATGGTGGCTTGACTAGCGTCAGATGTGACACATGTCATTGCATCATGTGCATATGATGCATTGTGCATTTGTTTATACTTACTACATTTAGTTGTTGCATATATTTGACATGCACATACAAGGGTCAGTTATATATTGAATTGTATTTTGTACTTGATGTTATATAGGGGTTGATTGCACTATCCCACAGGATAGATGTATTCTGGTATGTATATTCATTCAGTACTTAAGTTTTGCATATTCTGATATTCCCATGAGTTTGTACCCTGTTGTTTTCTTATAGCTTGTATAGCTATTTATGTGTCATGCATATCTATCTCTATACCCATAGAGTCTGCTTGGACTCACCATCCATTATCATGTTTTTTATTTTCAGGTTGATGTTTGCCAGGGGAGCCTAGTTGCCAATCCCCTGCCCACGATGGCTCTAACTTTGTTTTTTTTCCATTTCATTTTCGGATATTAGTATGTTATATTTTATACTTTGTATTGATTTGCCTCGTGGGCTTGTATTTACGCTATGTTGTTGTATGGATTATATTTTTGAGTCCTTTGTTGGGCTTTATGTGATGTGGATTTGCTACGCGCCTGCACGGACAACAGATCAAGTAAGTTTTATTGGATTTATGCTATGGATGAATTATCTTTTATGTTCTCCGATTGGGATTGGCCATGATATATTTATTTGAGGCTATGGAGACCATATTATGCTCGTATGTATACATTAATATTTTATATTGTCCATCGTATAGGGAAGATACTGTCGGATTGATATCGGGCCAGCATCTCCTCTCTAGGGGGCGTGACAATTTCCATCAATGCTCCATTATGTAGGACCGGTGCCGTCGATAGAGGGGGGGCGTGAATATCGACCGTTAAAATCTTTCAGTAAACTTCGTAAATCTTTCGAACGTTCTAAAATTAATGTTAGTAGAACAGCAGAAAAGTAAACCAGTAAAAGAAAAACAATACAGTAGACACGGCGGGATTTATTTACTTGATTCCCAACCCCCCAGGGTCAGTACGTCCAAGGCCTATATACTCGGCGTGAGTCCACTATTGGTCTCCTTTCCAGAATTTCCGGAGGCAGAGAAAACCCGTCTTACAGTGTAGAAGTACAATCAATAGTATAGCAAAGTAAGTACAGAATAATAAATGCAAACCGAACAACTAGGGTTTGAAACTCGACCGATCAGGACCTCCGAAGTGCCGCACACTTCCTCCTGGAGCCTCCCGGTCGTAGAGCCTCATCTTTAGCGCATTGTCATCGGTCAGAATGCTCAGAATCACTTTTGAAAGTTGTGTCTGAAGCAGAGGGGTCGAAGCCCCTCATATAGGCTTCATACGGGCGCCTGCGATCACCAGGGCGCCCCTATCCGCTTGGTCAAACCTCATCCCTGTGCCGAACTCACCGCAGCTGATAAGATCTCTGACCAGGGTGCCTGGGACCTCCCGGGCGCCTGAGTGAAGGCTTATCTTGTGTTTCGAACTCGAAACAACAAAACAGCTTTCAACTTGGGCGCCCGTATCGTCTCGGGCGCCTAACTGGAAGCCTATTCTGCTTACTTCTCGAAACTGCAATGTTTCTTCTTTAGCTTGGGCGCCTGGATCATCCTGGGCACCTGGCTTCAAGGAATTCAACCCAACACTGGGTTTTAGGCTTTGATCTGGGCGCCCCCATCAATAGGGGTGCCTGGATTGGCTGCTTTCCAGCCTCTCGCCTGCTTTGTCTCCGGTTCTTAGTACCTACAAGATACACAAACATAAAGCAAATATACATGCACTATTAGCCTTAAGGACTTGGTTTGGACTTCGGATTTCCACGAAACCCTAGGTCGAACCGACACAAGTTCCCACCCCCGAGAATGCACCTTTCACCTACTCCTTTCACGAGACTGTTGCCACCCAGTCCTTCGGGTGGACTTTTGCTTAGCTTCCGATACTCTCGGATCTCGAGACGTCCGAACCCTGACCCGTCTCTACTTATGTCCTTAGTCATCGCTCAGCTAAGTTGCTCAGTCCCTCGGACCAAGACTTCGTGCCCAAACACTAAGTCCAGGACTTCGGTGCCCAACCCTCGACCAGGTCTTCTTGCCCAGTCCTCGACCAGGACTTCGGTGCCCAACCCTCGGCCAGGTCTTCTTGCCCAGTCCTCGACCAGGACTTAGTGTCCACCTTCCGAGCAGGTCTTCGGTGCCCAGCCCTTTGCCAGGACTTAGTGCCCACGTTCCGAGCAGGTCTTCGGTGCCCAGCCCTTTGCCAGGACTTAGTGCCCAATCCTCGATCAGGACTTAGTGCCCACCTTCTGAGCAGGTCTTCGGTGCCCAGCCCTTTGCCAGGACTTAGTATCCAATTCCCCAAACCAGGACTTATTGCCTAGGTTTACTAAGACTTTCTTCCACTTTGGTTTCTCCTCTCTTAACTCCCCTTTATCTGTTCAATGTATCACTGACTTAAGTAAATTGTCAAATATTAAAACACTTAGAGGAAAAGATCATTGATGCAACTTGCACCAACACATTAACCACATTCTTTTCGAAAATTAATTACGGGGTTTTGATATTCATCCAATGAATATCAAAAGTCTTTGCCTAAGTGGTTGAGTCTAATCCAAATGAGTCTAGCTTCTTATGTAGGGAACCGTAGTGACATTAGATCGAAGGACTATTCATATCAATATTCACTATGAGAAAGTTTATGACACTCATATAATGATCTATGAGCTTTCTGGGTCAATTCAATATATATTCTCTAATATATAGTCATGTGTCAATTTATTTCCTATATTCATGACTTATGAGATTAAGTCTTCAATTCACCTACATGCTAGTCTCAATGCATTAATATTGTCCTTGTATATTAATGTTTGACTAAGAATAGTTAAGAGTATATATATATATATATCCTCCCACTATCAACCAATTGATATGATATAAATTAGAATCTACTACCCTAGGAATTATTATACTTATTCATCTGGCATAGATATGAAGTAAATATAATAACCATAAACTTTACCTTTTATTAATGTAATATGATACAAAAGTTCCCTAGTTATTCATCTCATAATTGGCTCTAGGGCTAATACTAACACTTTGGTGTTGCCAGGAGAGGACTAGACTACTAGTCCCACTCATGTTAGCCTTTATTTCCGTTATGTTTTCTTTTCTTATCTCTAGAATATTTGTATTCTTCTATTAATATGTTCTGCCATGGGTGTGGTTTGTGTGGACTTGTTTATGATGGAATTTATGTTTTACGTGCCCTAGTGGGGGTTGTCCTATTTTTATTTTGGTATAAGTCATATTGGTATGCAGTTTCTCTAGATATGTTTGTTTTACTTTTCTATTCCAATCATGTGGGCTAAGGTAGATATATGTATAGTCGTGTGGCTTGTATACATGATCCATATGTTATTCGTACATGGGAGATACTATCCAATTTTCGTAAGGCACGAGGATCCCCGGGGTACGACAATTTATTTGGTATCAGAGTCAAGTTGTGAAGTCTATTTGGGTAGTTTTTCAAATTTTTCACAGTTGTTTTCTCGACATGCATCTTGGTTTTGGGACTTAGCGGCGATGAGACTTCTCCAAGTTGTTTGACTTTTAGTAGTTATACATCTTTAGTAATACTTGTTAGTTATTATAATAGGTATAACTCATGTTGGCCCAACCCCTGTCCGTAGATGTGGTTCGGGACGACCATAGGAAAAGAAAGTTGAGTCGAGGGATTTTGAGGCTGCCGGTCAGGAGGCAAAATCTCTAGAGAGACCTACTATTGTAGAGACAGCTAGCCAGGGATAGACCCATCACGATATATTGGGTGGTCAGAGAGTTCATCCACAAAGAGTCCCCCCACCTTTTCGACAGTCATTCCAGCAATGCTACCAGTGGTACCCACTACCCCTGCTGGCTAGATTCTAGACAGATCACGTATTCCAATATTGGTCATGTTTGTAAAGGATAGATTCACCCTATTTCACGGAGGACTTGATCCTTGTGTTGCCCGTTCTTGGCTGGACACTCTAGAGGGCACGCTAAGTTATATGGCTTGTATGGAGGTAAAGAAAGCAGAGTTAGCTGCGTATCATCTACATGATCAGGATGTCACCTGGTGGAACATGTAGAGGACTGTTATTGGAGAGCAACATATTACGTGAGCTTTATTCCAAGAAGCATTCGAGAAGAAATATTTTCTGGCTGCATTCTGCATAGCGACATTTGGAGTTTTTGAGTCTCTAGCAGGGAAAGTGTACCATGATGGAGTTTGATGCAGAGTTCAACCATCTAGCAGAGTTTTGTCCACAATTGGTGGTCGAGGATATGAGCATATGTTCCAGTTCACCCAGAGCTTAACAAGTTATATTCAAATCTAGATGTCGGGATTTATCATGACCTCATACCGAGATGATTTAGACCTAGCATTACTTATTGAGCTGACTCAGCAGTAGGTGTACGATGATAAGAAAAAATATAAGCAGCCAACTCAGGACTCAGTGTTGACTCAGAAGCATCAGAACACAGGACATAAGAGAGGCAATAAGGGTCAGAGTGTACAAAGTACTTCTGGGGCATCTTCTCGACCCTAGAAGACTAGGCATTCATCAGCAGGATCATCCCATGCCTCTCAGCAGACTTGTAAGTATATGCCTAGTGTGGATCCAAGGGCCATAGTAGGCCAGACTGTCCACTAGAGCATCCTGTTTGTTACTACTGTAAGCTTCCGGGGCACGAGAGCTGAGAGTGTAATCTAAAGGCGTAGAATGAGTCTGCCATGGTCACCACCTAGGGAGGATGGTCTGGACAACATAGATCATAGAATGGAGGTCGGAAGGTTCAGACTTCCTCCTAACAGCAGTAGGCAGCTCCCCTACCGGTATATATCTACTGTATACCTGGGCATGAGCACGCCTCCACACTAGAGGTATCACAGTATTCTGTGATGGGTTCCTATCATCGGTCATATCCAGCATATCAGCCTTAGCAGTCAGTCATGACATCTATGATCTAACCTCAGTCTATTCCAGGGATGCCACCATCAAGTCCTGAGATGAGACAAATTTATGTTGTCGCCCAGGAGGAGGCATAGTTGGCCAAGGGATTGGTCTTTCGTGGTATGATTTCCGTTTATGCATTTCCTGCTGAGTTATTGATGGATACTAGTAGCTATCATTCATTTGTATGACGGATATTTCTGAGTAAGGTCTGTAGGGTGCCTACGCTTAGATTACAATGTTTAGCGGTGTCCTTACTTTCTAAAGAGGTGTTGGGTGCCATTCAGGAGGTTAATGGTTGCCCTCTGGATTTTAGAAGCTATACCCTTATGGTGGACTTACAAGTCCTAGATATAGTAGAGTTCGATATCATCCTAGGTATGGATTGGTCGAGTGTTTATTATACCACTGTCGATTACCAAGCGAGGGTGGTTACATTCCGACCCCTGAACCAGCCTCGTGGGAATTCATTAACATCAGGGATGTGGGATTCCTTTTATTTATACGCTTTAGGCTCAGAGACTATTATCTCGCGGATGTCATAGATATCTATTATCTTTGATTAGGGTAGAGAGAAGTGGTGGCCCTAAGCTCTTAGACATTCCTGTGGTTCGAGAATATCCAAATGTGTTTCCGAAAGAGCTGCTTGGATTGCCTCCCAAGAGACAAGTGCAGTTTGCGATCAAGTTGATTCCAGAGACAACGTCGGCATCAAAGGCTCTATATCGCATGGCACCAAAGGAGTTGGATGAGCTAAAGGTTCAGTTACAGGAGTTGCTTAATAGGGGCTTTATTCTTCCTAGTTGTTAGTGTTGGGGCAATTGACCCTAATATGATCTGGAGGATCATGGGTTTTGATGTGTGTGGTCAATATGGTTAAGTTAGGGTTTGTTGTTGGACTAACATGTGTATGTGAGTGTGCAGGTTTGCAGGTACACATGGACTTGGTTGATGTCTTCAGGTAAAGGTGGCATGGAGGCAAGCTGGAGGCTTGTGTGCGCATCCGAGGGGCCATGGGCAGAGACGATGAGCCGAGGGACGCGGACTTCGAGGCATGCGTGAAGGATGTCATGGAGGCAAGCTGGAGACTTGTGTGCGCATCCGAGGGACGGGTGCCGAAGATGAAGAGGGCGTGAAGGCAATAGATCGAGACTGTGGATTGAAGAGTCGACCAGGTCGTGAGGGTCCGAGTGTGAGTGTTTGTACTCAGGGACTAAACTGGGAGGGTTCGAATGTGGAGAGAAATGTACTCGGGGAGTGTAACCCTAGGCTTAGTAAAGGACCAATCGACTACTCTAGGAGCAGTCGACTGGTAAGGGTTGGCTGATTCGAATGTTGGTTGTAACGGTCGAATCTGAGTGGGACCAGGGGCAGTCGATTGGTAGCAGCCAGTTTAGACTCGGGCTCTATTTAAAGGAGCTCGTTTCATACTCTTGTTTCTTGGCGAAACTTGCTTGGTCAAAGCTAGTTATTAGCCTATTGTACTCAGGTAGTGTCCAGATCTTGTGGAGAGGTTTCTACACCCACAAGGTGCTACGTGATCTAGCCGGAGGTGCTTCGGGGAATCATCTATCGATGGATTAGGGATCACCCACCTTACGGGCAGCCGTGGAGTATGAGTTCTATCTCTGAACCACGTAAATTGTGAGTGTCTTCCTTGTTTTAGTTTAGTTTAGTTTTATTTTAGTATATTCCGCTTGCGCAACTAACCTTGTAGGAAGAAAGAAATCGAAAAGTGCTATTCACCCCCCCTTTAGCAACCGTCAACGATCTTACAAGTGGTATCAGAGCAAAGGACCGCTCTTGTCGGACTAATCGCCGAGAGGGCACAAGCTAGAGAAGATGGAAATTGAAGATAAGATGGGGGATGACATCAATGTCCCACCTCTCTATGATTCCAAGGATTTCAACTATTGGAGGATGCGGATAGAGAAATGGTTCGGAATGGAGTGGGACCTTAGGATTGCGATTGAAGAACTATTTGAAATTCCTAGAGATAAGCATGGGAAGAAGCTCCGACCAAGATATTGGAATCAAGAGCAACAAAATCAATCAAAGGCAAATGAAAAGGTAATTGCAATTTTACTTAATATTTTGCTTAACAATGTAATTAGTGGTGTAGGAAAATATCAAAATGCACATGAGCTATGGAAAAAGATAGAAGAATTCCATGAAAACCCTACACGAGTTCAATTAGAGAAAGTGAGCCTAATAGACCAAGAGGAAGAAGAAGTGTCAACCTCATCAAGTGAGGTGGCACAATTAAGTGAAAAATCATCAACTTCCTCAAGAGAAGAAGAGGAAGCATCAATTTCAAGGATTGAGGGGGAGGAGAGACCCTCATCCATACAAGAGCAAGAGAAAGCTCCAACCTCCACCAAAGCCAAATCAAAAGAGCACATTATATGCTTTGGATGCAAAAAAAGGGGGCACTACAAGGACAAGTGTCCATTAGGTAAGAAGGAGGTAAACCCTAAACCCGGATCCATTCAATTTAAATCTAATGTGGGTTGTAGGGAAAAGAATGAAAAGAAGCACATTAGGTGCTATACTTGCGGGGAGCTAGGATATTACCACACTCAATGTCCAAGGAAAGGAGAGCTCAAGAAGATGGAGCATATAAGAAGATGGGAAAAATAAGAGAAGAAAAGGAGCTCACATCAAGTGGGAGCTACAAGGGTAAGGGAGGTAATACTTATGCTTCAAATACCTTCATCAATGTTAGAAATGGTAATAATTGCTTACCTATGCGTGTTTGTGGTTTTAAATATCATGATAGAAATAAAAATACTATTGCATGCCAAAATACCAAAAATTCTATGGTTCATTATAAACCTAGGGCTTTAGACCTAAAGACCAAGGCATTAACTCTAAGAAAGGGAGACACATGCCTAGGAGGATGGGTAGATCTAGGAAGGATCAAATTGGACATAGTGATACTAAGGTTAGAAATTTAGAGAAGGAAAATCATGTTTTGAGGGCAAAACTTGATAAATTAGAAAAGAATCTAGATAGACTCATTAGAGGATCAAAGGGGCTAGGTGTGATACAACATGATCGACACCTTAGAAATGGAAGGCCGGGCCTAGGATATCACCCTAGAAGATCAAATGATAGTAAAAAATCATATTCTAGGATGCCCTATGAGTATGGTAAAGATAAGGTCAAAAATGGCAAGGAAAAGCCATTTTAAAAGAAAAAGAAGGATTTGACCAAGAAACAGGTGTATAGAGTTAAGAGCGTCATAGTTGAAGGTCAAGAAGCACCGGAGGAACATCGGTGTGGCCTTGCAATTATAAGTGAGTTACCTAAGGAGGTAACGAGAGATAGGAGCTCAAGGGAGAGGCCTAGGAGCCAAAATGGGATCCATGGCCAATGGATCTCAGTGTAGGGATCTATAGGTAAAAATATTTAAAATCGCAGCGGAAATAAGATCCCTCGAGCGATCCATGCGAAAGAAAAACTCATACAAAGTGATCTACAATTCCTATCTTATAGGAATACCTTTGTCGCGTGCCCTTCGCTTATCCCGCTAGTCCTTTGGTTCACCGGATCTCTTACACGTTCAAGTGTCCGTGCCTCTATGCGTATCCACACGAACACGATCTACGCCTCGGAGAGGAACCACCTTAGTTGTGCTAGCAACTTGGGATGGTTCACAAAGCACAAGAACCTCCACTAGGGAGTTATGGACAAGGAGGAAGAAAGAAGAGGAAGATAGATGCACCCACTAGCCTTTGACAAGGGGGGGGGGTATTTATACTCATCTAATGAATACCAAGGGTCTATGTCCCTTGAGCTCCTCTCTTCCCTCGAGCTCCTCTCATCTTAATGCTAATAAAACCCAATGAATACCAAGCCTCTTGGTATTCCTTGAGACTCTTAATATTCTATTCATCTAATGAATAGAATGTCTCTTAGCCTTCCTCTTAAATAATATTTTATTAAACCCTTTAATGAATATTATCCATAATTAAGTGGTTGAGTCTAATCTAGATGAGTCTAACTCAAATTAGACTTAATCCCATAATCTAATTGGATTCACTTGAGTCTAACTCAATTAATCCAATTCGAATCAAATCTTAGTCAAACCAAGATCAATTAATCTCCGAAGCATCATGTCCTTAGTGTGTGACCCAATAGGTTCTCGTAACGTTGGCAATGTGCCTAAACGCTTTAGACACATAAGCAATGAGTGGCATCTAGTAATGCATCATTGCTACCCAAGTAATAAGAAAAGTCGAGGTCCGACTAAACCTCCGTGACTATGATAGTGTATGACCTTGTCCTTCTATCCTTGATATCTAGATTGACCAATGAGGCATAGACCGTGTCATCCTCAGTAAATCTTGTGTTTCTTGATCCCCGAGTAGACTCACTCAAAAAAATGAGCTCAATATCTCATATTGACTCATTTGAGCATAGTCATGCGTTTTAGTAGTCCTACTCGATCAAGGGGCCCACAGATATCACTTCCGTCATATGGGAGGGATAGATCCCATCTACATCACTCACATCCCTCCACATAATTCATTACATACCCAGTGATCTGTTGGGTTTTTTGGGCCGCGAAAACCGCCTTTTCGCGTCGCGGAAACCCCGAGAACCCAAAGCCATGGATCTCGTGCGAAGAAAAATTCCGAAACAAAAATCACATATTCATTTCATGCTCAAAACTCGATCTACTCCTAGATCTAAAGAGGGATAAACCATTTTACCTTTGGTGCGTGCCCCGCTTAATCCCGCTCGCTCCTTTAGGATGTCGGATCTCTAGGACGTCAAGTGCCGTCCCTCTAGAAGTATCCACGCGAACAAATTGGATGGAGGAAACCCTTTAGGTGTGCTAGCACCTTTCAAAGGTTCGGCCAAGAGGAGAAGAAGAAGAAGAGCACCAACACTTGGAGGAGGAAGAAGAGAAGACACACAACAAGAAAAATGGAACCAAAACTTGGTTTTGTTCTCTCATTGTGGCCGGCCACATAATGGCCATTAATGGCCATTAAGTGGCGGGCCATAACCCCCCTTTCAATTTGAATTCAAATTCAAATGGGGGGTTACAACCTTTGGAGATGATGTGGAGCATCATCATTGGTCAAATACCAAGCCAAGTCATCACTTGGTCAAGTCAAGGTGAGGTGGCCTTTTGGTCAAGTCAAACTTGACCATTAATCTTCCTTGATGAGGTGGCATCCACACTTAATGCTCTTGATGATGTGGAGCATCATCAATGGTTGGCTCCATGCCAATTCATCACCATGATGTGGCATTAAGTCAACTCTAACTTGAGGTGGATTTGGGTCAAGTCAAACTTGCCTTTTATGGACTTTCCATATTTAGTCAAGTCAAACTTGACTCCATTTCTTCTCCCATGTCAAGTCTAACTTGAAGTGGAACCAAGTCAAGTCAAACTTGATTTGGATTTGGGTCAAGTCAAACTTGCCTTTTATGGACTTTCCATATTTAGCCAAGTCAAACTTGACTTCATTTTTTTTTCTCCATCTATTTGTTCTTTGTGTGTGACCCTATAGGTTCTTGTAACGTTGGCAATGCTTCTAACCTCTTAGAAACATAAGCAATGAGCGGTATCTAGCAACACATCATTGCTACCCAAGTTACAAGAATGTTGAGATCCAACATCACCAATGTGACTACTAATTATGACTTTCATAATATGTGACAATGTCCTTCTATCGTCGATATCTAGATTGAACTTCTATGAAGCATAGACCGTGTCATCCTCCAATCAATCTATGTGTCTTGAACTCCAAGTAGACTCACTATAATCAAATAAGCTCAATATCTCATATTGCCTTATTTGGGCATGGCCATGCACTTAGTGATCTCACTCTATCAAGACTATGATATCTCTCCCGTCATATAGGAGGGATAGATCCCATCTACATCGCTCACATCCCTCCGCATAATTTGTTACATACCCAGTAATCGCCTTTATAGTCCACCCAGTTACGGGTGACGTTTGACGAAACCAAAGTACATAACTCCTTATGTAGGGAACTATGGTGACTTCAGGTCTAAGGACTAATAGTCATACTAATAGTCATATGAGAAAGTATATGACACTCATATAACGATCCATGATACTTTCTCATGGTGGGTCATTCAGTATACATTCTCCAATGCATACTCATGTGTCAACTTGATATCTCATATCCATGACTTGGTGAGATCAAGTCATCGTGTTGACCTACATGCTAGTCTCTATGCATTAACATTGTCCCTGAATGTTAATACTTGACTAGGAATAATAAGAGTAGTGTTCTCTATATCATCTCACTATCGATTCAACCAATCGATTGATATAGATATGAAACTACCAAGGACGTTATTACACTTAGTTATTTGGCACCAATACAAGTAAGTATAATAACCCATAATCAAATGCCTTTATATATATATATGAAATATGATACAATGAGTCCATACAACAACCATCACATGATTGGCTCTAGGGCTCTCACTACATGATT
>JAGFNQ010001254.1:0-43057 GCA_024364735.1 Boesenbergia rotunda
AGAAACAATTCTGAAACCCTTTAGCAGCTATAATCAATCGTGCCTCATTCCCTTCACAATCTTATACCCACTTGGTTCAGGACATGGTCTATGTGTGTCAGTCCCCACTAGGCTGACTACGTCACACCTAGCCCAAGTAACATTTTCTCGTCCTACGGATTCTAATTACTCTCATGTATCTAAGAGATCCATACTCTGAACATGTCATGCTCTGGCCAGAGGCTTCGAGTAACAATCCGACGACAGGCCTTGGGTATACATCTCCTCGCAAGGAGTGGTGAATCCTTTGTAGGTTGTTCAAACATCTTCGGGCACTTCGGCTTATACCCAATCATCCTGGGTCCACACCTCCTTGGAGATGCTTGCTTAAGATGTCAAAGTATAAGTTCCATGACCAAGATGACTTGAACACCGCAAGTCAAAGGAACATCGCACTTAAGCTGCAGTAAGAACTTCATCGACATGCCTATATGTAGACTACCATATGAAGTTTTACAGCCAGTCACTCCAATGAACTAGTTCCCTTAACTAGCTTTCATGTTTATCTCCGGACATCCCAATGTCACCAGCCAGTGAGAATCGGCTGATTAGAGAATAACCCATGCTAGTCTCAACAGAATTGATAGTGTCCGTATCTATCAATTCATCGACTAGGGACAATTTCAATACTTCACAATTGCACATGTAGAGATAATCACTAGTTGTGAATTCATCACAAATTCTCTCATGCTGTGAATTGTATTGCGGACATTCAGTAAATGAGTTTAAGATCTCAATCAAATACACAGACATGTATACTCAAATAGTGAATATTCATTTATTAAAATAAATGATTATAATCATAAGGCGATTGTCTTAGGACACTTCTCTCATATTACTAACAAACTCCCACTTGGCCTAATGCCAATCGCTACGGTACCCAATACCACAGGCTCTAACATGACCCTCAAACTAACTTTGAGGCAAGGCCTTAGTTAAAGGATCCGCTAAATTCCTTTCAGTGGGAATTTTTTCAATTTGTATATCATTCTACTTATAATCTCTCTAATCAGATGAAAGCGGCGAAGCACATGTTTGGATCGCTGATGAGACCTTGGTTCCTTTGCTTGTGCAATAGCTCCATTGTTGTCACAGTAAACATGTATTGCTTCATCAATGGTTGGAACCACACCAAGTTCTGGGACAAACTTCTTGATCCAGACTGCTTCCTTTGCTGCTTCCGAAGCTGCAATATATTCCGCTTCCGTGGTAGAATCCGCTACGGTGTCTTGTTTGGAACTCTTCCAACTTATTGTGCCTCCATTCAAAATAAATACGTATCCAGACTGAGATTTGGAGTCATCCTTATCTGTCTGGAAACTGGCATCTGTATACCCACGTATTACCATATCACCTTCTCCATATATTAGGAACACATCCTTAGTTCTTCTTAAGTACTTAAGGATTGTCTTGACAGCCGCCCAATGATCCATTCCAGGATCAGACTGGTATCTGCTTGTGACGCTCAGAGCATACGATACATCGGGCCTAGTACATAACATAGCATACATGATAGATCCTATCGCGGATGCATAAGGAATCTTATTCATGCAAATCCTCTCGTCTTCTGTGCGCGGACACATAGACTTTGAAAGGTTGATCCCATGCCTGATGGGAAGGTAACCTTTCTTGGATTCCGACATGCTAAACCTTTTTAGCACTCGGTCTATATATGTAGACTGCGAAAGACCAAGCAATCGTTTTGATCTATCTCTATAGATTCTAATCCCAAGGATATAGGTTGCTTCTCCCAGGTCTTTCATGGAGAAAGTTTTGGACAACCAAATTTTAACTGACTGTAAGACTGATATATCGTTTCCTATAAGTAATATGTCATCGACATATAACACTAGGAATACGACTGCACTCCCACTAACCTTCTTGTACACACAAGGTTCGTCAGGATTTTGTGAGAAATCAAACTCTTTGATTGTCTCATCAAAACGGATGTTCCAGCTCCTGGATGCTTGCTTTAGTCCATATATGGATCGTCGAAGCTTGCATACTTTGGTTTTATCAACCGATGTGAAACCTTCAGGTTGTATCATGTATACATCCTCAAGCAGGTTTCCATTATGGAAAGCTGTTTTCATATCCATTTGCCATATCTCATAATCATAATGAGCTGCTATGGCCAGAAGCATCCGAATGGATTTAAGCATAGCTACTGGCGAATAGGTTTCGTCATAATCAATTCCTTGTTTCTGACGATATCTTTTGCCACTAATCTAGCCTTAAAGGTAACAACATTACCTTCCATGTCGGTTTTCTTCTTGAAAACCCACTTGCACCCTATGGGCTTAATCCCTTCAGGTGGGTTAACCAAGTCCCATACTTGATTTTCGTACATGGAATCCATTTCCGACTTCATGGCTTCAAGCCATTTATCCCTTTCTGAATTTTCAGAACATCTTCATAACTGATAGGTTCGTCATCGCTAATGAGTAACACGTCGTTCGATTCACTTATGAGAAATCCGTATCTCTCTGGAATATTGCGTGTCCTATCAGACCTACGAAGAAGTGGTGTTGTTTTAGGTTCAACTGATAGCTCATCATTATGAGTTCTCGGTTGTGGGTCTAGACTAGGTGTCTCTGTAATGTCTATTGGAGTTTCTTGAACTTCTTCAAGTTCAATATTACTCCCACTGTTTTCTTGTAAAAGAAATTCTTTTTCTAGAAACACAGCATGCCTTGAAACAAACACCTTTTGTTCCAAGGGATGATAGAATTGGTAACCTTTCGTTTCCTTAGGGTATCCAATAAATAGACATTTATCAGACTTAGCATCCAATTTGTCTGATACAGTCCGCTTCACATAAGCAGGACAACCCCATATCTTAAGGTGAGTTAAATGAGGTTTCTTACTATTCCACGTCTCATATGGAGTAGTAGAGACTACCTTGGTCGGGACTCTGTTTAGCAAGTAAATAGCTGTCTTAAGCGCATAGCCCCAAAAGGATTTTGGAAGAGTTGCATGATTCATCATAGATCTAACCATGTCCATCAAGGTTCGGTTACGCCTCTCAGATACACCATTATGCTGTGGTGTATACGGCGGAGTCCATTGAGACAATATCCCATTGTCCCTAAGATAATCTTGAAACTCTTGACTTAAGTATTCACCACCCCGATCGGATCGAAGTATCTTAATACTTTTGCCAAGCTGTTTCTCTACTTCACTTCTGAACTCTTTGAATTTCTCAAAAGCTTCAGATTTGTGTTTCATTAAGAACACATACCCGAATCGTGAGTGATCATCGATAAAGGTAATGAAGTAGCTATAGCCTCCTTGTGCAAGAGTTGACATTGGTCCACATACATCAGTATGTATTAGACCAAGCAATTCTCCCATTGGTTTACCTTTTCCGGAAAAGGGTAATTTGGCCATCTTGCCTTTTAAGCATGATTCGCATGTATCAAATGAACCGGGTTCAAATGATTCCAGAATTCCACATCGGTGTAATTTGGTCATGCGTTTCTTACTTACATGGCCAAGACGACAATGCCACGTATAAGAGCCTATTTGATTATCTATTCGAGCACGTTTGTTGCTAACTTCGATATTGAAAACGTCACCGGATAAATCTAACGTGTAGATACCATTGCACAAAGTTCCGGTCCCATAAAGAACACCATTTAAAGTTATGTAACAATAATTGTTACTAAAAGTTAAATGGTAACCCTTTTCATTCAAGCATGAAATAGATACAATGTTCTTTATTAACGAAGGAACAAAATAACAATTATCCAATTCTAAGACACGTCCAGTAGGGAGCTTTAGCAAATATGTTCCGATGGCAACAGCAGCAATCTTTGCTCCATTTCCAACTCGCAAATTCGCTTCTCCCTTGACGAGTCTTCTTCTATTCCTTAGCCCCTGTATGTCATTACATATATGTGAGCTACACCCAGTATCAAGTACCCAGGTGGTTGAGGAAATAGAGTGACATTCAATAACGAAGATACCTGAAGAGGATGGGGCATCGGATGCCTTCTTCTTCAAGGACTCAAGATAAACCTTGCAGTTTCTTCGCCAGTGACCCTCCTTGCCGCAGTGATGGCAAGTGCCTTTTGGTGTCTTTTCAGTCTTTTTGGCCTTTTTCTTCTTTCCCTTATTCTGTTCTTTGGCCTTCCTCTTAGAACCTTTCTTCGAGGAACCAACTAACAGTACCGTCTTCTGATCCTGCTTCACAGAAGGCTCTATAGTCTTCAGCAGGTTGAGCAACTCAGGAATGGTAGTCTCCAGCTTGTTCATCCGATAGTTCATCACAAATTGTGAGTAACTTTTGGGCAAACAATGCAGAATTAAGTCAATACTTAGTTCGTGATCCATTGCAAAACCGAGTGTGCCCAGTCGCTCAATGTACCCCAACATCTTCAACACAAACTGTGAGACAGAAGTGCCTTCCTGCATCTTAGAGGTGAAGAGGAGTCTGGAGACCTCGAACCTTTCGGATCTCGCCTGCTCGTCAAACAGCTCATGAAGATGGAAGATGATGGTATAAGCATCCATATGCTCATGCTGCTTCTGCAGCTCAGGTACCATAGCGGCTAGCATGATGCAACTCGCAAGTTCAGAATCGGTCACATGTTTCTGATAGGCCACTAACTGGTCTGGAGTTGCATTTTCTGGAGGACGGTTGGGAAGTTGTTCTTCAAGGACATAAGCAAGCTTTTCTGCCTTGAGGACTATCCTCAGGTTTCGAAGCCAGTCCATGAAGTTTGGCCCAGTCAACTTATTGGTGTCCAAAATGGAACGCAAATTCAGAGAAGACATGATCAAGTGATTATCCTAGAAATACAAATTGAGCTTATGTGAGAAGAATGATAAAGAATGCATCAACATACATTAATTAAATCCTATTTATTTTTCGAATCGAATAACCCTTTTTATCAATTCGGGAGATCGTAGGAACATCTCCAAATAGGTTGATATCCAACCATAGATAAGAACAACCATGGCTGGGGCCATCAAGTTATTCTTAGCTATGAAGGTAGGTAATTATACCGATTACATATCACACATATGTAACTATCACATTATGCTATCAACTAATTGAATGTTTGCATAAATCATTGGGTTGTTAACTCATTAACAAGTATGCAACATTATACATAGCACCCAACTGCACCTCTCTTTATATCGACCTTGGCTGTGGCACAACAAGTCGATGCTTCAAGCTTAAGGCTGACCCATTAATCAAGAAATAGTTTTAATATGGTTGGAGCTCATTCAACCGTTTAGTCATGCTTGGATGTGTCCAACAACCAAAACTAAGGATTGACCTCTGACTCCAACTATATTAATCATAAACTAATTCCATGGTTTGAACATGTTGAGGTTCAAGCCGGGCATGGATGTGTCCATCAACCCAGACGAGAAACAAAACTCCGGTTCTAACCATATTAATGGAAGGTGCCGGCCTTAATATTTTGTAAGGGGTTTTGAGTCTCATCCTTTTCTTTTAAGCACATTCATGACATATAATTATGTCATGTACTAACGATTTTCTTAATAAAGCATGTATGTGACTTAATTTATCAAGTCTCATTAATTGAATTAGGAACCGGATTTTCTAATTCTAATTTCACACTTTATTCAAGGAATTGTTTTGGGAAACATTTTCCTAAATTGTCATAATCAATTTCGGAAATAATATGTTTAAGACTTTGATTTCTCTAAATCAAATCTTATTAAATTAAGAGACAGATTCCCTTAATTCAACCACATATTATTTTCATGAAAATTTTATCTAAGGAAATATACTCTATAGGAAACAATTTCCTAATTAATTTTGGAGACAATAATATGTAAGAGCATCACCTCATAAATCAAATAAGAAAATTATCGTTTGAGAATCACCTTAAAAATTTCTAAGATTTGATCACATATTTTATTTATAAAAAATTAATATCAATAAATAACTTAATTTGGACGGCTCCCCGAGGCTCAATCCAAAATAAGAATTTATTGATAATATAATTTGGACGGCACCCCGAGGCTCAATCCAAATTAAACATTTGACAATTTAAATTCAATTTAGGAAATTTAATTATAACAACTAACTTTAAATTGGACGGCTCCTCGAGGCTCAATCCAAAATAAAGAATTTTGTAAATAATTTAATTTCCAATAATGAATTTAAATGCCAATTAATATTCCATAATTTGTCTACACTTTCTTGAAAGAAAGTGCCCAAAATTGCGAGCTTTCCATAAATGGAAAGTATCCAAAACAAAATTTTCAGAATAATTGTAAGTTTCTTGGTACAAAGAAAACTTACGTATTTTCAAAATTGGAAAAATTTCCAAAATAGGAAATTTCCAAAATCGGAAAGTTTCCAAAAATGGAAAGCTTTCACAATTATCATAAAATTTCAGAAATAGGGATATTTCAAAAGTTTGCGAAATTTCATGAGGATTTCCAAACTTTGAAATTCCTAAATCTAAAATTTACCATAATTGGAAAGTATCCACAATTGGAAAAATTTCCAAAATTGAAATCATGACAAAGTTTTTCGCAAAACAATAATATGATTATGTCGAACACTAACCGGCTCTGATACCACTGTTGGGACCGGGTGCATGTTGACATGGATGCGGGTTCATAATTTTAAAATTAATTACGTGCAGCGGAAGATTTAGCATAAATAATTTCCCAAATTATTTAACCACACATCTAAGCATGCAACCTTATCTTGTGTAGACATGATCATATGTTTAAAATTTTACAGAAACGTAAACTAATTTACGTATTACCTCGCGCAACTCGAACGAAGGGACGAGATCCAACCGTAAGCGTCCCTCGGAAGCTCCGCCTCTATTGCCGTCCACGTCGAGTTTTCTTCGGGATGACTTCGCAAAGCCACGAGTTTCGTGCCGACAAGAACTACTAGATTCTCCAATGGCATGACAAGAATACCAAGAGAGAGATGGAAAGACTAACCACCAAACGAAGAATGGAATCAAGATTCCGAGAAGAAGGAAGGAGTTGCGCCCGCTTCTTCTTCTTCTTACGGCGGCTGCTTGGTGGCCAAAGGTGGCTGAAGCTCACGGCAGCAGGGGGGCTCCTTTAGGGCCGGCGGCACTAGAGAAGGGAGAGGAAGAGAAAGAGAGGGAGAGGGCTTATTCCTAGATCTCTTGGATTGATTTCCAAGCCTTGCCTTAGCTCCTTTATATAGTGGCCTCTCAACCGCCAAGTTTCCTTTTTCTTATGGAATAAATTTTTATAAGAAATTTATCATATAAATTTTTATGATTTATTCCATCATGCCAAGTTTTATCATAATTTTAATTCATGATAAAAACCAACCATGTCTCCCTTTTCTTATGGAATAAATTTTCATAAGAAATTTATTATATAAATTTTTCTTATCATGGAAAATCAATTCATAATTGATTTTATAAAATAAAATAAACTATTCAATGTTTATTTTAATTTTCATGAAAATAATAAACCAAACCTCGGTTTATAAAATTTATATTATCCATAATTTTATAAAACAAACCACACTTGATTTATTTTATAACTTGAACCAAACAATTTAGTTCTCCCCTTTTTGTTGTGGCCGGCCAAGCAAAGAGGGTGGAGACCCTCTTTGGCCGGCCACATCCAAGCCTTGACCCAATGAATTAAACTCATTTAATTCATCCAATAAGTCTTCAAAAGACTTAGCCATCTTACGCTTCCGATGCGTCTCTGAAAAATTCAGATTCGACTTATCTCTCTTGATCGGAAAATCTAATTTTCAACTCGTTTTAAATCCCTCGGATTACTCGTAGTGCATGTGACTAAATAGGCTTTCAATTTATGTTGACCGTCTATAATTAACCAATTATAGAACGATCATGAGTGACACCTAGTTGTTGCTGCAAGTTGCATCAATGATATTCCTCTTTAAGTGTTTTAATATTTGACAATACACTTAAGTCAGTGATACATTGAACAGACAAAGGGGAGTAAGAGAGAAGTTACCAAAGCTGAAGAAAAGTCTTAGTTAATCTAGGTATTGTAACCTTAAGACCTAGCGAAGGGCTGCTAGGCACCTAGCGAAGGGCTACTAGGTATCATAACCCTAAGACCTAGCGAAGGGCTGCTAGGCACCTAGTGAAGGACTACTAGGCATAGAAGACCTAGCGAAGGGCTGCTAGGCACCTAGCGAAGGGTTGCTAGGCATAAAAGACCTAGCGAAGGATTGCTAGGCACCAGGCGAAGGACCGCTTGGTATCAAAGACCTAGCGAAGGGCTGCTAGGCACCTGGCGAAGGACTGCTAGGAAATTAAGTCTTGGTCCAAGGGACTGAGCAACTTAGCTGAGCGATGACTAAGGACAGGAGTAGAGACGAGTCGGGGTTCGAGCGTCTCGAGATCCGGAGTAATCGAAGGCTAAGCAAAAGTCCATCCGAAGGACTGGGTGGCAACCGTCTCCTGAAAGGAGTAGGTGAAGGGCGAGTTCTCGGGGATAGGAACTCGTGCCGGTTCGACCTAGGGTTTCATTCAAATCCGAAGTCCGAACCAAGTCCTTAAGACCACTATTATATGTATCTATACTTTGTGGTTGTATATCTTGCAGGTACCAAGATTGGAAGATGGAGCAGCCTGCTGAAAGCCCTAGCCAGGGCGCCCTCATGCACCAGGGCGCCCTGGTCAACACAGTCTTTGCTGCTGCGAGTCCGAAGCACAGGATAAAGCGCTGACTGGGTTCAAGATGGGCGCCCGGAAGATCCGGGGCGCCCTGGTCAAAGCTGTTATCAGCTGCGGCGAGGTAGACGCAGGGATAAAGTTTGACCGAGTCTTCCGGGGCGCCCCCAACGTCCAGGGCACCCCCAGGAGGCCTTTATAAGGGGCCTCGACCCCTCAGCTTCAGACACAACTTTCCAGAGCGATTTTGATCATTCCGACCGACGACAACGCGCTAGAAACAAGGCTCTACGACCGGGAGGCTCCAGGAGGAAGTGCGCGGCACTTCGGAGGTCCAGATCGGCCAAGTTTCATATTTGTGTTCGGTTTGCTTTTAATTATTCCGCACTTTAACTTTCAATATCTTTTTGATTGTAATTGCAAATTGTAAGACGGGTTTTCTCCGCCTCCGGAAATTCCGGAAAGGAGACCAATAGTGGACTCACGCCGAGTACATAGGCCTTGGACGTACTGACCCAGGGGGGTCGGGAACCAAGTAAATAAATCCCGCGTGTCCTTCTGTTCTGCATTTATTTTTCTGCTTTTTCTTTTCCGATGCGCTACTAATTTTCTAAGTCTAGAACGAACGAGTTTTTCACGAGGTTTCCGCGAATAATTTCCACGGTCGATATTCACCCCCCCTCTATCGACGGCACCGGTCCTACAATTGGTATCAGAGCCGAGCCGCTCTTCACCAGACTAACCGCCGACGGAGCAAAGACGCCAGGGGTTGAGGGGGAGCCAAGGGGTGAATCAGGTATATTTTAATTTTAAAATGTCCAATTTTAAATTCCATATTATCTGTTTCACATGCAGGGAGAGAGGGCACTACAAAAACCAGTGCCCTACTCGTAAGATTCGGTCTACATCACCGGTGGCGAAGGAGGCACCAGCGCCAGGAAACCGGAGGGACAAAAGCCATATCAGATGCTTCAAGTGCGAAAAATACGGGCATTTCAAAAATAAATGTCCGGCGCAGGTACGTAAGATTCACATTCCAAAAGTTGTACAATTTCCTGCACTATCCTTAGATAATTCAGTTAATTTTTTTGAAAAATTAAATTTACTGCATAGTAGATTAAATATTTTGCATGATAAATTACAAAATGTGAATACAACTAAAATATCAGAAATTAATTATTTAATTCAAAATATCAATTTAGAAATTTCTAATATTAATTCTGAAAATATTAATTCTGAAAATATTAATTCTGATAAAATTAATTCTGATAATCTTAATTCAGACAAAATTAATCCTAAGGATAATTCGGAATTCAAATTTGAAAATCCTAAGGATAATTCCGAACTCAAATTTGAAAATCCTAAGGATAAATCCGAATTCAAATTTGAATATCTTAAGGATAATTCAGAAATTAATTCTGAAAATCTCAAGATTAATTCAGAAATTAATTGTGAAAATCTTAAAGATAATCTAGATAATATTGAAAATATATCTGAGGATAATTTTGAAGTTAAACTTCTCCTAGATAATAACTTAATCATAGATAATATTGAATATTACTATAAAACTTTAACTAGTGGCCCAATTTACTCCACCTACTGTGAGAATATTGAAAAATCTAATATTGAGGAGGATATAGAATTTTCTAAAATAAAGGCCCTAATTAATGAAAATTACAAAAATTCAAATAAATCAAAATTATTAGAAAAACTTGAAAAGAAAGATAAGAATGAAGAAGAAATTTTTGAAATAATGAAAATGATGAATTTAAACCCACAATTATTAATTAATCATCATAACCTTAATTGAATTATTAAATAATTCAGTTAAATTCAAATCAATTCAAATTAATTCAAATAATTCAATTAAAGTCGAATCAAATTAAATTATTTAAAATAAATTCGAATTAATTAAATCTTAATTATTTAAATTCAAATTAAATTCAAATTAATTAAATCTTAATTATTTAAATTCAAATTAAATTCGAATTAATTAAATCTTAATTATTTAAATTAAATTCGAATTAATTAAATCTTAATTATTTAAATTCAAATTTAAATTCGAATTAATTAAATCTTAATTATTTAAATTAAATTCAAATTAATTAAATCTTAATTATTTAAATTAAATTCGAATTAATTAAATCTTAATTATTTAATTTAAATTCGAATTAATTAAATCTTAATTATTTAAATTAAATTCGAATTAATCAAATCTTTATTATTTAAATTCAAATTAGATTCAAATTAATTAAATCTTAATTATTTAAATTCAAATTAAAGTCGAATTAATTAAATCATAATTAGATATTTATTAAATTCAAATCAATTATTAATAATTCAAATTCGAATTAATTAATTCTTAATAATTCTAATTCGAATTAATTAATTCTTAATATTTCAAATTCTAATCAATTAAATATTAAATAAGTCTAAATAATTCAAATTAATTCAACTTTAATTAATTCAACATCAATTAATTAATCCTTAATCATTATAATCTCCAATTAATCCTTAAATAACTTAACTTGAACTAAACTAAAACCTTACCCAAACCGTAACAATTAAATTAATAACGTTAAATATGTCAAAGTGGGTTGACATATTCGCGGGTTCACACGACATGTATCAAATCGGGAATTTGATACATTTTTAGAAACTTAAATAAAATGCCTTGGACTTGTTTGACTCATGCACAATGGCCATGACATGCATTTGCTATTCTTTTAAAATATATGACATGCCATTCATATTTAAATTTTATTCATATATTAGAACGGATATGAAAAAGAATAATTGAAACTTGACAACATAGTATTGGGTGGAGGTGAGATGATAGTACGTTAGGGAAGCCAAGTTGGCGGAACTAGCCGAAACTACCGATCCAAAATCCAAACTAGTTAGACCAGAACTTTTCAAAAAGTAATTTTGAAAATGAAATTTCATTAAAAGGCTTTGTCAAGGAAAGGGTGGATGATCCCATAAGGCTACGGCCAAAGAAGGCCTAGTGCCTCGCCAAGACCTGGAAGCCAATTTTTGAAATTCAAATTCAAGTTACTTCTTGTCAAATTCAAATCTAACACAAGCTTCAATTAATTCTTAGAGTTAATAAATTGAGAAAAATAAATTAAGCATCTCACAATACACCTATAAGGCAACTATGCTTGTTGTATTGATACATCTAAAATGAGTGAGATGTTAAGGACTAATGAATTGAAAACTATTTTTCAAAATTATTTTTCAAAATGGTAAGAATATTTTCCTAAAAATTTATTTTCAAAATAGTGCTTCAACATAATAATGTTTTTATGGAATTCATGCTTGTCTGATTGAATATACATATTATATGTTTTTCAAAAATTATATCTTTTCAAAAATTTGTTTGACTCACTCTATTAGACACAAGCCTCTTAGGACAACACTAAAGTTTCTTAAGGCACTTAGATAGAGTCAAACGGTATCGGGTACAGGGGGAGTACTTTTAATTTTTTCAAAAATTTGCACTTTAAATTTTATTATTATTTGAAAATACATTTCGAAAATTGAGCTTTAAATCGCTATCACGTGTGTTTTTTTAAATTTTACCTGTCTTGTTTTAATTTGATAAACCCTAAAGACACAGAGAAAAGTCCACTTCATAATCTAGAAGGACTCCTAGAACGTGTCAGATTTAGGGGGAGTCTAAATCAAACTACTGAAAAAGTTTCTTTTAATTAATTGTTTTGAAATTATTAAATAATTTCCTTAATTTGAATCAACCCTTAAGACTTAGAGGAAGAGTACTTGTGGTCAACAAGCTTCCCAGGACTAGGTCAAGTTTAGGGGGAGATCAAATTAAAAGAATTATTGAATATTTCAAATGTTTTCATGAGCGGTATTTTCAAATCCTATTGAAAACATAAGTATTCTTTCAAAATAGTATCAATTTTTCAAAAATTACTATTATTTTCAAAAATTCATCTGGTTTTTTTTATCAATTTGAAATAATATCTTGAGTTTGGAAAATCTTCCAGGACACTTAGGAAAATATCCTTGTAGTCAACAAGGATTCCCAGGATGGTGTTAGACTGGAAAATAAACCAAGTGAAATCAAATATCATGTTTTCACAAGTACTTATGTCTTTCAAAGCCTAATATTCTTTCAAAAGTACTTAATTAAAAAAAAATGTTTGTATTTTTCAAAAGTACCTACTTTTTTCAAAAACCTCAATACATTTTTCAAAGGTACTTATATTTTTTCAACAATTACTTATTATTTTTCAAACTCTGATCTTTCATCAAAAATCTGACATTTTCTCAAAAATAGTGTCTAAGTTTCATGAGTTAACACTTAAGTATTAGTTTTATGCTATGCTTTCAAAATTTTACCCTAAGTATTTTCAAAAATGCTCTTATTGTTGGCGCAAGTATCTCTGTTTATTTTTGATGTATGACAAAGGGGGAGAGGTGTGCTGCTTAAGTTAGAAAAATTTTCTCCCAAAGATCAAAAATGTAGTTTCAAAACTTTTTTCATTTTTTTCCAAGGATAGTGATTTAGCCCCTTTAAACCAATCTAACTTAAGTTATTGTCAAACATCAAAAAGGGGGAGATTGTTGGTGCAAGTTGCATCAATGATATTCCTCTTTAAGTGTTTTAATGTTTGACAATACACTTAAGTCAGTGATACATTGAACAGACAAAGGGGAGTAAGAGAGAAGTTACCAAAGCTGAAGAAAAGTCCTAGTTAATCTAGGTATTGTAACCTTAAGACCTAGCGAAGGGCTGCTAGGCAGCTAGCGAAGGGCTGCTAGGTATCATAACCCTAAGACCTAGCGAAGGGCTGCTAGGCACCTAGTGAAGGACTACTAGGCATAGAAGACCTAGCGAAGGGCTGCTAGGCACCTAGCGAAGGGTTGCTAGGCATAAAAGACCTAGCGAAGGATTGCTAGGCACCAGGCGAAGGACCGCTTGGTAACAAAGACCTAGCGAAGGGCTGCTAGGCACCTGGCGAAGGACTGCTAGGAAATTAAGTCTTGGTCCAAGGGACTGAGCAACTTAGCTGAGCGATGACTAAGGACAGGAGTAGAGATGAGTCGGGGTTCGAGCGTCTCGAGATCCGGAGTAATCGGAGGCTAAGCAAAAGTCCATCCGAAGGACTGGGTGGCAACCGTCTCCTGAAAGGAGTAGGTGAAGGGCGAGTTCTCGGGGATAGGAACTCGTGCCGGTTCGACCTAGGGTTTCGTGCAAATCCGAAGTCCGAACCAAGTCCTTAAGACCACTATTATATGTATCTATGCTT
Source organism: Boesenbergia rotunda (assembly GCA_024364735.1). NCBI lineage: Eukaryota > Viridiplantae > Streptophyta > Magnoliopsida > Zingiberales > Zingiberaceae > Boesenbergia > Boesenbergia rotunda. The sequence continues at coordinate 13,961 of JAGFNQ010001254.1, forward strand.
TGTGGTTGTATATCTTGCAGGTACCAAGATTGGAAGATGGAGCAGCCTTCTGAAAGCCCTAGCCAGGGCGCCCTCATGCACCAGGGCGCCCTGGTCAACACAGTCTTCGCTACTGCGAGTCCGAAGCACAGGATAAAGCGCTGACTGGGTTCAAGATGGGCGCTCGAAAGATTCGGGGCGCCCTGGTCAAAGCTGTTATCAGCTGCGGCGAGGTAGACGCAGGGATAAAGTTTAACCGAGTCTTCCGGGGCGCCTCCAGCGTCCAGGGCGCCCCCAGGAGGCCTTTATAAGGGGCCTCGACCCCTCAGCTTCAGACACAACTTTCCAGAGCGATTTTGATCATTCCGACCGACGACAACGCGCTAGAAACAAGGCTCTACGACCGGGAGGCTCCAGGAGGAAGTGCGCGGCACTTCGGAGGTCCAGATCGGCCAAGTTTCATATTTGTGTTCGGTTTGCTTTTAATTATTCCGCACTTTAACTTTCAATATCTTTTTGATTGTAATTGCAAATTGTAAGACGGGTTTTCTCCGCCTCCGGAAATTCCGGAAAGGAGACCAATAGTGGACTCACGCCGAGTACATAGGCCTTGGACGTACTGACCTAGGGGGGTCGGGAACCAAGTAAATAAATCCCGCGTGTCCTTCTGTTCTGCATTTATTTTTCTGCTTTTTCTTTTCCGCTGCGCTACTAATTTTCTAAGTCTAGAACGAACGAGTTTTTCACGAGGTTTCCGCGAATAATTTCCACGGTTGATATTCACCCCCCCCTTTATCGACGGCACCGGTCCTACACTAGTAGTACATCATGATCCCCAATTAATCGAAAGATCAACAGTTGACCTCAGAAATGATTCTGAAACCCTTCAACAGGTATAATCAATCGTGCCTCATTTCCTTCACAATCTTATACCCACTTGGTTCAGGACATGGTCTATGTGTGTCAGTTCCCACTAGGCTGACTACGTCACACTTAGCCCAAGTAACATTTTCTCGTCCTACGGATTCTAATTACTCTCATGTATCAAAGAGATCCATACTTTGAACATGTCATGCTCTGGCCAGAGGCTTCGAGTAACAATCCGACGACAGGCCTTGGGTATACATCTCCTCGCAAGGAGTGGTGAATCCTTTGTAAGTTGTTCAAACATCTTCGGGCACTTCGGCTTATACCCAATCATCCTGGGTCCATACCTCCTTGAAGATGCTTGCTTAAGATGTCAAAGTATAAGTCTCCATGACCAAGATGACTTGAACACCGCAAGTCAAAGGAACATCGCACTTAAGCTGCAGTAAGAACTTCATCGACATGTCTATATGTAGACTACCATATGAATTTTTACAACCAGTCACTCCAATGAACTAGTTCCCTTAACTAGCATTCATGTTTATCTCCGAACATCCCAATGTCACCAGCCAGTGAGAATCGACTGATTAGAGAATAACCCATGCTAGTCTCAACAGAATTGATAGTGTCCGTATCTATCAATTCATCGACTAGGGACAATTTCAATACTTCACAATTGCACATGTAGAGATAATCACTAGTTGTGAATTCATCACAAATTCTCTCATGCTGTGAATTATATTGCGGACATTCAGTAAATGAGTTTAAGATCTCAATCAAATACACAGACATGTATACTCAAATAGTGAATATTCATTTATTAAAATAAATGATTACAATCATAAGGCGATTGCCTTAGGACACTTCTCTCATATTACTAACAGCATCCACATCACCATGGCCAACTCTATTCACCTCGGGCATTCGCAGCACCGCGAGGTAGTAAGGTTTATCAGCTCTTGGCCGGGCATCCGTAGTACCACAGCCAAGCCTACTCACCTCGGGCATCCGCAGCACCGTGAGGTAGTAGCGTTTATCATCTCTTGCCCGGGCATTCGCAGCACCATGACCAAGCCTACTCACCTCGGGCATCCGCAGCACCGTGAGGTAGTAGGGTTTATCAGCTCTTGGTCAGGCATCCGTAGCACCACGGCCATGGCTACTCACCTCGGGCATCCGCAACACCGCGAGGTAGTAGGGTTTATCAGCTCTTGGCCAGGCATCCACAGCACCACGATCAAGCCTACTTACCTCGGGCATCCGCAGCACCGCGAGGTAGTAGGGTTTATCAGCTCTTCGTCGGGCATCCGCAACTCACCTCGGTCATTCGCAGCACAGCAAGGTAGTAGGGTGTATCAGATCTTGTCTGGGCATCCGCAGCACCACGACCAAGCCTACTCACCTCGGGCATTCACAGCACCGTGAGGTAGCAGGGTTTATCAGCTCTTGGCTGGGCATCCGCAGCACCATGGACAAGCCTACTCACCTCGGGCATCCGCAGCACTGCGAGGTAGTAGGGTTTATTAGCTCTTAGCCAGGCATCCGCAGCACCACGACCAAGCCTACTCACCTCGGGCATCCGTAGAACCGCGAGGTAGTCGGGTTTATCAGCTCTTGGCCGGGCATCCGCAGCACCATAGCCAAGCCTACTCACCTCGGGCATCCACAACACCGTGAGGTAGTAGGGTTTATCAGCTCTTGGTTGGACATTCGCAGCACCACGACCAAGCCTACTTACCTCGGGAATCAGCAATACCGCGAGGTAGTAGGGTTTATCAGCTCTTGGCCTGGCATTCACAGCACCACGACCAAGCCTACTCACCTCGGGCATCCGCAACACCGTGAGGTGGTAGGGTTTATTAGCTCTTGGCCGGGCATTAGCAGCACCACGACCAAGTCTACTCACCTCGGGCATCCGCAGCACAGTGAGGTAGTAGGGTTTATCAGCTCTTCGCTGGGCATCCGCAGCACCACGGCCAAGCCTACTCACCTCGGGTATCCGCAGCACCGCGAGGTAGTAGGGTTTATCAGCTCTTGGCCGGGCATCTGCAGCTCCACGGCCAAGCTTACTCACCTCAGGCATCCGTAGCACCGCGAGGTAGTAGGGTTTAAGCAGGCAAGTACTCAGAGTCCTTTAAGTAACATCTCATTTGCTTCTTTGTTTACCGAAACTGCAAGGCAGTGCCAACAAGAATACAAGTACATTTGGACAACTCAAAATCTCACCGAGTACGATAGGGTCGGAGATGATTGGCATGTCATGGCCTCTCCAGCCTCTTGCCTTTGTCATCTTCCAGATAGTAGTTGCCTCCTGTGAGCTTTCTGGTGACGATGTAGGGTCCACCCCACTGCGGCTCCAGCTTCATGGGATCACCGACAGGCTTGATCCTCTTCCAGACTTTGTCCTTGACATCAAAACTATAGGCAATCACATGGTGGTTGTATGCTTGTTGCATACGCTGCCTGTAGGCTAGTAACCGACGACTGCTTTGTCTCGTACCTATGCCACCAGGTCCAGGTCGATCAGTCGCTCTTGATCATTATTCTCTTTATTATATTGCTGCCGCCGGATGGACTCCTCACCTACTTCCACTAGGATCACGGCCTCAGCTCCATACACCAACTGAAAAGGACTCTGACCTGCTCCTTCTAGTGGAGTGGTATGGTAGGACCTCAAAATAATAGGGAGCTCTTCGACCTAGCTATCTCCGACATGCTCTAGCTTTATCTTGAGTCCTCTAAGGATTTCCCGATTAACGACCTTGGCTTGGTCATTGCCCTGAGGGTATGCGACCGACGTAAATGCTTGGCGGACACCTAGCCCCTCACACCATTTTTTGAGCTTGCGCCCAGCAAACTACCTTCCATTATCCGACACCAGCTTGTGAGGGATGTCGTATCTGCAGATAATATCCTTCCATTGGATCTTCATCACCGCGACATCCGTGATGTGTGCCAGAGGCTCAGCTTCCACCCATTTAGAAAAATAGTCCACGAGAACTAGCAGAAACTTCTTTTGCTGAGGTCCGATCAGAAACGGACCCACAATGCCCATTCCTCACTGATCGAATGGGCAAGACACTGTGGAGACTCGTAGCGTCTCGGTCGATGAGTCACATGCTGATGTCTCTGGCAGGCCTTGCATCCGACCACGAACATGAGGGCATCAGCTTGCAGAGTGGGCCAAAAGTACCATGCTAGGATAATCTTCCTAGACAGATACCTTCCCCCAATATGGCTTCCGCAAATGCCTTCATGCACTTCTCGTATCATATAGTCGACTTCTTCTGACTCGACACATTTGAGAGTGGTCGGGAAAAGACTCTCCTATATAGTTGATCTCCGACTAATGTGAATCTGGAAGCCCGACGGCGGAATAATCGAACTCCTTGATCCTTGGTCAACGCGTTCCTACTGCGTAGGAACTCCACATATGAATCTCTCCAATCGGCTACGGTATTTCCTTCAACAACCTCCTCAATCTGAGCTACAGTCTCTTCAAGGGTACTAGGCTCGTCCTGCTGCAAAGCGTGATGGAGCTAGCCAACTTGGCTAGTTCATCCGCCTTGACATTGTCTGCCCGGGAAATCTTCTGCAGAGTCACCTCTGTGAAAGAGGATTTCATCTGCTCATAAAGGGCCACATACCTCTATAAGCGCTGACACTTTATTTCAAAGTCGCCCTTTATTTGCTGTGCTACAAGCTGAGAGCCCGAATGTACAACGACCCGAGCAGCTCCCACATGCTTTGCTGCTTGCAGCCCTGCTTGGATCGCCTCATATTCAGCTTCATTGTTGGTGGCTCTGAAGTGGAGTTGGATAGATAAATGCAACGTATCCCCTCGAGGGGAAACTGTAACGACCCAGCCCCTTGGGCGGCCCAACTGGCGGCCCTCGGCCCCTTGGGCGGCCAAATCCCATTTGGCGTCCCCTTTGGCGACCTCTTGGGCGGTCGTTACTCACAAGTACTTTCCACCCCTGGCCAGTGGATTTTTGCCTTCCTCAGGATTCGAACTCTAGACCTCCAGGCTAAGTACTAAAGTTTATGAATCCTGATACCAATTGAGCTACAGCTCAATTGGTATCAGGATTCATAAACTTTAGTACTTAGCCTGGAGGTCTAGAGTTCGAATCCTGAGGAAGGCAAAAATCCACTGGCCAGGGGTGGAAAGTACTTGTGAGTAACGACCGCCCAAGAGGTCTCCAAAGGGGACGCCAAATGGGATTTGGCCGCCCAAGGGGCCGAGGGCCGCCAAGTGGGCCGCCAGTTGGGCCGCCCAAGGGGCTGGGTCGTTACAATAAAAAGGCGCCTTTTTATGTAGCGGCCCCGCCTCTATGGTCCCCGCAGGCAACCCTCTAGGCCGGCGACCCTACGGTCTTCCCACCCCTGGTAGTGGGTTTTTGCCTTCCCCAGGATTCGAACCCTTGACCTCCAGGACAAGTACAATAGTTCCTGAATCCTGGTACCAAGTGAGCTATAGCTCAATTGGTACCAGGATTCAGGAACTTTAGTACTTAGCCTGGAGGTCTAGAGTTCGAATCCTGGGAAAGGCAAAAATCCACTGGCCAGGGGTGGGAAGACCTGTAGGGTCTCGGGCCTAGAGGGTTGCCTGCGGGGACCATAGAGGCCGAGATCGCTACAGAAACCATTAGCACTCCAACTCCGCTGTGCCTGCTGTTGGAAGACCCATCGACATAGATCTTCCAGACTCCATCGGCTTCTGGCTCTGGGACAGATTCGAGCATGAAATCCGAAAGGGCCTGTGCCTTAATGGCAGTACGGGGCTGGTACTCAATCCCGTATTTGCTCAGCTCTGCCGTCCATTTGATTAGCCGACCCGAGGCTTCCGGATTGCTGAGAACTCATCCCAGTGGGATGTTGGTGAGAACCACAATTGGGTGTCCTAAGAAATATGGCCTGAGCCTCCGGGCCATTAAGACCAAAGCGTAGGCCAACTTCTCCATCATGGTGTAGCGTGTCTCTACATCCTTCAAGAGGTGTCCGAAGAAGTAGACCGGGTACTGCACAATACCTTCTTCTCGGATAAGTGCAGAGCCCACCGCTTGCTCAGCCGCGGACTGGTTGATGAACAATGTCTCCCCTTCCAATGACTTGTAAAGGATGGGGAGCTCAACCAGGTAAGCTTTCAGATCTGCAAACACCTTCTCACACTAGTCGTCCCAGTCGAACTTGACCACCTTTCTCAGAATCTTGAAGAAGAGCAGGGTCCTATCGGCAGACTTAGAGATGAACCTGGATAAAGCTGTAATCTTGTCGTTCAACCTCTATACCTCCTTGAAGTTGCGAGGAGAGGGCATATCAAGGATGACCTTTATCTTATCTGAATTGGCCTCGATCCCCTCTCTGTCACCATGTACCCCAAGAATCGACCACTCTTTTCTTAACAGACATTTGGTCGGGTTCAATTTTAGTCTATTGGACCTCAGGGTGGTGAAGGTCTCTTCCAAGTCGGTTATCATATCCTTCCCCTTGTCTGTCTTTACCAGGATGTCATCCACATAGACTTCAATATTCCTCCCGGTATGATGCCTGAAGACTTTGTCCATCATATGCCGATAGGTTGCCCCAGCGTTGCGCAACCCGAAAGATATGACGTTATAGCAATATGTGTCATCTGTCGTCACAAAGCTGACCTTTTCTTGATCTTCAGGCGTGAGAGGAACCTGGTGACACCCCTAGTAGACGTCCAGCATGGAAATAAACTCACAACCTGAGGTGGAATGTAGTAGTCTATCTATACGAGACAGAGGGTAGCAGTCTTTAAGGACGTATTTATTTAAATCTCGAAAGTCAATACACACCCGCCATTTACCCATGGGCTTAGGGACAAATACTACATTAGCCAACCAAGTTAGGAATTGAACTTCTCTTATGTGGCTAACCTTCAGCAACTTGGCGACCTCTTCTCTGATAGCCTTGTCCTGTTCGGGCGCAAAATGTCTTCGTCTCTGCTTTGCCGGCCGAGCCCCGGGGGTCACATGCAAATGATGCATGGCCAAGGATGGGGGGTGATAAGTACCATTTTTATTGATTATTTTAATTACTAAAATCCATGATTGACCCATGTTTTACTTGTTTAATTATGATTTTACCCTAGGTTTTAGGATTTCCTTTTATTTTGGACTTAATTGCAAATTTACACATTTTTGGATTATTTGGCCACTAATTTTCTGATATATTTTTGTAGGCATGAAAGGATCCTAGACCTAGGGCATACTGGGTCAAACTTGAGTCAGAAGTGGAACCGGATCGAATTATCATGTTTTGGATTAATCCGAGCCGTTCGATTCAAAAGCGGCTAGATCTGAGCCATCCGGGACGATCTGAAGCAATCCGAGCTAGGGTTAGGGTTGATCAAGCTCTATGATCAAGATCTGAAGGTTTCATTCCAATCAGAGCTTAATCAACCGTTGAATCAAGCAAGGAGGGCTCTAGAGCGTCCATTCACAGATTGAGTTGATCTGGACCATCCGTTGCACATCTGGAGGATCCGAGCTACCACAAGGTAGATCTTGACCCCAGATCATCATCATCAAAGTTTGGCTCCAATCAGAGCAAGATCAGCCGTTGGATCTCCTCCAATCAATCTGAGTCGTCCGTTGATAACTATTTAATCAAAAATTTCCGCAGCCTCTTCCTCGTCGCGTCTTCACCGCAAACACCATCTTCTTCATTTTCTTTGGTTTTTCTTCAGTTTTTCTTCAATCCGAGGCGCGACCACCTCAATTCTTCATCTGGATCAAGATTTGGATCACTAGAGGATAGCTTTGTTGGATGATTTCAACTCAGTTTGCGCTAGACAGTGGTGTTTGAGGGTTTCGGCATCTCTGCTAACCAATCATTTGTTTCTCGTCCACAAGCCAATTCCGATCGTTTGAGCTACTTGTAGGGGTTCTCAGGTGAGCTCAGATGTTCTTCAATTCATCATCGCAAGCCATCCATCGAGATACAAGAGTTTGGACTGGAAAATTCCAGCTATGCGCAGACAAGAGCAGATTCGACCGACTGAGCTAATTCCCAGTGATTTGCTGAGCTTGCTGGTTCGAGGCCGGCTCTTGATTGACAACCAAGAAGATCTTGAGCTAATGGAGGATTAGGGTTTGGTTTAGATTTCCTTGGTTAATTTCAGTTTTCTTAGCTGTAATTTAAATTCTGCTGTCTGTTCTGTTTCTGTATTGGTTTCAGATTCGTTAACTTCGTTTAATGCAATTGTTTTGCTTAAATTAGGTTTGGTTTCTACAAGTTTAATAACTAGGGAATGTGTTAGTGGATAATTGTTTCTTATTTCAGAGTATTTCTTGCTTCATGTCTGCGTATCAGAATTTTCTGCACTTCAAACCTGCGTATCAGTTTTTGGTTTGTTTTCAGCATCTGAACTTTGTCCCAAGTAATTGATAATTCTTTCCATGCATTTATGTATTGTAGCTAAGCTCATTTACAAAGATTCAGCATCCAGTTCAGCTTATTTTCTGGTTTGTGTCCAATTCGGTTGCTGAATTCCTGCACTTCATTTCTGAAATCTGCATTCCTTTCTGTGTCCGTTTGTCTCTGACTTAATATCAGCTGTTTACAACAGCTGATTTAATTGCCATAACTTGCATTCGGGTTGTGTCTGAATTGCCATCACCATTCCTGCAAATCAACTTCAGATCTGAACACTTGCTTCATTTCATCTCTGCATCAATTGTTTCTGCACATTAACTGAGTTCCGAATTTCAGCTTCTGTACATCCTTGTTTCTGAATTCAATTTGATATCCTGACTTCTGTATCAAGAGAGCTGTGTTGTTACCCTTTAAATTCACCTTGAAGATTGTTTCAATATGCATAGCAAGTGATCTAGAGTTCTGCATTTGTTTTTCCAAGCCTGTGAATCAGTTTGCTCAAGTTCAATCACATTTCTGCACATTGTTTGGCTTTGACGTTTCTGAATTTGCAGGTTTGCAGAGCTTGTGTCAAGAAAACCTTGGGTTTAATACATCTAATTTGAACATTAGGGTCGAGAATTTACTTGCAGTTTGATCATCTTGTTTGCATTTACTTCAGTTCTAAAGTTAGCCTAGCGGTTGCGTATCAATTCCATGATGATGTATCAAATTGCATGCATGTGAGTTCAGTTTTAGTTTCTGAATTGTTAATCCTGCACATCAGTTTTTTGAATCCTTTCTTCATATTAGTTTGCAACCTTTGCAGCTGGTTCTGTTGGTTTACATTCAGCTTGTTTTGAATTACTGCAATCAATTCTGAAATCCTGAATTTCAGTTTTAGTTGTCTTCATTCCTGCACTTCAGATCTTCCTTAGGGGCGTCTTTGAATATATTTAGACCTTTGGTTTGTTGCTGAATGTTTTCTTTCAACTTGGCACAAATCTTCATTGATAAATAGTTGCGAAATCTGAATTAACAGTCCACCTTGGAATTGCAATGTGAAGTTCCTGCACTTAATATCCTTGCGGCACATCAGATTTCTTTCTCTCCTTGGTATCAAATGCAGCTCAGTTTCGGCAGCTCTTGTCACTCCAGCAATCACACCACAATTTCTGGTTTTGTGCTAAGTAAAGTTTCATGTAGATGATTCAAATTTCAGATTGTTTTCAGCTTGGACTGAATTGCTTATTGGTTGAATTTATCAATTGCCATTACCTAGTTTTAATTTGTCCAGCTAGGTCCTTGCGTTTCCTTGTGTATTCATTTCCCAATTGCAACCCAAAACCCAAAATTGATTCGAAACCCAAAATATCAACGACACATAAATACAAGCGCGAATCGAACAACGTCAACTAGCCCCGAGAAAAATACGACCTGTGGCCCCTATATTACATTTTCATACTTTTGATTGTAAAAGGGTTTCCAGCATTTCATTAATATTTAAATTTGGTAGACCCACATTCGTGACAGTCCATTTGGGCCTATCAAATTTTTGGCGCCGTTGCCGGGGAAGCAACTAGTTGATTTGTTTGATTTTTGCTTGTATGCTTTTAGACATATCATTGGGTTCTGTTTTTATTTTGCTTTATCTTTCATATACGGTTGCTGCTATTTTTCTTGTTTTGTGACAGGGCTGCAAGATCAAAATGTGGTCACCAGAGTTCTGTAAAGAGATAAAAGAGGCATTGGTGGAGTTAAAGTGTAGGGTTAAGGAGTTGGACTACCAACAAAAACATAAAGCTCAGTCATCTACTCACCAGAGGCCGATTCAGCCACCTCAGCCACAATTTCAACCTTTCCAGCAATTCCAGCCACCACAGCAAGATTTCCAACAGCCTTACTCAAATTTCCAACAAATTCAGAATGGGCAGCCCCAATTTTCAGTTTTTGAGCAACCCAATCAATTTTTTCAGCCACCAGTACAACAATTCGAGCAACCACAGCAATTCCAACAATTTCAGCCGGATTTTCAGCCAATTCAACCAAATTTCCAGAATTTTCAGAATGGGCAGCCATTATTCCAGAATTTTCAGCCCCAAATTCAGCAATTTCAGCCCAACTTTCAGCCACCTTATCAACAAGATCAATCATTTTTTCAAGGAATTCAGCAAGGGTACCAAGATAATTTGAATTTCCAGCAACCATTTCAATTTCCACAGCAATTTCACCCTTGCAACCAGAATTTTCAGCCCACTCAATTTCAGTGTTCACCACCACAATTTCAACCTCAGATCCAAGAATTCCAGGGCTACAATTTTCAGCAATTTCCACCAGGTGGTGAACCAAATTTTCAGCAGTTTAATCAGCCTGTTCAACCATTTGATCAACCCCCACAGTCTCAATTTCAACATATGTTTCAACAAGAGCTTCAAAACCTCGAAAGGCAAATGGAACAAGTGGCTAGTGATTTGAATCAGATAAAAGCCCAAAGATCAGAACAGTTATTTTCTCAAGTTCCTTTTAATTCTGAGAGCCCCGGAGTTGGATTAATATCAGTTCAAGGTGACCCTAGTGCATGACAAAGTCCTTCATCAAGTAATCTTGCAAATGTGATAGAAGAAGAAGAAGAAGTAATCATCAAATATTGGGCACCTACAGCATGCATCCCTCCGGAGATTCCTACTCAAAATTCATTTTCAAATTTTTCAGCTCCAGAAGAAGAAACTGAAGCTCCACAGGACCATTCTAGACTTTTATTTTGTGACGATAGTATTATTGATGATCCTAATTTTTCTAATGTTGTTGTTGCAGATATTACAGAAGAAGAATGCATAGGAGATGATTCCATAGGTGTAGGGGATTGCACTAAGCCCCAGGGACCACCACAGTTTACTGGTACATTAGAAGATTCAAAGGATAAACCAGAAAGTATAGGGACTTGCATGGTGGAAGCAAGCACCCAAGGATCACCTGCTTTAGTTGAGTGTCCACCAGAGTCTGAGGCTGAAGAGGAGCATATACTTGACCAGGAGGAGGCCATGGATACATCTACCTTTGTAGAATCTCCAGGTATTCTCCAGCACACTCAGGTAAGTATTTCTCCTCTTTGTTCAGAAAAATGCAGTGAGGTACCTAGTACTGACTTTATTGATTCTGATGAATTTATTGATATACCTTGTGTAGAGATTGTTTGTGAAAATCCAATAGAGGTACCAAACATTGATTTCATTGATCGTACTGCATTACTTGATACATCTCTTGTAAATATGAATTGTGAAATAATTTTAGAAGCACCCATAATTGATGTTGTTTTTTACGATGAATCACTTAATACATCTTTTGTGGATATGGATAGTGAAAAATTTTTAGAAGTTCCTGAAATGGATGTTATTTATTTTGATGAATCTCTTGCTATATCTTATGCTGAGGTTGAATGTGAGAAACTTATGGAGATATCTGAGATTGATTTGATTGGTTGTGACACATTGCTTGATACACCCTGGATGGAAAATAATTGTGAAATTTCTATTGATGTGTGTAACGACCCGGAAAATTCTCTTAATATTTTCTTAAATATTGAGCATGTCTAGATAATTTTACGAGGGGCCCAGAAATAATTATGTAAAATTGGGCCTAGAAATCCATATTTTCTCATTTAAATTGAGAAAAACTAGGTACTAATGAGTTTTAAATAGGCTCCAAAAATGGGTATTAATTAGGTAAAATTAATATAAATTAGGAAAAATTAATATAAATATAAAAGAATTTTATTTAGGAATATTGGCATAATTATGGGTGATTTTAGGGGGATTTTCGGAATTTAAGAAATAAAAATAATAAAATAAATGAAATGAAAATAAAATAAAAATAAAGGTGCATGAGCCAAGGATTGAACCTTGGACCTCTTGTACAACCATGTAAGCCTTAACCAACTCACCTAGGAAGAGATTTCTATGAGGAAATGAAGTGGATATAAGTTGAGATTAAGAAGAAGATGAAGAGTCATGGAGAGACTCTTCATTCACCACCTTAATGGGTTATAAAGAGGGGGGTTTGGGGAGTTATTCTCTTCTCTCCATCAATTGCATTCTCTTCCTCCTTCTTTCTCATCCTAGACGAAATCTACAAGGGAGAGTTTCCCTTGGGAAAACTCCACAAGAAGGCCCTACCACCAAGATCTAAAGGTTTCCTAAGGTTCCAAGGCTAGGGGTGATCAAGAGACAACAAGTCTTCCTTCTTCTTCCCATCTAAGGTCTAAAAATCAAGAAACCCCAAGGTAAGACTCCCTCACCTGTGGTATAATAGTTCCCTATGATTTCCATGATTTTTAGCATGATATATTGGTTAGTTTTCGAATTTGATGTTGAAAGGAAAGAAAACCAAGACCCTCATGCTTAAGGGTTTCGGCCACCATGTTTTACAGGTCTATAATTATGCTAAAAATCATGATAATGTTATTTAATGTTCCCTTATGATGTGTAGAGGTTATGTACAATTTTTGGGAATTTTTGGAGCACCCTAGGACACCCTAGGGTTTCGGCCAACATGAAAGAAACCAAACTAAGAACCTTAAGTTTAAGGGTTTCGGCCACCATGTTTTACAGGTCTATAATTATGCTAAAAATCATGATAATGTAATTTAATGTTTCCCTTATGATTTTTAGAGGTTAAGTATAATTTTTGGGGATTTTTGGAGTACCCTAGGACACCCTAGGGTTTCGGCCAACATGAAAGAAACAAAACTAGGAACCCTAAGTTTAAGGGTTTCGGCCACCATGATTTACAGGTCTATAATTATTCCAAAAATCATGATAATGTTATTTAATGTTCCCTTATGATGTGTAGAGGTTAAGTATAATTTTTGGGGATTTTTGGAGTAACCTAGGACACCCTAGGGTTTCGGCCAACATGAAAGAAACAAAACTAGGAACCCTAAGTTTAAGGGTTTCGGCCACCATGATTTACAGGTCTATAATTATGTCAAAAATCTTGATAATGTTATTTAATGTTCCCTTATGATGTGTAGAGGTTAATTATAATTTTTGGGAATTTTTGGACTACCCTAGGGTTTCGGCCAACATGAAGGAACCTAAGCAAGCACCCTAGGACACCCTAGGGTTTCGGCCACCATGTTTAAGGGTCTAAAATGATGATAAAAATCCCAATCATGATGTTTAATGTACTCTCATGATGTCTAGAGGTTTAATATAATTTTTGGGAATTTTTTGGGTACCCTAGAGACCCCATATGTTTCGGCCAACCTCAAGGACCCAAGGGTTAGGGTTGAGCCTTTAACTTCAAGTATATGTTTATGTGTTGCCATGATAAGTATGATAAGTTTATGTTCAGGATATGAATGATGCCATGATAAGAATGATAGGGTTATGATCACGATAAAAATGATGCTATGATATGTTAGGTTCATGATATGAATGATGTCATGTTAAGTATGTTATGTTTATGTTTAAGAATGAGGATGATGTCATGTTTAAGAATGAAAATGATGCCATGTTTAAGAATGAAAATGATGCCATGTTAAGTATGTTATGTTTATGTTCATGATAAGAATGATACATGCCATGTCTTATGAATGATACATATGTATGCCATGATTTATGAATAAGATGTATGTATGTCATGTCTTATGAATGAAGTTAAGTACATGCCTTTAAGGCACAGCTATGATGTTAAGTATGATGAATGACAAGTATGATGAATGAATGATGATGAACGATAAATATGATGAATGAAAGATGATGCTTATGTCTTTAAGGCATAAATATGCTAAACGGCACGGTCGATGGTTGACGGTATGACGGTCGAGAGGACCGGTAAATGGGTCGGTAGACGGGTCGAGCCGTAACAAGTTATGCTATGTTAAGTATGCTATGAATGAATGATGAATGATGACACATGAAAAGTATTTTACTTTATGTATGAGCTTGTACCGGACCGAAGTATGGGTCCAAGGGATGGGCACCTTAAGAACGCCCCGGTTTTGGACTACCGTAGCTGTCCACGGTTCTGGCCCTACCGGAGCTGGGCAACAGGGATGGGCACCTTAAGAACGCCTCGGTTCGGGGACTACCGACTATGCTGTCCTTACCCTAGTAGGTTGGGGCTCGCGACCTCGGACTTGCTAGGGATGCGCGCTATGATGTATGTATGTGGTACAAGCCGGGGACCCCAAATGATGTTATGATGATTATGTTTAAGCAATTAAAAGTATGTTTTAAAAGTTAAGCATCCCTTATGTATATGCATTCCACTCATGCATCCATTCATGTTATGCATTATGCTATGATGATAAGACTTTATGCTTATGTTTCATGTTAAGAAGTATGCATGAGAATGAATGATCTATGCCATGAAAGAAAGTTCACTATGTTTATGATTTATGCCATGAATTATGTCATGCTTAAAATGTCTATGATGTTTATGTTTATGCCATGAATTATGCCATGCTTAGAATGTTTATGATGTTTATGTTTATGCTATGAATCATGTCATGCTTAGAATGTTATTGTGTTTATGTTCATGTCATGCTATGTATACGACAAGTGACGTAAGATGTTATGTTCTAAGTAGAGCACCAAGTATGTTAATGTTTTATGTGCTCATTATGAGATGATGAATGATGAATGGTTTTGTGAGTAGGAAAGAGTCTTACTAAGCCTGTGTGCTTATAGTCTTATTTCCTTATACCGCAGATCATTCAAGGGGACAATGAAGGAAGCAGCAGGAGGGCAAGAACGCATGTGTGTCGTAGTGACTTGGCCCAGGAAACTATATGTTTACTTATATGTTTGAATAATGACTTATGGAACCTTATGACCTTATGATATGATGTTATGTGAGACATGATATGATGCTTAAGTTCAAAGTTAATATGCTAAGGTTCCCATGTCAATAAGTTAAGAATGGTAACAGGGCATGTATAAGTTATGTTATTCCGCTGCCTTATGATGTCTACATGCCCTAAGCATGTTAACGTAACGCCACTTATGGAAAAAAAAAAGCGGGCGTTACAATGTGCCAGAACTTGATTTCTTTATTTGTGATGAGTCTTTGGATGCAAATTTTGTAGGAAATGATTTTGAAAATTTCATTGAGGCACCAAGAATTGATTTAATTGAATATAATGCAGTTTTGGATTCATTTCATGCAGAGACTGATATTATTATGTTTCTTTCTGACCCTGAACGCTTGAGAGAGGTATTACATTGTTTTGCAGGGTCTAGAAGACTTCAGGAGTGGGTGCTCCAATTGAACAGACTTCAACCTCCTGGAAGGACTTCTGAAAGGCAGCAAGAAGGAGGAGAAGATCTTACTTTAATCCATAGCCCTCCATTCCTTCAATGGATTTTGAACCTAAATCGCCTGCGGCCACCAGAGCAATTTTTTGTGAAGTTCAAGTGTGGGGGAGTCCCAAATCTTCCAGCCACCCATTTTCCTCCACTACCATGATGGAGGCTACTGCTTGATAGACTCCGTCCACCAGAATAAAGGGGAGTTTGATTCTTCTTGTATTTTCTTTTATTTCATTTTTCATTTTCATGCTTCCTAGAATTAGAATTTTCCTTTGAACTGAGTCCTTGTAAATAAATGCATGTTATTTCTTTTGTCACTTTTTCTTGCATGAGTAGAAATAAAAGTATCCCTCTAGGTTATTCTATAGCATTTTAGAATCTCTTAGAAAATAAATTAAATTTGGTTGTCAAAACTTAGGATTTGAGTTCATGGATGAAATCTTGGATGCTTGAGTACTACTTTTCCTTAGATTCTTGATTGAGGACTTGGGATGAATTATTTTGACCTAGTGAGAATTAGCCTTACTTTTGTGATACACATATGTCATTGTGCTCTAGAACTTGCTTAGGTTCTTTCAAAATCATATTTCGATGATTGGATCACATCTATAGAGAATAATCACTTTGTTTCTTTTCCATATCAAATTTTGGCAAAAATCATGTTCATTCCATTTTTCTTCACTTATTTCTTACTCTTACCCTCACTTTTCTATGGACTTGTTGTTTGAGATGTTTCTTAATGTTATTTTGCCCGAGACGGACAAAGATTTAAGTGTGGGGGAGTGACTAGCTTTTTGAAAAGATTTGGTATCAAGGAGGCAATTCAATTCGAAGAAAAAAAAAAGAGAAAAATTTTTTTGCTAAGTTGGATTGATATCATGATCAAATGGGAAGAAGTGTTTAAGGATGGAAGCAAGAAGAAATCTCAATTCCTTATTATACTTTGGAGGTCAATGCAAGTTGCATGATGCGGCAATGAAATAAAAAAAAAAATCTGTGCCATTTAGAAGGGGAAACTAAACTGCATTGCAAGCTGAAAACTGGAAAAATCTGAGCTGAATTGCAAGGATAGCAACTGACATGATACAAGCTGATTCCAGGTAAGCTGCAAGGTGATGAATATCTTGAAGGACTGTTTGAAAATTGCAGCAAAAAAAATCAGATTAGTAGTGCAGTTTGAGCAGAACTAGTATTAACTTGAGGCTGAATTTGATTTTTCAAGGCTGTCCACTGCCATTTTGCTCAACTACTCCTATATGCTAACTGATGTGAAGAAATCAGAGACTTGAAAAGCTGCCGAGTAGCTACTGAAATCAGAAGAAGGAAAATACAGAAAAAAATCTGGAACAATGGCAGCAGAAAAGAATAAAACAGAAATGCAGTTTTTGAGTAGAACTTGTGTCAACTTGAAGCTAAATTTGATTTTTCGGGGCTGTGAATCAGGGAATAAAATTCGGAAATGCATCAAAGCATGTTGAGTACATCACAGCTGATCAGAAACAGAATTTGGAAGCTGAGACAAAAGCAAAAAGAAAAAAAACAGTTTGAGAAAATAAGAAAAGAAAAGAAGAAGCAAGTTGGCACACCGTTGACTTGGCACCATAAATCCGTTAAGATACTCTCATCCAAATTGAAGATCTGCTCCATTACATTCTGAATTCACTAGAGAGAAAGAAAGAAAAAAAAATCTGAGAAAAGAGTGAAAGAAGCAAGGTTGGCACAAAATTGGCAAACTTGGCACATTGAGATCAAATGGAGTTGTTTTCATCCAAATCAAAGGCAATTACTCAAGATTTACTCCATCACACTTTTGATATCATTAGAGGACTGTTAAGATGGGGCAAAGCACATTGGAAACATTTTTGAGCAACCAAGTCTCCCACTTTACCCATTTTTTCCATTTTCTTGTCTTTTACTCCATTTCTCACCATTTTCTATGCTTTTCACTTGTTTTTGTAGATGTTGATCCTATTCATGATAAATGGTGGAGAGTAGACAATAAGCAAGCCTATGGTAGTGCAAGAAACATGTGTGTTTGAGTGAGCTCCACTTCCATCATCAAGTTAGAACTTAAGGAGAGAGCCACCAAAACTTCCAATGAAAGGCTAGTGATTTGAATTCATCTCAATGACTCATGATTGATGAAAAGGCTAAGTTGTTGATTTAAGGACAAGATACTAATCCATAGAGCTTAGATTTATGAGAATTGACAACCTTAGGTAATTTCTTTTCATTTGCTTCTAATTATGCTTAAGAAAGCCTAAGGGATACTTATTTAGTAGTTTCGCGAGACGCTCAAGGTTAAGTGTGGGGGAGTTGATAAGTATCATTTTTATTGATTATTTTAATTACTAAAATCCATGTTTGACCCATGTTTTACTTGTTTAATTATGATTTTACCCTAGGTTTTAGGATTTCCTTTTATTTTGGACTTAATTGCAAATTTACACATTTTTGGATTATTTGGCAACTAATTTTTTGATATGTTTTTGTAGGCATGAAAGGATCCTGGACCTAGGGCATACTGGGTCAAACTTGAGTCGGAAGTGGAACCGGATCGAATTATCATGTTTTGGATTAATCCGAGCCGTCCGATTCAAAAGCGGCTAGATCTGAGCCATTCGGGACGATCTGAAGCAATCCGAGCTAGGGTTAGGGTTGATCAAGCTCTATGATCAAGATCTGAAGGTTTCATTCCAATCAGAGCTTAATCAACCGTTGGATCAAGCAAGGAGGGCTCTAGAGCGTCCATTCACAGATTGCGTTGATCTGGACCATCCGTTGCACATCTGGAGGATCCGAGCTACCACAAGGCAGATCCTGACCCCAGATCATCATCATCAAAGTTTGGCTCCAATCAGAGCAAGATCAGTCGTTGGATCTCCTCCAATCAATCTGAGCCGTCCGTTGATAACTATTTAATCAAAAATTTCCGCAGCCTCTTCCTCGTCGCGTCTTCGCCGCAAACACCATCTTCTTCGTTTTCTTTGGTTTTTCTTCAGTTTTTCTTCAATCCGAGGCGCGACCACCTCAATTCTTCATCTGGATCAAGATTTGGATCACTAGAGGATAGCTTTGTTGGATGATTTCAGCTCAGTTTGCGCTAGACAGTGGTGTTTGAGGGTTTCGGCATCTCTGCTAACCAATCATTTGTTTCTCGTCCACAAGCCAATTCCGATCGTTTGAGCTACTTGTAGGGGTTCTCAGGTGAGCTCAGATGTTCTTCAATTCATCATCACAAGCCATCCATCGAGATACAAGAGTTTGGACTGGAAAATTCCAGCTATGCGCAGACAAGAGCAGATTCGACCGACTGAGCTAATTCCCAGTGATTTGTTGAGCTTGCGGGTTCGAGGCCGGCTCTTGATTGACAACCAAGAAGATCTTGAGCTAATGGAGGATTAGGGTTTAGATTTCCTTGGTTAATTTCAGTTTTCTTAGCTGTAATTTAAATTCTGCTGTCTGTTCTGTTTCTGTATTGGTTTCAGATTCGTTAACTTCGTTTAATGCAATTGTTTTGCTTAAATTAGGTTTGGTTTCTACAAGTTTAATAGCTAGGGAATGTGTTAGTGGATAATTGTTTCTTATTTCAGAGTATTTCTTGCTTCATGTCTGCATATCAGAATTTTCTGCACTTCAAACCTGCGTATCAGTTTTTGGTTTGTTTTCAGCATCTGAACTTTGTCCCAAGTAATTGATAATTCTTTCCATGCATTCATGTATTGTAGCTAAGCTCATTTACAAAGATTCAGCATCCAGTTCAGCTCATTTTCTGGTTTGTGTCCAATTCGGTTGCTGAATTCCTGCACTTCATTTCTGAAATCTGCATTCCTTTCTGTGTCCGTTTGTCTCTGACTTAATATCAGTTGTTTACAACAGCTGATTTAATTGCCATAACTTGCATTCGGGTTGTGTCTGAATTGCCATCACCATTCCTGCAAATCAACTTCAGATCTGAACACTTGCTTCATTTCATCTCTACATCAATTGTTTCTGCACATTAACTGAGTTCCGAATTTCAGCTTCTGTACATCCTTGTTTCTGAATTCAGTTTGATATCCTGACTTCTGTATCAAGAGAGTTGTGTTGTTACCCTTTAAATTCACCTTGAAGATTGTTTCAATATGCATAGCAAGTGATCTAGAGTTCTGCATTTGTTTTTCCAAGCCTGTGAATCAGTTTGCTCAAGTTCAATCACATTTCTGCACATTGTTTGGCTTTGACGTTTCTGAATTTGCAGGTTTGCAGAGCTTGTGTCAAGAAAACCTTGGGTTTAATACATCTAATTTGAACATTAGGGTCGAGAATTTACTTGCAGTTTGATCATCTTGTTTGCATTTACTTCAGTTCTAAAGTTAGCCTAGTGGTTGCGTATCAATTCCATGATGATGTATCAAATTGCATGCATGTGAGTTCAGTTTTAGTTTCTGAATTGTTAATCCTGCACATCAGTTTTTTGAATCCTTTCTTCATATTAGTTTGCAACCTTTGCAGCTGGTTCTGTTGGTTTACATTCAGCTTGTTTTGAATTACTGCAATCAATTCTGAAATCCTGAATTTCAGTTTTAGTTGTCTTCATTCCTGCACTTCAGATCATCCTTAGGGGTGTCTTTGAATATATTTAGACCTTTGGTTTGTTGCTGAATGTTTTCTTTCAACTTGGCACAAATCTTCATTGATAAATAGTTGCGACATCTGAATTAACAGCCCACCTTGGAATTGCAATGTGAAGTTCCTGCACTTAATATCCTTGCGGCACATCAGATTTCTTTCTCTCCTTGGTATCAAATGCAGCTCAGTTTCGGCAGCTCTTGTCACTCCAGCAATCACACCACAATTTCTGGTTTTGTGCTAAGTAAAGTTTCATGTAGATGATTCAAATTTCAGATTGTTTTCAGCTTGGACTGAATTGCTTATTGGTTGAATTTATCAATTGCCATTACCTAGTTTTAATTTGTCCAGCTAGGTCCTTGCGTTTCCTTGTGTTTTCATTTCCCAATTGCAACCCAAAACCCAAAATTGATTCGAAACCCAAAATATCAACGACACATAAATACAAGCGCGAATCGAACAACGTCAACTAGCCCCGAGAAAAATACGACCTGTGGCCCCTATATTACATTTTTATACTTTTGATTGTAAAAGGGTTTCCAGCATTTCATTAATATTTAAATTTGGTAGACCCACATTCGTGACAGTCCATTTGGGCCTATCAGGGGGACTCCTTGGATATCCTCAGTAGCCCAAGTGAACACATCCCGATTGTAGGATCGGTGCCGTCGATAGGGGGGGTGAATATCGACCTTTAAAAATCTTCGTGGTAAATCGTAAGCTTTTCAGTTCATACTTAAACAGAGCGTTAGTAGCAGTGGAATTTTAAACAGTAAAGTAAAAAAACGACAGACGACAGATTGCACATGAGATTTACTTAGTTCCCAACCCCCAAGGTTAGTACATCCAAGGCCTAAGCACAGGAACGCCCGTCCACTAATGGTCTCCTTTCCGGACTTTCCGGAGATGGAGAAACCCGTCTTATAGTGCAATAATTACAATAAAAAATATAGGTAATTCAGTGCAGAATAATAAAAGCAAACCAAAACAAAATGGTCGAAGACTCGGCCGATCTGGACCTCCGAAGTGCCGCGCACTTTCCCTTGGAGCCTCCCGGTCGTAGAGCCTCGTCTATAGCGCTTTGTCGTCAGTCAGAAAGCTCATAATGGATCTTGGAAGTTCTGTCCAGAGCCTTATGGCTGAAGCCCCTTTTATAGGCTTCATGGGGGCGTCTGTGTCGATGGGGGCGCCTACACGTGGCCTTTCCTGTGCGATCTTTTATCCACAGGCTCGGTCAGCGCTTATCCTCTCCACAAGGTCACCTGAGCTAATAGGGGCGCCCGTATGGTCCCGGGCACCTGAATGAAGGCTTATCTCTGCTTCGAACTCGTAGTAGCAAATACAACTTTCAACCAGGGCGCCTATATCGATGGGGGCGCCTGAATGGAAGCCTATTCTGCCTTCTTTGACTGAACCTGTTTTTCTTCTTTGACTGAGACGCCCCTGTTGATGGGGGCGCCTGGATCCTTTAGGGCGCCCCCTTCAATGGGCGCGCCTAGCTGGCTGAGTTCCGGCCATGTTGTTTGCCTGCTTTGTTTTCCATTCTAGGTACCTGCAAGATACAAAAATACAAAGCAAATATACACACATTCTTAACCTTAAGGACTTGGTTCTGACTTCGGATTTTCCCGAAACCCTAGGTCGAACCGACGCAAGTTCCCACCCCCAGGAACGCGCCTTTCACATACTCCTTTCAGGAGAAGGTTGCCACCCAGTCCATTCGGGTGGACTTTTGCATAGCCTCCGATACTCTCGGATCTCGAGAAGTCCGAACCTCGACCCGTCTCTACTTTTGTCCTTGGTCATCGCTCAGCTAAGTTGCTCAATCCCTCAGACCAAGACTTCGTGCCCAAACCCTAGGTCTAGGACTTTGGTGCCTAACTCTCGGCCAGGTCTTCGTGCCCAATTCCTCGAACCAGGTCTTCGGTGCCCAACCCTCGGCCAGGACTTAGTGCCCAATTCCTCGAACCAGGTCTTACTGCCCAATTCCTCGAACCATGTCTTAGTGCCCAACCCTTCGGTCAGGTCTTAGGTGCCCAACCCTCGGCCAGGGCTTAGTGCCCAATCCATGATCAGGACTTAGTGCCCAATTCTTCGAACCAGGACTTCGTGCCTAGGTTAACTAGGACTTTGGTTCACCTTGGTCCAGTTTTTCTTCACTCACCCTTCCCTTGTTCAATATATCACCGACATAAGCATATTGTCAAACATTGAAACACTCAGAGGAGGACATCACTAATGCAACTTGCACCAACACCGATGGCTCTACAAGGAGTCGATCAGTCGGCTTCTCAATTCCAGTGGGAGGTCAGTAGCAATCCTTGTAACTCCCCCTAGCTGTTGAGGGTGGTGTATCCTAACTTCTTCGCTCTCGACCTCCCTCCGTTCTTCCTCGAGCCCTTCCACCTCTCGAGGGTTGGCGCAGTCAACTTGCAGAGCTTCCTCAGCCTTCAAGTTCTTGCGGGCTTCAGACCTGACCTCCCCACTGTATGACCTCCCCACTGTAACATCGCTAGGAAGCCAGCTGATCTCCCTTGACCTCATCTACTTGATCGCCCACCGGGAACTTGATCTTTTGGTGGTAGACTGAGACTACCACCTGGAACACACTGAGCGCGGGGCATCCGAGGATAGCGTTGTAGGATGAGGGCGCATCCACGACCAGGAAGGGGGTCCTCCTCTTTCTCTCCAGCGTGTCATCTCCCAATGACAGAGATAGGGAGAACTATCCTATCGGCTGCACCCGGTATCCCGTGAAGCCGAAGAGTGGAGTGGAGACGGGCCACAACTCGTCCTCGTCGAACTGCATCTGATCCAGGCCCGCCTTGTACAGGATATTTACAGAACTACCTGTATCCACGAAGACACGCTTAACTTCATAGTTAGCTATGCGTGCAAGAATTACCAAGGCGTCCTCATGAGGTATCTCCATGTCCTCCACATCATCCGAGTCGAAGGAGATGACGGGGTCTCTGCGCTGGCCATTGCTTATTCCTATGGAGTAATTCTCCAGCCGCCGAGTATTAGCCTTCCTTGTCCGGTTTGAGTCTCCTCCGGAGATCACCCCTGCGCGGCCTGAAGGAGGGTCTCACACAGGGGTCTTGCCCTTCCTAGGGTATCACTCAGGGGAGGGGGATCGATGAGGCTCCACCTCTTGACTTCTCCCTCTGGAACGTGATCGGGATGGCCGTCGGGTTCCTTCCCCTCCAGACGGTCGCTTGCAGGGAGAAAGACTCCTTCGAGGGGACCTCCAGCGATACCCCGCTCACGTTCCGGGGGAGACCACTGCCCGCCGTAAAGATCCAGCCGGCGTTCTTGCACAAACCACTGTCCGGTCGGAGAGAAAGGAATCACTAGCACCGGTCTGGGCGAAAGACTTGTTGGTGCAGAAAGCACCCAAGTCAAACCTGAGTTTTGATAATGGCAACAGGGCTCAAAAGTTAAGTCTTACTTATTATCTAATATACTACTCTAGTGTGCAGGGTAAAAAGTCCTAGCGAAGGACTGCTGGGCACTGGCGAATGAATGCCAGGGTAAAAAGTCCTAGCGAAGGACTGCTAGGCACTGGCGAAGGAATGCCAGGTCACAAAGCCCTAGCGAAGGACTTCTAGGCATTGGCGAAGGAATGCCAGGGTACTGAAGCCCTAACGAACGACTGCTAGGCGCCAGGCGAAGGACAGCTTGGAATCCAAGACCTGGCGAAGGACCGCTAAGCAAAAGTCCAACCAGAGGAGCGGTTGGCATCAGGTACATTCTCCCGAGAGGAGTAGGTGAGGACGCGTTCCCCGTTGAGGGAACAGTAGGCGTCGGTTCGACCTAGGGTTCCATTTTGGAGACCCAAAGTCAGAACCAAGACAGCTAAGGCTGTATAAAACTAACAACTTACTGCTTTATGTTGTTTTCGGACTAACCCTGGATGCAGGACCAAAGGAACGAGTGTCTGCAGCTCAGAGAGCCTCAAAGGAGTGAGGCAGCAGCTGAGTAGGGCGCCCTGAGTGTCCCGGGCGCCCCCAAGGTGAACACAAAACAAATGAAGCAAAAGGAGCTTCAGCAGAATACTGGCCGGGGCGCCCTCAGCAGTCAGGGCCCCCCCAGCACCCAGGGCGCCCCGAACGCCCAGGGCACCCCCAGCCACCAGGGCGCCCCGCACTTGAAGCCAGCGAAGAGGATAATATTATCCAGCCGAGACTTCCGTTGAACAGGTCAGCCAGGGCGCCCTCGGCTTCTCAGGTGCCCCGTTAAGGCATTATCCCGACTTTGAAGGGATAACTCGCTGACCGCGAGAAGAGGGGATCACAGGCCACGTGGAGAGCGCCCCCGTGTTCCAGGGCGCCCTCAGAACCCTATAAAAGGCCCTCGACCCCCCAAGCTTCAAAACAACATCTTCCAACGCTGTTACGTTCTTCTGCTCCTGCGCTTCACTCCAGAAATCTTCCAACTCGACACGAAAGCGTCGACGACGTCCCTCTGCTCCGAGAAACATCCGATATCGGATGTCAGTAACGAAGAACTGAATTTTCATTTTTGTTATACTATTACTGTACTACAATTGCAAACTCTTGTAAGAATCTTTGCGCGATTATAGAATTGCCCTCAGTAAACGGTCAACGACCGTGGGCCTTGGTGTAGGAGTCGACCCAGGCTCCAAACCAAGTAAAAATCCCAGTGTTTGCGATTGTCCTTATTCCGCTGCGTATTTACTCTAATTCTCTTCCGAAATTTTTTAACGATATTCACCCCCCCTCTATCGTCTCTCTCGATCCAACAAGTGGTATCAGAGCGGGGAAGTTCAAACTTGGTGCAACCACCAGTTTGAAAAATTTTCGGATTTTTTTTCGTTCGAAATTCTTCTAACATTTTTTTCTTGTTCGAATTACTTCTCGTTGATCGAGGTTGGTGCAACACCACTTGACAAATATTTTTCTTTTATCCCACACTACTAATCCAAGACCAAGTCTTGGGACAAAGTTTTTTTTATCTCTTTTTCAGATAAAAATTCCTAATAGCCATGCAAGAAGGATTCAGCACAGCCAGACCTCTACTTTTCAGTGGAGAAGACTTTTCTTACTGGAAAAGTCGAATGGAGGCCCACCTGAAAACTCAGGTGGACATGTGGATCATCATCCAGTCCAGACTGGAGATTTCGAGAAATGCTGAAGGAGTACCTCAGACCTACTCAGAATGGGATACCGCTCTGAAGCGCAAAATAGAAGCCGATGTAAAGGCAACTCAGACCCTACAATGCGGTTTAACAAAAGAGGAACTGAACCGGGTGGGCCCTTTCAACAGTGCCAAGGAGCTGTGGGCAAAATTGATCGAGCTGCATGAAGGAACATCAGACACTAGGATCAGCAAGAGAGATCTGCTCCTAAATAAGTTGTATACCATCAAAATGACCGACAACGAGACGGCAGCGCAGCTTCACGCCCGAATCCAAGAACTTATGAACGGTCTACACACTATTGGTCACAAGGTCGAAAACCGTGACTTAATAAGGTACACACTAAATGCTTTCCCAAGAAACACTTTGTGGGCATCTATGGTAGATACATACAATGTTTCAAGGGATCTTTCAAAAATAAAGTTAGATGAACTTTTTTCTGAACAAGAATTACACGAACAGACTAACTGCAATATGGTCGAGAAAAGTATTGTCTTTGTTGCAGGAAAAACTGGAAGAACAACAAAGAAGAAGCCTCAACTTGAACCTGATTCTAACTCAGACTCAGACTCAGAAGACGAAGAAGGAGATCGACTTGAGCTGGTCCGACTGGCCCGAAGCTACTATAAAAAATTGAAGAACCAAACCAACAGACGGAAAACAAGCCTAAGAAAGGATGAACCAGCTGAACCCGTAAGTGACAAAAACAAGCCCAACGTGACCTGCTACGAGTGCAAGAAGAAGGGTCACTACAAGACGGAGTGTTCGAACCTAAAGGAGACCAAGAAGACAAGAAGAAAGAAAGCACTCCAAGCAACCTGGGACGAATCTTCCACAGAAGAAGAAGAAGAAGCACCCCAGTCAAACCTACTAGCCCTGACCGCCTCAGAAGAAGTCGAGACCGAGTCAGAATCAGAACAGGACGACGGCAGACTAACCTTTTCAGAAGACGGCGAAATCAAGGTAAGTGGTTTCAGTAGAAATCAATTAAATGAACTTATTTCGTATCTTTCTCGAGATTTGGCGAAAGCCAAACTCCGAATCGAATCCCTCCGACAGGAAGTAAAACTCCTGAAAGAGGGAGCTGACTCTAAACCCTTAACCGAGAAAGTTCAAGAAGGAACTCCTACTCAAGCTGAAAAACTTGAGAAAGAGAACTCCTCCCTGAAAACTCAGGTTAAGGATCTTAGAGTTGCCTTAGAATGATTCACTTCTGGTTCCAAGGGTCTTGACATGATTCTTGGAAAACAGAAGTCCGTTCTTAATCGATCCGGATTAGGCTATAGATCCAAATCTAGGCAAAGATCCTATTATGCTGTACTGAACAAATCCAGACCTAAAGTTCAGGCATGGGTACCTAAACTGTACCTGAACAAACCAACTGGACCAAATCAGTATTGGATCCCCAAGGACAAGATTCACATCTTGCCTAACCATTACCGTGGCTTTAGTCCAGGGGGAGCCAAATTAAAAACTATATTTATTGATAAATAGACTTTAATTCTTGCAATTTGCTTGTTTGATTGTTTATTTAATTTACCATGCTTAGACTTAGGAATGGTTAGTTTAAGGACTGAACAAACTTAACTGAAGCTTGACAACATAGTATTGGTTGGAGGTGGGATGATAGTACGTTAAGGAAACCAATTCTAATAAGATCAAGTCTACTTGGTCTCTTTAGACTGGTGAAACTAGCCGAAGCTACCGATCCAAAATCCAAACTAGTTAGACCAGAATTTTTCAAAGATTAATTTTGAAAATGAAACTTCACTGAAAGGCTTTGTCAAGGAAAGGGTTGATGATCCAATAAGGCTACGGCCAAAGAAGGCCTAGTGCCTCGCCAAGACCTGGAAGCCAATTTTTAAATTTCAAATTCAAATTACTATTTGTCAAATTCAAATCTAACACAAATTTTCAGTTAGGTGTAGATTCAAACATATCCTTTCAAAATAAATTTAATTATTTTTAAAAATTAATTTAAGGTTTTCAAAATAAATAATAATTTTTTAAAATAATTCTACTTATCAAAACCTGTCTCACACAACCTATAAGGCTAATATGATTGATAACCCTAGACTGGGTGGGACGGCAAACTTAATGAAAAGTCTTTTAATAACTACATTTTTTTTGTTTAGAACGGCACTGACTTAACGCTAGGCAAACCATGACTAAAACAGTCAAATCAGGTCAAATCTAGTCAAACACAGTGTTTTAGGGACAAAAACAGTCGTTTAGGGCGCCCAAACCCTTGCGGGCGCCCCGAGGCTGGTCAAAAGCAGCTTTCTACCACTGCATGCTGACCAGGGCGCCCGGGTGCTCCCGGGCGCTCCCGTATAGTCTTTCAACGGCAGAAAGCTGCCAAAAGGCAGCCATAGCCCTGGCCAGGGCACCCTCGCCAGGCGGGGCGCCCACGCCATCTAGGGCGCCCTCACACTACAGGGCGTCCGAAACTGCCCTATAAAAGGGGCTCCATACCCTTCTTCTCCTCACACTCAAACTTCTACTTCTCTTCAACTCTCTACCCTCCAAGAGATCTTGCAACCCTCTCGAGCTCTCATCTTCAACAATGCCTCCCCGAGCAGCCCGGTATAATTTTTAATTAAGTTAAATTTCTTTAATGCAATTCCTTCATACTTTCTTTAAATGCATATTCCTTCTCTTAGAAGACGCCAACCAAACCAGGCAGAACCCGATACCCATCCTAGTCCTGATCCTAGGTTTCCGAATTTAGAATTGTGTAATAAGTTTGCTCGAACGCCCTATAAGCCTATCAAAACGAGCTACTTAAATAGACAATTTTTCACCCAATCCTGTCCCTTAACAATGAATGTTATAAATTTTTTACCAACTTGACAATCTAATATTCTGCACCATCCAATCAATACATCCTTATGTGCAAAATTTTATAACAACATAATTAGACAGGATGGTCTCATGTTCGTCACCACTGTTCAAGGATTCCCTTAACTATCACACCTACACTACTCAACCGATTTCTAGGACTACGATTCTCGCAGTCCACCTTCTGTTGTTACCCTCCGAGGGAGCCTCCCTTTGATGCTCCCTACTCTCACATTACCTTAGATACGTTACACTCTTACTTCTTTAGGCAACCTTTGGCTAGACGATTTCAGTCTGTCGAACTACAGGTCCAGGACTACGCTCTATATAGAGTCATAGTCCGATGTATTCTGCCATTATCTACTAGAGACGTCACTACTATGAGACCATTCCACACCTTTCTCCTATATGCTTTGATTCATCAGCTAGACATCGACATAGGACTTCACATATTTCATGCTATCCTACATGCATCCAGTGTTACCACGCAAGGGCGGGTACGCACACCCTACTGCCACATCATCACGTCCATATTACATCACCACGGTCGGAACATCACCGAGGGAGAGATGGCTGAGTTGACTGATTACGACGAGATAGGATATAGAAACTTCTCCCTAGCTGGTATAGAGGTTTCCGGTACCGGGGTCTTGTCTTGGAGACGTCAGAGAGCAGCTCCCCAGATCGACTCAGACGAGGAGGTAGAAGTCGACGTCGCCGATTTAGCAGCCGAGGCTCGTGCACACATAGACGAGCCGCCTCCACCGACCATCGACCAGCGCTTCACACTGATGCAGACGGAGATCCACAGCCTCCGAGAGGAAGTGGAGGCAAATAATGCCGAAAACATGGAGACAAATCGGGGCTACTACACCGGGTATATGAGCGCCCTTAGAGCTGAGAGGGAGGCCAGAGATGCACAGTATCACGAGATGATGACAC
>JAGFNQ010001254.1:43350-72082 GCA_024364735.1 Boesenbergia rotunda
TATGCAGTTTACTTTTTCTCTATTATGCAATCTGTATGTTTGCTATATTTCTTTATTTTTGATATATGACAAAGGGGGAGAGATAGGAAAGGAATCCTTTATTCAAAAAGAAGTTTTTAAGCTTTAGGAAAGGAATCCTTTATTCAAAAAGAAGTTTTTAAACTTTCAAAATTTTTCTAAACTTCTAAAACTTTGAAAACCTTCTAAGTACTTTAGAAACCTCAAGTTTTTTAAGTACTCAAGTTTTCAAGAAAAGTTTGAAAGTTTTGAAATCCTACTAAGTACCTTAAACTTAAAGTTTCATGTACTTTTAAACTTAGAGTTTTCAAAACTGATGAGCACTTTAAAAACTTGAGGCTTCAAAAGTTTTCAAAATCTTTAAACTTTTACAAGTACAAAATTTTCCAAAATGCACAACCAAAAATCATGATTGAAAAATTTGACTCTAAAGCATTTTTTTACAAAACTAAAACCCCACGAATTTTTGAAAAATCAAGGGGAGATTCCTTCCAGGGGGAGGGACTAAATCTGCTATGATTAACTTAACTTTTTGAATCGGGTTGCCATAAATCAAAAAGGGGGAGATTGTTGGTGCAGACAACACCCAAGTCAAACCTATGTTTTGATAAATGACAAAGGGTTCAAAAGTTAAGTCTTTTTGTTTTTCTAACATGTTACTCAAGCGTGCAGGAAAAGCCCTAGCGAAGGACTGCTAGCAACTGGCAAAGGAATGCCAGGAGACAAAGACCTAGTGAAGGACTACTAGGCAACTAGCGAAGGGCTGCTAGTCACAAAGACCTAGTGAAGGACTACTAGGCAACTAGCGAAGGGCTGCTAGTCACCAAGTCCTAGTGAAGGACTACTAGGCAACTAGCGAAGGGCTGCTAGTCAACAAGACCTAGCGAAGGAATGCTAGGCACCAGGCAAAGGATAGCCTGGTACTGAAGTCCTGGCGAAGGATTGCTGGGCAAAAGTCCAACCAGAGGAGCCGGTTGGCGACAGGTAAACTCTCCTGAGAGGAGTAGGTGAGGACGCGTTCTCCGTTGAGGGAACAGTAGGCGTCGGTTCGACCTAGGACTCCATTTTGGAGACCCAAAGTCAGAACCAAGACAGCTAAGGCTGTATAAAACTAACAACTTACTCCTTTATGTTGTTTTTGGACTAACCCTGGATGCAGGACCAAAGGAACGAGTGTCTGCAGCTCAGAGAGCCTCAAAGGAGTGAGGCAGCAGCTGAGTAGGGCGCCCTGAGTGTCCCGGGCGCCCCCAAGGTGAACACAAAACAAATGAAGCAAAAGGAGCTTCGGCTGAATACTGGCCGGGGCGCCCCCAGCACCCAGGGCGCCTCGAACGCCCAGGGCACCCCGAACGCCCAGGGCGCCCCGAACGCCCAGGGCGCCCCGAACGCCCAGGGCGCCCCGCGCTTGAAGCCAGCGAAGAGGATAACATTATCCAGTCGAGACTTCCGCAGAACAGGTCAGCCAGGGCGCCCTCGGCTTCCTGGGCGCCCCCGTCAAGGCATTATCCCGAATTTGAAGGGATAACTCGCTGACCGCGAGAAGGGGGGATCACAGGCCACGTGGAGGGTGCCCTCAGAACCCTATAAAAGGCCCTCGACCCCTCAAGCCTGAACACAACTTCTTCCAACGCTGTTACGTTCTTCTGCTCCTGCGCTTCGCCCTAGAAACCTTCCAACTCGACACGAAAGCGCCGACGACGTACCTCTGCTCCAAGAAACATCCGATATCGGACGTCGGTAACGAAGAACTGATTTTTCATTTCTGTTATACTATTACTGTACTACAATTGTAAACTTTTGTAAGAATCTTTACACGATTATAGAATTGCCCTCAATAAACGGTCAACGACCGTGGGCCTTGGAGTAGGAGTCGACCCAGGCTCCGAACCAAGTAAAATCCCTGTGTTTGCGATTGTTCTTATTCCGCTGCATACTTACTCTAATTCACTTCCGAAAATTTTTCACGATATTCACCCCCCTCTATCGTGTATCTCGATCCAACAGTAATGTCTTTCTCGTCCAACGGATTCTAATTACTCGCATGTCTTTAAGAGATTCATACTCTGAACATGTCATGCTCTGGCCAGAGGCTTCGAGTAACAATCCGACGATAGGCCTTGGGTATACATCTCCTCGCAAGGAGTGGTGAATCCTTTGTAGGCTGTTCAAACATCTTCGGGCACTTCGGCTTATACCCAACCATCCTGGGTCCACACCTCCTTGGAGATGCTTGCTTAAGATGTCAAAGTATAAGTCTCCATGACCAAGATGACTTGAACACCGCAAGTCAAAGGAACATCGCACTTACGCTGCAATAAGAACTTCACTGACATGTCTATATGTAGACTACCATATGAAGTTTCACAGTCAGTCACTCCAATGAACTAGTTCTCTTAACTAGCATTCATGTTTATCTCCGGACATCCCAATGTCACCAGCCAGTGAGAATCAGCTAATTAGAGAATAACCCATGCTAGTCTCAACAGAATTGATAATGTCCGTATTTATCAATTCATCGACTAAGGACAATTTCAATACTTCACAATTGCACATGTAGAGATAATCACTAGTTGTGAATTCATTACAAATTCTCTCATGCTGTGAATTATATCGCGGATATTCAGTAAATGAGTTTAAGATCTTAATCAAATACACGAACATGTATACTCAAATAGTAAATATTCATTTGTGAAAGTAAATGATTACAATCATAAGGCGATTGCCATAGGACACTTCTCTCATATTACTAACAAACTCCCACTTGGCCTAATGCCAATCGCTACGGTATCCACTACCACAGGCTCTAACATGACCCTCAAACTTGCTTTGAGGCTCGGCCTTAGTTAAAGGATCCGCTAAATTCCTTTCAGTGGGAATTTTCTCAATTTGTATATCATTCCTACTTATAATTTCTCTGATCAGATGATAGCGGCGAAGCACGTGTTTGGATCGCTGATGAGACCTTGGTTCCTTTGCATGTGAATTAGCTCCATTGTTGTCACAGTAAACCGGTATTGTTTCATCAATGGTTGGAACCACACTAAGTTTCGAGACAAACTTCTTGATCCAGACTGCTTCTTTTGCTGCTTCCGAAGCCGCAATGTATTCCGCTTCCATGGTAGAATCCGCTACAGTGTCTTGCTTGGAACTCTTCCAACTTATTGCGCCTCCATTCAAAGTAAATACGTATCCAGACTAAGATTTGGAGTCATCCTTATCTGTCTGGAAACTGGCATCTATATACCCACATATTACCATATCTCCTTCTCCATATATTAGGAACACATCCTTAGTTCTTCTTAAGTACTTAAGGATTGTCTTGACAGCCACCCAATGATCCATTCCTGGATCAGACTGGTATTTTCTTGTGACGCTCAGAGCATACGATACATCGGGCCTAGTACATAACATAGCGTACATGATAGATCCTATCGCGGATGAATAAGGAATCTTATTCATGCAAATCCTCTTGTCTTCTGTGCGCGGACACATAGACTTCGAAAGGTTGATCCCATGCCTGATGGGAAGGTAACCTTTCTTGGATTCCGACATGCTAAACCTTTTTAGCACTCGGTCTATATATGTAGACTGTGAAAGATCAAGCAACCGTTTTGATCTATCTCTATAGATTCTAATCCCAAGGATATAGGTTGCTTCTCCCAGGTCTTTCATGGAGAAAGTTTTGGACAACCAAATTTTAACCGACTGTAAGACTGATATATCGTTTCCTATAAGTAATATGTCATCGACATATAATACTAGGAATACGACTACACTCCTACTAACCTTCTTGTATACACAAGGTTCGTCAGGATTTTGTGAGAAATCAAATTCTTTGATTGTCTCATCAAAACGGATGTTCCAGCTCCTGGATGCTTGCTTCAGTCCATATATGGATCGTCGAAGCTTGCATATTTTGATTTTATCAACCGATGTGAAACCTTCAGGTTGTATCATGTATACATCCTCAAGCAGGTTTCTATTAAGGAAAGCTGTTTTCACATCCATTTGTCATATCTCATAATCATAATGAGCTGCTATTGCCAGGAGCATCCGAATGGATTTAAGCATAGCTACTGGCGAATAGGTTTCGTCATAATCAATTCCTTGTTTCTGACGATATCCTTTTGCCACTAATCTAGCCTTAAAGGTAACAACATTACCTTCCATGTCGGTTTTCTTCTTGAAAACCCACTTGCACCCTATGGGCTTAATCCCTTCAGGTGGGTTAACCAAGTCCCATACTTGATTTTCGTACATGGAATCCATTTCCGACTTCATGGCTTCAAGTCATTTGTCTCTTTCTGAACTTTTCAGAACATCTTCATAACTGATAGGTTCGTCATCACTTATGAGTAACACGTCGTTCGATTCACTTATGAGAAATCCGTATCTCTCTGGAATATTGCGTGTCCTATCAGACCTACGAAGAGGTGGTGTTGTTTTAGGTTCAACTGATAGCTCATCATTATGAGTTGTTGGTTGTGGGTCTAGACTACGTGTCTCTGTAATGTCTATTGGAGTTTCTTGCACTTCATCAAGTTCAATGCCACTCCCACTGTTTTCTTGTAAAAGAAATTCTTTTTCTAGAAACACAGCATGCCTTGAAACAAACACCTTTTGTTCCAAGGGATGATAGAATTGGTAACCCTTCGTTTCCTTAGGGTATCCAATAAATAGACATTTATCAGACTTAGCATCTAATTTGTCTGATACAGTCCGCTTCACATAAGCAGGATAACCCCATATTTTAAGGTGAGTTAAATGAGGTTTCTTACTATTCCACGTCTCATATGGAGTAGTAGAGACTACCTTGGTCGGGACTCTGTTTAGCAAGTAAACAGTTGTCTTAAGTGCATAGCCCCAAAAGGATTTTGGAAGAGTTGCATGGTTCATCATAGATCTAACCATGTCCATCAAAGTTCGGTTATGCCTCTCAGATACACCATTATGCTGTGGTGTATATGGCGGAGTCTATTGAGACAATATCCCATTGCCCCTAAGATAATCTTGAAACTCTTGACTTAAGTATTCACCACCCCGATCGGATCGAAGTATCTTGATACTTTTGCCAAGCTGTTTCTCTACTTCATTTCTGAACTCTTTGAATTTCTCAAAAGCTTCAGATTTGTGTTTCATCAAGAACACATACCCGAATCGTGAGTGATCATCGATAAAGGTAATGAAATAGCTATAGCCTCCTTGTGCAGGAGTTGACATTGGTCCACATACATCAGTATGTATTAGACCAAGCAATTCTCCCACTGGATTACCTTTTCCGGAAAAGAGTAATTTGGTCATCTTGCCTTTTAAGCATGATTCGCATGTATCAAATGAACCGGGTTCAAATGATTCCAGAATTCCACATCGGTGTAATTTGGTCATGCGTTTCTTACTTACATGGCCAAGACGACAATGCCACGTATAGGAGTCTATTCGATTATCTATTCGAGCACGTTTATTGCTAACTTCGATATTGAAAACGTCACTGGATAAATCTAACTTGTAGATACCATTGCACAAAGTTCCGGTTCCATAAAGAACACTATTTAAAGTCATGTAACAACAATTGTTACTAAAAGTTAAATGATAACCCTTTTCATTCAAGCATGAAATAGATACAATGTTCTTTATTAATGAAGGAACAAAATAACAATTATCCAATTCTAAGACACGTCCAGTAGGGAGCTTTAGCAAATATGTTCCGATGGCAACAGCAGCAATCTTTGCTCCATTTCCAACTCGCAGATTCGCTTCTCCCTTGACGAGTCTTCTTCTATTCCTTAACCCCTGTATGTCATTACATATATGTGAGCTATACCCAGTATCATGTACCCAGGTGGTTGAGGAAATAGAGTGACATTCAATAACGAAGATACCTGAAGAGGATGGGGCATCGGATGCCTTCTTCTTCAAGGACTCAAGATAAACCTTGCAGTTTCTTCGCCAGTGACCCTCCTTGCCACAGTGATGGCAAGTGCCTTTTGGTGTCTTTTCAGTCTTTTTGGCCTTTTTCTTCTTTCCTTTATTCTGTTCTTTGGCCTTCCTCTTAGAACCTTTCTTCGAGAAACCAACTAACAGTACCGTCTTCTGATCCTGCTTCACAGAAGGCTCTATAGTCTTCAGCAGGTTGAGCAACTCAGGAATGGTAGTCTCCAGTTTGTTCATCCGATAGTTCATCACAAATTGTGAATAACTTTTGGGCAAACAATGCAGAATTAAGTCAATACTTAGTTCATGATCCATTGCAAAATCGAGTGTGCTCAGTCGTTCAATGTACTCCAACATCTTCAACACAAACTGTGAGACAGAAGTGCCTTCCTGCATCTTAGAGGTGAAGAGGAGTCTGGAGACCTCGAACCTTTTGGATCTTGCCTGCTCGTCAAATAGCTCATGAAGATGGAAGATGATGGTATAAGCATCCATATGCTCATGCTGCTTTTGCAGCTCAGGTACCATAGCGGCTAGCATGATGCAACTCGCAAGTTCAGAATCGTTTACATGTTTCTGATAAGCCACTAACTGGTCTGGAGTTGCATTTTCTGGAGGACGGTTGGGAAGTAGTTCTTCAAGGACATAAGCAAGCTTTTCTGCCTTGAGGACTATCCTTAGGTTTCAAAGCCAGTCCATGAAGTTTGGCCCAGTCAGCTTATTGATGTCCAAAATGGAATGCAAATTTAGAGAAGACATGATCGAGTGATTATCCTAGAAATACAAATTGAGCTTATGTGAGAAGAATGATAAAGAATGCATCAACATACATTAATTAAATCCTATTTAATTTTTCGAATTGAATAACCCTTTTTATAAATTCGGGAGATTGTAGGAACATCTCCAAATAGGTTGATATCCAACCATAGATAAGAACAACCATGGCTGTGGCCATCAAGTTATTCTTAGCTATGAAGGTTGGTAATTTTACCAATTACATATCACATATATGTAACTATCACTTTATGCTATCAACTAATTGAATGTTTGCATAAATCATTGGATTGTTAACTCATTAACAAGTATGCAACATTATACATAGCACCCAACTGCACCTCTCTTTACATCGACCTTGGCTGTGGCACAACAAATCGATGCTCCAAGCTTAAGGCTGACCCATTAATCAAGAAATAGTTTTAATATGGTTGGAGCTCATTCACCCGTTTAGTCAGGCTTGGATGTGTCCAACAACCAAAACTAAGGATTGACATCTGACTCCAACTATATTTATCATAAACTAATTCCATGGTTTGAACATGTTGAGGTTCAAGCCGGGCATGGATGTGTCCATCAACCCAAACGAGAAACAAAACTCCGGTTCTAACCATATTAATGGAAGGTGTTGGCCTTAATATTTTGTAAGGGGTTTTGGGTCTCATCCTTTCTTTTCTAATCACATTCATGACATATAATTATGTCATGTACTAACGATTTCCTTAATAAAGTATGTATGTGACTTAATTTATCAAGTCTCATTAATTGAATTAGGAACCGGATTTCCTAATTCTAATTTCATACTTTATTCAAGGAATTGTTTTGGGAAACAATTTCCTAAATTGTCATAATCAATTTCGGAAATAATATGTTTAAGACTTTGATTTCTCTAAATCAAATCTTATTAAATTAAGAGACAGATTCCCTTAATTCAACCACATATTATTTTCATGAAAATCTTATTTAAGAAAACTCTATAGGAAACCATTTTCCTAATTAATTTTGGAGACAACAATATGTAAGAGCATCACCTCTTAAATCAAATAAGGAAATTATCGTTTGAGAATCACCTCAAAATTTCTAAGATTTGATTACATATTTTATTTATGGATTTATTAATTACAACAAAATATTTTCTTTGGGTGGCTCCCCGAGGCTCAGATACCCAAAAAAAAAGAATTTGTTGTAAATCTAATTTGGTCCGCTCCCCGAGGCGTAACCAAATTAAACATGACAATTTTATTCAAAATTAGGAAATTAAATTACAACAACTAACTTTAAATTGGACGGCTCCCCGAGGCTCAATCCAAGATAAAGAATTTTGTTGATAATTTAAAACCAATTCGAATTTAATTGTCAATTAATGATCCATAAATTTGTCTAGACTTTCTTTGAAAGAAAGTGCCCAAAATTGCGAGATTTCATAATAGGTTTTCAGAATAATTGTAAGTTTCTGGTACAAGGAAAACTTACATATTTCCAAAATTGGAAAATTTCCAAAATAGGAAATTTCCAAAATTGAAAAGTTTCCAAACATGGGAAGTTTTAACAATTATCATAAAATTTCAAAAACTAGGATATTTCAAAAGTTTGCGAAATTTCATGAGGATTTCCAAACTTTGAAATTCCTAAATCTAAAATTTATCATAATTGGAAAGTTTCCATAATTGGAAAATTTTCCAAAATTGAGATCATGACAAAGTTTTCTGCAAAACAATTATATGATTATGTCGAACACTAACCTCGCTCTGATACCACTGTTGGGACCGGGTGCATGTTGACATGGATGCGGGTTCGTAATTTTTTATTTAATTACGTGCAGCGGAAGATTTAGCATAAATAATTTCTCAAATTATTTTAACCACACATCTAGCATGCAACCTTATGTTATGTAGACATGATCATATATTTAAAATTTTGCAGAAACGTAAACTAATTTACTTGTTACCTCGCGTAACTCGAAGAAAGGGACGAGATCTAACCGTAGCGTCCCTTGGAAGCTCCGCCTCTATTCGCGTCCACGCCGAGTTTTCTTCGGGATGACTTCGCAAAGCCACGAGTTTCGTGCCGACAAGAACTACTAGATTCTCCAAAGTCACGACAAGAATACCAAGAGAGAGATGGAAAGACTAACCACCAAACGAAGAACGGAATCAAGATTCCGGGAGGAAGGAAGGAGTTGCGCCCGCTTCTTCTTCTTCTTCGGCAGCTTCTTGGTGGTGGAAGCTCACGGCAAAGGGGAGGGCCTCTAGGGCCAGCGGCATTAGAAGAGGGAGAGGGAGAGAAGGAGAGAGAGAGAGGGCTTATTTCTGGATCTCTTGGATTAAGAATCAAGCCTTGCCTTGGTTCCTTTATATAGTAGCCTCTCTACCGCCAAGTCTCCTTTTTTTTGGAATAAATTTTCATAAGAAATTTATCATATAAATTTTTCTATGAATTCTTCCATCATGCCAAGTTTTTATCATAATTTAATTTACAATAAAAACAACCATGTCTCTCTTTTCTTATGGAAAGAAATTTCTTTATATAAATTTCTTTATATAAATTTCTTTATATAAATTTCTTTAGACAAATTTCTTTATCATGGTAAATCAATCTATTTTTGATTTTATAAAATAAAATAAACCAATCCATGGTTCATTTTAATTTCTATAAAAAATAAATCCGTTTATATAAATTTCTTTATATAAATTTCTTTATCCATAATTTTATAAAACAAACCGCGCTCGGTTTATTTTATAATTTGAACCAAGCAACATGGTTCCCCCCTTTTAATGTGGCCGGCCAAACAAAGAGGGTGGGAACCCTCTTTGGCCGGCCAAACCCAAGCCATGACCTCACGAATTAAACTCATTTAATTCGTTCAATAAGTCTTCAAAAGACTTAACCATTTTATGCTTCCGATGCGTCTCTAAAAATTCAGATTCGACTTATCTCTTTTGATCGGAAAATCCAATTATCAACTCGTTTTAAATCCCTCGGATTACTCGTAGTGCGTGTGACTAAATAGGCTTTCGATTTATGTTGGCCGTCTATAATTCATCAATTATAGAATGATCATGAGTGGCACCTAGTAGTATATCATGATCCCCAATTAATCAAAAGATCAACGGTTGACCTCAAAAATTATTCTGAAACCCTTCAGCAGCTCTAATGAATCGTGTCTCATTCCCTTCACCATCTTATACCCACTTGGTTCAGGACATGGTCTATGTGTGTCAGTCCCCACTAGGCTGACTACGTCACACCTAGCCCAAGTAATGTCTTTCTCGTCCAACGGATTCTAATTACTCTCATGTCTTTAAGAGATTCATACTCTGAACATGTCATGCTCTGGCCAGAGGCTTCGAGTAACAATCCGACGATAGGCCTTGGGTATACATCTCCTCGCAAGGAGTGGTG
Organism: Boesenbergia rotunda; assembly: GCA_024364735.1. NCBI lineage: Eukaryota > Viridiplantae > Streptophyta > Magnoliopsida > Zingiberales > Zingiberaceae > Boesenbergia > Boesenbergia rotunda. The sequence goes on from JAGFNQ010001254.1 coordinate 53,476, forward strand.
AATCCTTTGTAGGCTGTTCAAACATCTTCGGGCACTTCGGCTTATACCCAACCATCCTGGGTCCACACCTCCTTGGAGATGCTTGCTTAAGATGTCAAAGTATAAGTCTCCATGACCAAGATGACTTGAACACCGCAAGTCAAAGGAACATCGCACTTACGCTGCAGTAAGAACTTCACTGACATGTCTATATGTAAACTACCATATGAAGTTTCACAGCCAGTCACTCCAATGAACTAGTTCTCTTAACTAGCATTCATGTTTATCTCCGGACATCCCAATGTCACCAGCCAGTGAGAATCAGCTGATTAGAGAATAACTCATGCTAGTCTCAACAGAATTGATAGTGTCCGTATTTATCAATTCATCGACTAGGGACAATTTCAATACTTCACAATTGCACATGTAGAGATAATCACTAGTTGTGAATTCATCACAAATTCTCTCATGCTGTGAATTGTATCGCGGATATTCAGTAAATGAGTTTAAGATCTTAATCAAATACACGAACATGTATACTTAAATAGTGAATATTTATTTATTAAAGTAAATGATTACAATCATAAGGCGATTGCCTTAGGACACTTCTCTCATATTACTAACACTCCACTCCTAGAACACCACAACAAAATGGTGTTGTAGAGAGGAAGAACCGAGTCCTGCAAGAGGTTGCACGAAGCATGCTCAATGAGTACTCATTACCGGGGTACTTATAGGCTGAAGCTGTGAACACAGCTTGCTACGTGCAAAATCGGGTCCTTATTCACAGATTCTTAGGTAAGACTCCTCATGAACTTTCGTTTGGGAAACCACCTACGGTTAAACACCTTAGGGTGTTTGGTTGTAAGGTGTTTATTCTAAACACCAAGGACCACCTTGGAAAGTTCACGACAAAGGCTGATGAAGGGATACTGGTCGGGTACTCCCTAGTTAGCAAAGCCTACCGAGTCTACAATAAGAAATCTAGATTAGTTGAAGAATCCTCTGATGTTATTTTTGAAGAAATTCCAAAAGCAAATGATCGATCAGAAGATGTTGAAGGAGCTCAATTCGAACTCAGGCAACTAGGTTTGGATGAAAGTCCAAATGTTATAGATGGTGGTGATGAGTCTGATGACGGTGAGCCTAGACAAATTATAGATCAGCCGGATCCTGAGGCTGAGCTAGTGTCTAGTGAAACCATTCAAGAAGCACCACCAACACCAAGGCAAACTAGGTTAGCCTCTAGTCATCCCCAAGACCAAATTGTGGGAGACATCCATCATGGGGTTAGGACTAGATCATTCTTTAGGAACGAGGCTAATGAAGTTGCCTTAATTTTCGAAATTGAACCTAGGAAAATTGATGAAGCATTAAATGATCCCAATTGGATCATTGCGATGCAAGATGAACTAGGTCAATTTGAAAGAAGTCAAGTTTGGGACTTAGTCCCTAGACCTAAGAAAACCACCATTATTGGAACCAAATGGGTCTTCAAAAATAAATTGAACCATAAGGGAGAAATCATAAGGAACAAGGCACGCTTAGTAGCCAAGGGCTACAGTCAAGTTGAATGCCTTGATTATGATGAGACCTAAGCTCTCGTGGCCCGATTAGAGTCCATCCGATTGATGCTTGCATTTGCAGCACATCGGGGTTTCAAGCTATATCAAATGGACGTCAAATCGGCCTTTCTAAATGGTTTAATAAGAGAAGAGGTCTATGTCGAACAACCTCCGGGGTTTGAGAGTTCCAAATTTCCAAACCATGTATTTAAGCTCAAGAAGGCACTTTATGGCCTTAAACAAGCACCCAGAGCTTGGTATGAGCGATTGTCGACGTTCCTAATTGAAAAAGGTTTTGTTAGAGGCCAAATAGACCCTACACTGTTTCTACGTAGAGATGGTGACAATATATTTGTAGCCCAAGTATATGTCGATGACATAATTTGTGGCTCAAACAACAAGGGCTATTTAAATGAGTTTATTGGGCACATGGAGAGTGAATTTGAAATGAGTCTAGTGGGAGAGTTGACTTTCTTCCTTGGACTTGAAATCAAGCAAACCCGAGATGGGATCCATGTGCACCAATCAAAGTATACTCAAGAGATGCTTCGAAAATTCAACATGAGTGATTCAAAGGAGGTAACCACTCCCATGGCTACAAACATGAGATTAGACAATGATGAGGGTGGTAAACCTGTTGATTTGACTCAATATCGGAGCATGATAGGTAGTCTGCTATACCTCACAACTAGTCGACCTGACATACTATTTGTTGTGGGTATGTGCGCTAGGTATCATGTCTGTGCCAAGGAATCTCATCTAATTACGTTTAAACGAATTTTGAGGTACCTTAAGGGCACAATTGGAGTTGGTCTTTGGTACCCCCGTACCGAGTCATTTGACCTAATTGGCTATACCGATTCCGACTATGCTGGGTGCAAGTTGGATCGGAAAAGCACGAGTGGGGGTTGCCAATTCCTAGGATCATCTCTAGTTAGTTGGTCAAGTCGGAAGCAACATTGTGTTGCTCTTTCCATGACTGAGGCAGAATATATCGCCATGGGAGAGAGTATATCGCAATTGTTGTGGATGATTCATACTCTAGAGGACTATGGATTAAGCTACAAGGGTGTGCAAGTGTTGTGTGACAACATTAGCACAATAAACCTAACCAAGAATCCGGTCCATCACTCTAGAACCAAACATATTGAAGTGTGTCACCACTTCATTAGGGATCATGTTGCTAGAGGAGATGTTATACTCTCATATGTAGAGTCCAAATCAAATCTAGTGGACATTTTCACTAAACCACTCCCCGAAAATGAGTTTAGCTTCTTAAGAAGGGAGTTGGGAATGTGTCGCGCCTCATATGATTCTAAAAACATTCAAAACCCTTCATGATTAATTCGAATTATTGGGAAATAATTGGGTAACTTGGGGACATCTCACACAAACTATAAGGTACAACAAAACGTTTTTGTTTGCTAGAAATGGGGTGAGATGCTAGGATCAACTTAATTTCTCAAAATGTCAATGCATCCCTTGAGAAATTTGGTTGACAAGATAAAAATCACTTCGGTGACCAAGTATGGGGAAAACCAATGCATGACATATGTGTACTTGGCTCCATGATCATACTTGGACATTCCAATCAAGGAAACTTGATTGGAGACTTGAATTTGGTACAAACTTGCTTGAAATTGCTTGAATGTTTGTTGTTTGAGTTTGACTCCACTTGGGTGGAGCAAAGTGATTTGTCAAAACCATAAGGACCTTTGATCCTTCTTCAGGGATTAATCTTAGTCAAGGGATCACTTCTAAGATCGATAACTTTCATCAGATGTTATCAGAAATCCACAGAAATTTCTCTGTGTTGGTCTGGATCGGTCCCCGGACCGATCTGGACCTCCCCGTGGTGATCGGTCCACAAACCGATCGGAGGGGTCGCAGAACACTTTGCAAAAAATTGACCAAGCATTCTGTGTTGGCCTGGATCGGTCCCCGGACCGATCTGGCACCCTGTGGTGATCGGTCCACAGACCGATCAGGGGGCTCACGGAAAAACCTCCAAACCTACTGTTCGCTTCTTGATCGATCAACCAATCGATCAGGGGCCTACCTGATCGGTCACCCGACCGATCAGGACCAGGCCGGAGCCTGATCGGTCTGGGCACTCCCAGATCGAACGGTGATCCCGTTCAATCACATTAAATTGCGGTTGGTGGACCGATCCACCAACCAATTTATTCCTCCTAAACCCCTCATCTCCCAAGCCCTAGCGCCGAAACTCACTTCCTTGCGCGTGAGTTCCACTTCTCCCCGTGTGTGAGAGTTCTTCTTCTTGCTACTGGTGTTCTCAGTAACTTCTAGCAGCAAGCTTGTCTTCGGCGTGGCGATTCTCTCTTGCGCATGTTTCAAAGAGTGTTTTCTCCAACCAACTCGACAATGGCACCTAAGTAAGGGTTTCCTTCTTTCATCTTGTTGCTCCTTTCAAATATCATAATATATGGTGAACTAACCGTGATGTTTGTTCTTGGGGTTTCCTTTGGGTGTGTGTCATGTGTGTCTTCCCGTGATCAAATCTTGGTTCCTTGATTTAACCCTACTGATTAAACCCATGTTCATATGATCAATTCTATCTTGTGTTATATTTCATTCTTGTGTCATGATCATGTTCACTTGTTTCACTTTATTTGATTCAAATTGTTGCCATGATCTATTCAAACCTATTAGAAAATCATCTAAGGGCAAAGAACCTGTGGAGGGAGGCTCAAAGGGCAAAGGCCCTTCTTCTTCCGCGCCCTCCCGAAGGCCTCAGCCTTCGTCGAGTTCCAGGTTCCCTAATGCTGCTTGTGAGCAGGCCTTTCTATCTCGAACTTTCAAGTTACTTTCTTGCCGGTCCATTGATGGGCCCTTCCTGGCTGAGCACTGTCCCTCCATTGTGCAGATAATTACCTTCTACAACCTGGGCTTTCTCCTTTTCCTCGAAAGGACTATAAACTATGACCTTGTCTCGGAATTCTACAATAACCTTCAACAAGGGCCTCAAGGGGTCTTTGAATTCACTACCCGCGTAGCCAAGAGAAATCTTGATTTATCTTATGAGATCCTGGTGGAGTATCTGGGCGGTCGTCGATCACCTAACTTGTATTCTATCTATCCTGAGCTCCCTGACCCTTTGTTAGCTCCTTTTGTGGACGTCACCCCCGACACTATATATCAGCACTTTTTTGGCCATCCTTGACCAGCCGGTCTTGATGAGTTGGGGCCTGATTTTCCGACTTTTGCAGTGCTCCGTCTCTCCCCTGTTGATTACATTCTGTTCAAGATAATCACAAACTGCATCTTGCCGATCACTTCCAAACCCTTGACCGAGATCCGACCTTACCATTGTCTAATGCTCTATGGTATGCACCGCCGCATGGACTTTGACATCATGGAGAGCATTTTTCAGTCCATCCTATCCTATAGAGAGCCGAGCCGACGCACTGACTATATGCTATTTGGTCACGTCATCACTGACTGGCTTATGTCAGTAGGTGTTGATGTAACCAAGGGCAGGACAGTGCCCATGGTTAGACAGGATTGCAGACTTGGCAAGCGTGCGTTTGCCAAGTCTGGCATCATCATCCGGGATCACGATCAGGCTCTGGTTTGGAAGGATAGGAGGGGTCTTGGCGAGCTACCTGGGGGAGTCCCACACTTTCCGGCACCAGCAGATGCTGCTGCACATCATGAGGCTCCCGTTGCTACTGCTGACTATGACGATGAGCCAGAGCTAGACCTGCGCTGGCAGATTTCAGAGCTTGATCGGACCATCCAGCACGATCTTCATTTGCGAGAGCTCTATCGCGAGGAGGCCCGCTCGGAGTTCCGTTCCTTCGATCACAGACTGACCGCGGTGGAGTCTGATGTCTCGGGGGTCCGTTCTCTACAGCAGACATGGTATGACGAGTGGCGCCGGCACACGTTTCCTGGGGATGCGCCCTCTGGTAGTGCTGCACCGGGGTCTTTTGTTCCTGATGATGCCACGATGGATGACCCTATGCATGATGACCCCCCCCCCCCGCCGATGGATGATTGTACTCTGATTCTGCTTTGTGGTATCTGACGATTTGACGGATCTGTCCGTCCTGACTATTCGCCATTATGGCTTGGTGTTGACTTTGATGCATTGATATGCATCTAATTATGTGTCTGGTTTTGTTGTATGATGCACTTGACTTTTCAGACTATGTTTTACGTCTTACTTCTATGACTAGATTTTGTTTATGCTTCATTCATCTGACATTATGCCTCATTATGCAATGCGTTGTTTATTGTTATACCATGTTCATATGATACATATGAGTGTCTTGCCATGCTATATATTTATCATATGTTTTCATATGTTTTCATATGTTTATCAAAATAAACCAAATGGTATGTTGTTTTGGGATACCCCTAGGGTTGAGGGGGAGTATGTTTAAACTTAACAACTCGTCTACACCCTTTTCGGTGTTTGCCAAAGGGGGAGAGTGAGGTTGGATAAGTTTAGGACGATTATGAGTTTAATGGTTGTAGGGGGAGGATCCTGATTCTCCTACAATTCTGAGATTTGAGATTATTGGATTCAAATCCCTAAACTTAAAATCGGGTTGTCAAACAACAAAAAGGGGGAGATTGTTGATGCAGTCTGGCCCTGATTGTTGTTTTGGTGTTGACACCGATTTTAGTTTAGAATGATAAGATGATTGGGATTAAGTCCTGGTCGTGGACTAGGCATACCTTGTGGGAAAATCCTAACCTGGAGGGTTAGGTGTGGAAAAGTCCTAACCTAGAGGGTTAGGTGTAAAAAGTCCTAGTTTGGAGGGCTAGGTGTGGAAAAGTCCTAACATGGAGGGTTAGGTGTGAAAAGTCCTAGCTTGGAGGGCTAAGTGTTGAAAAGTCCTAACTGGAGGGTTAAGTGTGAAAAAGTCCTGACTTGGAGGGTCAGGTCCTAGCCTGGAGGGCTAGGTTGATGAAACCCTGATGAGTGAAGCCAGGTCCTAGCCTGGAGGGCTAGGTTGGATGAAATCCCGGTGAGTGAAGCCAAGTCTCGGTGAGTGAAGCTGGGTGACTGAACCCCTGGTGAGTGAAGCCAGGACCTAGCTTGGAGGGCTAGGTTGAAGTACCAGCGAGTGAAGCTGGGCATGGCACTAGTCAGAGATGGGCCGAAGGCTTGTTCTCGTGACTTAGAGGAGATTTAACCTTGCCTGGATCGATCTGGTGACCGATCAGGGAAGTTGGCACGGTGCTCCTTCGTGGATCGGTCTGGTGACCGATCCAGCGATGACTGATCGGTCTGGTGACCGATCAGGGAGCACTCAGTGACCTTGTTAGGCTACTGATCGACTCCTAATCGGTCTGGTGACCGATCAGGGAGCTTAGAGTTCACTTCCTGCTCAGCTCCTGATCAGTCTGGTGACCGATCAGGGAGCATACATTGGGTTTTTGGGAACCTTACTGCTTGGCTCCTGATCGATCCAGAGACCGATCAGGGATACTATTCAGATCGGTCTGGTGAACGATCAAGTGTCGCGAGTTCCTCACTATAACCGATCAGGACAGAGCCTGATCGGCCTAAGCATGCCCTGATCGGTCTGGTGACCGATCAGGAGGGTTGGACTGCGAAGCTAAGAAATCACCCTGCAAAGGGGTGGATCGGTCTGGTGACCGATCCACAACCTGGGATCGGTCTGGTGATCGGTCCCGGAGAAATTGCGATTTCTGATTGAGCGTTGGGGACCGATCAGGATGGAGACTGATCCGTCTGAACCCACCCTGATCGATCTGGTGACCGATCAGGAGGCTCTCTGATCGGTCCGGTGACCGATCACTTTAATTCAAATGCGCTGTCAAGCGTTCTGATCGCGCTCTGAACACTTCTGATCACCACTGATACTCCACTGATATGTTTTGATGCTTTGATCTTCTGTTGATTTGCTGCCCTAATGTGCTGCTAAGTGTGCAGGTGACTCAGGGATCATCCAAGGGAAGTCAAAAGAAGGTTTTCGCTACAGCAGTTTTGGCTGTTTGTTTCAGCAGGTTGCAACGTTCTCTGGAGTGAGCTGCAACGGCTGAGGAGCTGATGACCTGGGGCTCGACTGGAAGGGATTCAGTGAGTTTAGAAGAGGTTAGGGATAGCTGGCTGTTGCAGGAGAGCAACTGGGAGCTGTTGCAGAGGAACGGTTGACCTGGCGATGGAAGCTGGTTAAGCTGGGTAGCGGAGAAGAGCTGAACAGACGTCTTGCGAGAGTGCTTGCTGTGCTATCAGTTCTCCATCATCGAAAGCTTTGCTCTACACTTGCGATTACTCTACTGTCTTGAGCAACCGTCTGTTACTTGGTCACTTGGAAGAAGAAACAAGGAGCTTGAGTCCATCAGCGAGAAGACACGAAGAAGGGAGTTCTTGCGTGAGATCTGCGCTGAGTGGAGCTCGGGAGAAGCTTGCTTGTGTTCTTGTGGTTCTAAGTGCTAAGTAAGATCCTTCTTGTGTTTCTTGTGTTTTATACTTGATCATTTTGAAACGCTGTGGAGAGGTTACTCCACCGAGAAGGAGGTTGCATTCTATCTGGATTTTCCGGGGCTTGATCTGCCGACGATCAAGGGATCGCCCACCTTACGGGCACGCCAAGGAGTAGGGGCAAGTTATCCCCGAACCTTGTAAACCCTCTTGTTAGCGTTTTTGTGTTTGTGCTTAGTTTAGGGTTTAGTTTTCTGCAACTCTGTTTTTCTTGTGTTTCCGCTGTGCTACTAATCCTTGAGGTGCAGAAAATTTGAAAAGTGCTAAAGTTCAAGTGTCTGGCTACATTCACCCCCCTCTCTAGCCATCCAAGTTCCAACAGTCTTCTCTTCTCCGGCTAGGGTTGCGGCTACTTCTTGGTGTTCGTTACTTCTTCTCGCGGGCAAAACTCCACATCTTCAGCGTGTCCCCATGGCTTCTTCGTCCCGCAACCCCCATCCCTGGTATGTCACGGCGAGGTCTGTTCTCTCCCGTGGCGACCTCGAGGCCCTTAGGGCGGAGTTTCACATTCCGCCTGATCATGACATCCAGCTGCCTTCTCCTTCGGATCAGCCGGCCACACCGCCGAGGCACTACATTATCATTTCGAGGGATCACCTGCAGGCGGGCCTGCGCTTCTCCATTCATCCCTTCATTGCCTTAGTATGCCGCTACCTCCGTATCAACCTGTCTCAACTGACCCCCAACTCCATCCGCCTCCTCTGTGGGTCCGTCATCCTCTTCCTGTTGTACCGCTGTTCCTCCCACGCCGAACTTTTTCACCATTTCTTCTATCTGAAGAAGTAGGAATGGGGCGAGTTTGTTTTCCAACCTCGCCCTGGGACTTCCATCCTTTCTGCTCTCCCTTCTGCTAGCAAGGGTTGGAAGGAGAGGTTCTTTTTTATCCGCCCTGCGGCTTTCCCGACCTGGCCGTCTAACTTCCGGTTGGATTTTTCACAAATGCCTCCTCATCACACGGATCCTCAAAAGTTTCTTCCCTTCGAGCGTGCCCTTTTCTTATTCAAGGATAGACACTACCCAGTCGAGCCACTTCTGGCTGAGCACATCCTATTTACGTTTGGTCTAAGTCTGGCACCCTTCATCCGTCCGGCCTCCTTATGTAAGTGGTCTTTTCCCTTTTATTTGTCCCTTGCTATTCTTTGACTTCGCTTCACTGCCCAGCCGAGATGATGTACCCTGCTGCTCCTGAGGGGGGTTTCGGGCTGGGGCACAGTGAGGAAATGGAGGCGCGTCTCCGTGCGGTGATAAGGGAGGAGCGGGTGAAGGCTGCGGAGCGGTGGGCCGTGCAAGGGTGGCGCTCCACCCTACTGCCCGAACAAGAAGCTCCTCTATCCAATTCTCCATCTTCGGCTTCCTCTGCCGAGGAAAAGGAGAATCCTCATTCGGGCTCAGAGGACACCCGACCTCTGCGTCATTCCTTGTGGCATCCTGAGGGTGCTGGCTCGGTGACCGTCCCAGCTGACCCCTTGGGGGCCTCCTCCAGTCGGCCTATCAAAAGATGGAGGGGTGAAGCGCAAGCTGCCGCCCTTCCTGTGCTACCGCCACCCCCTCCTGCTGTGCTACCACTTGCGATGACGGTGTTGCCCTCGAGGGAGGCATCCCCACCTTGCCAGGAAGGGTCTGCCAGTGAAGGCTTGCTGCATATGCTGTCGCCCTCTCTATCCGACTGGCGCCTTAGCATGACTCCGCTGAGCGGCACCGTCCCCATGCGGTCTAGGGACGTCCGGCTACACGGTTCGATTTCAGATAGGTTTATGGCCGGCTTGCGGGCAAGTGGCTCGGTGAGCCCCACTGTCGAGGCAGACGACTTCATAGCCTTGGCTACCCAGGTACATGTTCGTCGGTTGAGGCGTGCCTCCTTCCTCCGACGGTGTGCCTCCTTCCTTCTTTTGCTGACAGGGTCTCGAATTTCTTGTAGTCTTGGGCCCAGAGCTACAACATGAGTGTAGCCATGTTGAATCATGCCAAGGCCCGGTGTCGCGCTGAGAGGCGTGCAGAAGACCTTGAGGCTCGGCTCTGCCACACCCAGCTGCTTTTGGGAGACAATTTGTTGAACGGCTTGAGAGCGGAAGTTATCGGCCTCCAGGACATGTTACGCCAGACCCAGGAGGAACTGGAGATCGCCAAAGCTCAGATTGCTGCTGTCGATGCTGAGGTGGTCCGCGCCAAGAACGGGTGATTCAGGTTGAGCAAGCCCACCTCCACGATCACAAATGTAAAGGCGAGTTAGAGACGGAGCTCCTGAGAGCCAAGTCACACCTCCACTGGGCTGACAAGGAGATCTCGCCCCTTCGGGCGTAACTGGCAGCTGAGAAGCGAAATACGGATTCGCTCCGGACTCAACTTCAGGATTTGTGGGGCCTCCGCCCGGCCTGGGATGCGGCTCAGGCAGAGTTAGGGGAACTTTGTGAACGGCAGGCATCCTGGGTTGCCCTACAGGCTGAGCTAGCGGAGCTGCGCGCCTATAAAGAGGCTGAAGCGGGTCAATTGAAGGGCCACCGATTGGCGTGTCTGAATGATCCGACCCATGCTGCCGAGATTTCCCGTCGATTCATGGAGGTGATGATGCAGCATGGCCTTAACGTAGTTCACCGGCTCAGACTTGGTGGGTATTTACCCCCTGATATGCCTCCCGACGCAGTGCAACTCCCGGATCTGTGCAAGGATCTGCCCGATGTGACCGACCAGCCCTTCAAGTGAGGCGGGCGTCCCTGCATTTTCTGTTTCTTTGTGCCCAAGGGGCTTTCCGCCCTGCTTTTTGTAAAGCGCTTGTGACGCTTCCCCTCTTACTTGCTTAAGCTGTGTTCCCTTTTGGTTATGATGGATGTATGGGTTGTGAACCGGGCGCATCGTTTACTGATGAGCTCTATTCCCGTCCGTGGGAAGGACGCCCCCTTTCTTGTTTGTGAAGGTCTTTGGTCTTCGTGGCGGGTGCATGGGGTCCCGGCTTATGTCTCCGCACGAGGATCCGATCCTCTAATCAGAACTTATTGCGGAGAGGCCTAGAGGTAAGTAGCCCGCGTAAGTTTCGGCCGCTTGGCCGAGTGGGACCCGGGGAGCGTGGGCCGCCACGCGTCCGCTCGGGGCTCGAGCCAAGGGATTAGCGGGAGCTGGCCCGTGATAGTTTTGACCTCCTGGCCGAGTGGGACCCGGGGAGCGTGGGCCGCCACGCGTCCGCTCGGGGCTCGAGCCAAGGGATTAGCGGGAGCTGGCCCGTGATAGTTTTGACCTCCTGGCCGAGTGGGACCCGGGGAGCGTGGGCCGCCACGCGTCCGCTCGGGGCTCGAGCCAAGGGATTAGCGGGAGCTGGCCTGTGAGAATTGTGGTTATCCTTATTTCCTCCTAGGCTGACGATTTAGCTATCTTCCTTCCTAACACCCGGCTCATTTAGGGCTACGTGTCCCACAATTAGGGGCTCTTCAGGCGTCAGCCTGTCGCCCTTCTGTCTTGAGCGGCGGCACGATCCTTCGCTGTCTTTTTGCATTTCTTGTCCATGCTTCTTTACCCGGCCGTAGGATTGGCCATCACCTACGACCGTTTCCCCAACGGCTGTGATTGATTGTTGTCTCCCATATAGACTACGGCGATTGTCTCCTTTCATCGCCTCTGTCTTTTCTTCATACCCGTTCGTCTGCCCCCTTTTTCTTCCCCCGCCTCCCCTAGCGTCTCAGCGCTTTCTCCAAGATGATGCGCGGCTTCCTCACGACGGAGGCTAAAGAGAGGTCGACTGCATATAGGGCGGCGATGGCGGCCCTGCTTGCAGAGCCTATCCCTGTTTCCTCCGAGGCCGCTCCACCAGTCACCTTGGCATCTCCTTCTCCGGCGTCGAACCCTACCGCAGTCTTATCAGCAGATAGGGGTGAGGTGTTAGGGGAGGAGATGCTAGATTCTGATATCGAGATTTTACCTTCGGATCCTTCCCCCCGGGGGCCCAATCGTCACCCAGACTGGTCCCTCGACTGCTCGCCTTCCTCCAGTCCTGCGCCCGCCTCTTCTCGAGAGCTTCCCTCTTCCTCCGCCGTGGTGAGCCCGCCGGCTCCGCCGGTGGCGCCGCTGGTTGCCCCTGCACCCTCCGATGACAGGGTCACCTTGCCCGCGGCCTTTTCGCCCCAACTTGCTCTTCCAAGCGAGCCGGAGGGCCACCCTCACCCTATCCTTCTGCCCAGGGTTCCTGCATCCTTTGGGCCCACGCCGTTTGCTCCTGTCTCCCCAGTGATAAATACCATTTTGTTGATTACTTTAATTGTTAAAATCCATGTTTGACCTATGTTTTTATTGCTTAATTGTGATTTTACCCTAGGTTTTAGGATTTCCTCTTATTTTGGACTTAATTACAAATTTACACATTTTTTGGATTATTTGACCACTAATTTTCTGATATAATTTTGTAGGCATGAAAGGATCCTGGACCTAGGGCATACTGGGTCAAACTTGAGTCGGATGTGAACCGGATCGAATTATCAAGCTTACAATTAATCCGGGCCGTCCGATTCAAGAGCGGCTAGATCTGAGCCATCCGGGATGATCTGAAGCAATCCGAGCTAGGGTTAGGGTTGATCAAGCTCTATGATCAAGATCTGAAGGTTTCATTCCAATCAGAGCTCAATCAACCGTTGGATCAAGCAAGGAGGGCTCTAGATCGTCCATTCAAAGACTAAGTTGATCTGGACCATCCGTTGCACATCTGGAGGATCCGAGCTACGACGACGCAGATCCTGACCCCAGATCATCATCATAAAAATTTGGATCAAATCAGAGCAAGATCAGCCGTTGGATCTCCTCCGATCAATCTGGGTCGTCCGTTGATAACTATTTAATCAAATGTTGCCCGCAGCTCAGCCTCGTCGCGTCTCCGCCGCTACAGTAATCTTCTTCATTTTCTTCAGTTCTTCAGTCATTTTTCTTCAATTCAAGGGGCGCGACCACTCAATCTCGACCTTGGATCATCTTCTGGATCTTTGGAGGATAGTTTTATTGGAGAATTCAGCTCGAATTCGCGCCGGACAGAGTTATTTGAGGGTTTCGGTGGCTCTGTGGTCTGACCCCTCGAATCTCATCCACAAGCCATTTCAGATCACCTGAGCCACTTGTAAGGGTTCTCAGGTGAGCTCAGAGGGTCTTCAAATCTTCATCGCCATCCCATTATTTGAGATCGAAGGGGTTCGGATTGGATTTCCCCACATGACGCAGTTTGAGCAGAGTGATCGATTGAGGCTGTTTTTCCACTGATTTGCTGAGCCTAGGGGTTCGAAGCCAGCTCTTGATTGACAACCAAGAAGATTTTAAGCTTAGGGAAGATTGAGGAGTAGTTTAGCTAGCTAGTTTCATTGTGTTTGTAGCTTAAATTTCATTTCTGCTGAATCTGTTTAGTTTCTGCAATTAGATCAGCTGCTTAGATTTAGTTTTCTGAATAGTTGAGCTTAATTAGATTGTTAATCTTTAAGTTAAGTAGTTTAGAAGCTTGTTTAGTGAACAAATAGATCAAATTTCAGCTTATTTCATTGTCAATTGTGGCGTGCCAACTACATAGCTGTGTGCCATTTCATTTCTGCAATTTCTGAATTAGTTGCTGTAATTTACTTGTATGGACCGTTTCTTTCTCAATTGGAGGCTCATCCTTGAGTGACAGCGAGGATTCGAAGCTGAGATGAGAGATTGAGGCTTTGCTTAGTTAAATTCCATTGCAATTAGCTGTAATTTCGAATTCTGTCAACTCTGTTTTTGATTTTCGATTCAGCCACCTAGTTTCAGTTTCTAAATTCGTTTGCTGTTTAATTAGGTTTAATTTGGCAAGTAGTTAGTTAGTAAACTTGTTTAGTGAACATTAGTTTGAGATTTCAGTTTATTTCCTGTCAAAATCCATGCGTATCAATTAACTCCCTGTTTTCAGTTTGCGTATCAGCCCTTTCCATTGAATTTCTGCATTTTGTGCCAAGCTTGTTTTAGTTTCACTCTATGAGTTTACATTGCAGTTTGTTTAAGCTAAATAGCACTCGACTTAGGCTTGGCGCATGAGTTTTTGCGTATCTACTTCAAATCTGAAATCTGAATTTCATTTCTGAAATCCCAGCTCATTCTGAAATCCCTGCGCATGATTTCTGAACAAGTTTTGTATCACGTGCTTAACTCTTGAGTTCCGAATTTCCTTGCTCATCTCTGCATTTATTCATTTCTGCACATCAAATCTGAATTCAGTGTTGTTTTCCTTGCAACCTTAGTTTCTGAAACTCTGCATTTCATCTCTGCATACATGTACATCCATTTCTGCATGTATCCTGCGAGTGTATCAAGTTTAGCCTCATCCTTGGCACAAAAGCTTCGGCTTGGCACAAAAGGTTCCCCTGCAATCACTTAATTTCTGCATGTAAATTCACTAATTTCTGCACCTTGAATTACTGCACTTCTACTTCTGTACTTCAGCATTCATTTCTGCCAAGGTTGTTTCTAAATTGACCTGTATTTGGATGCCGCAATCCTTCCTTCGATTATGAGCATCAGTTCACTTATAGCCTTACTTTCCTAGCTGAAGTTTCTAAATTTCCAGCTTCACCTCTGCATTTATTTCTGAATTTCCGCAATCCTGTAATTCTGCAATCTGAATTCTGCTCAACTCATGCAGTTTTATTTGTGTTAAGTGATCTGAAATTATTCCCAAGCATTGGGTTGTGCACTCAGTATAAGATTCTTTTTGGCACATCAGTTTCTTTAATCTGGTATCAAGTTTGTCAAATTGCTCTCACTTGTATCAATGAAATCTTGGCACGGTTTTTGTATCCATTTGGTTTTAGATTGTTTGTGTGTGGTCTGTCTCGCGTTTGATATTGTTGCTGCATTACTTAGCATTTGTTTTGCCTTTGAAATCAGAATCAGTTTCCCAAATTGATTAAATGCTTTAGTTGATCCGGTTTCCATTGGTCGAGTTATCACTTGCCATCACATTATTTGGTTCACTAGTTTGGTTTCCTCCATTTTAATTGTCATTTCATTCTGAATTGAAAACAAAACCCAGATTTTATTTGAAACCCAAAAACATAAACGACACATAAATACAAGCTAGAATCAAACAAACCTCAACTAGCCCCAAGAAAAATACGACCTGTGACCCCTATATTACATTTTCAGATTTCGATTATAAAAAGGGTTTCCAGTTATTCATTCACATTTAAATTCTGATGGTCCCACACTTTCGTGACAAATTTAATCTAGTATTTCGGGATCGTCAAATTTTTGGCGCCGTTGCCGGGGAAGCAACTAGTTGATTTGTTTGATTTTTGCTTGTATGCCTTTGGACATATCATTGGGTTCTATTTTATTTTGCTGTATCTTTTGTATACGGGTACTGCTATTTTTCTTGTTTGTTTTGTGACAGGGTTGCAGGTTCAAAATGTTTTCATCCACTTATCAGCAGTCATGTCCATAATTTCAGCAGAACCAACTTTTCAATCAACCATTACAGCAATTTCAACCGCCACAACAAGAATTCCAACAGCCCTATTCCAATTTTCAACAACCAAATCAGTTTTTTCAGCCTAATTGTCAGCCAAGTCAGCCCTTTCAATTCCAGCAGCCAAGTCAACCAAATTTCCAACAAATTCAGCATGGGCAGCCACCATTCCAGAATTTTGAGCAACCATTTCAGCAATTTCAGCCTTCTAATCCGAATTTCCAGCCTACATTTCAGCAATTCGAACCTCAATTCCAGCCATATCATCAAGGGCAACAAGGTTTTCAATCATTTCCAGCTTTCCAAACTCAAAATCAACAAAATTTTCAGCCTTTCCAGCCCTATAATCAGATTTCACAGCCCTACAATCAAGGGTTTCAAAATCAGAATTTTCAGTCCTCGTCACCGAATTTTCCACTTCAAAATCCGAACTTTTAAGGCTACAACTCCCAGCAAGGTTTCCAAGCTTATCAGCCCGCTAATCAGTCTTACCAACAGCCATGTTTTCAAGGATCTCAGCAAGCTCAACTATTTCAGCCGACTACTTCATCATTTCAAGGTCAGTCAAGGAGCTATGCTAACCAAGGAGGCTATGGGAGTTCTAGTGCAGGAAATGTGCCCCAACAGAAGGTCGAGGAAATGTTTCAACAAATTATGCAACAACAAAGGTTGGAGGAGATGTTTCAACAAGTTCTACTATATCAACAACAAGAGCAACAAAGGCTTCAAAACATCGGAAGAAGCATTGGATCAGGACAGTCAGATGAATCTATAGGTGTAGGGGATTGCACAGAGCCCCAGGGACCACCTACAGTGATTGATACATCAGAAAATTCAGAGAATAGGATTGAGAGTGTAGGGGATTGCACAGAGCCCCAAGAATCACCCATTCCTATTTCACAGGACCATTCTCATCTTTTATTTTGTGATTATAGTATTATTGAAGGTCCTAATTTTTCTAATTTGGTTGATACAGGAATGGTTGAGGAAACATGCATGGGAGATGATTCCATAGGTGTAGGGGATTGCACAGAGCCCCAGGGACCACCACAAGATTCAGAGGATGAACCAGAAAGTGTAGGGACTTGCTTGGTGGAAGCAAGAACCCAAGGATCACCTGCTTTAGTTGAGTGTCCACCAGAACCTGAACCTGAAGAGGAGCAATTACTTGACCAGGAGGAGAGCACGGATACATCTACTTCTGTAGAACCTCCAGGTATTTTTCAACACGATCAGGTAAGTACTCCTCCAAATTTTTCTGAAAATTGCATAGAGATACCTCAAATTGATCTTATTGTTTGTGATATACTTAGAGATACATCTCTTATAGAATTTGATTATGAAAAATCCCTCGAGGTACCTAGTGTAGAATTTGTTGAATTTGAAGCATGTGGTGATACATATCATGAAAAGGCTGAGTGTGAAAAATTTTTGGAAGTGCCTAGACTTGATGTTGGTTGTGATGAGTCTTTTGATATATCTTATGCTGAAAATAACTGTGAAAAATTCATTGAGGCACCTAAAATTGATTACATGGGTTGTGATACATTGCTTGATACATCTTTGTTGAAAAATAATTGTGATATTTTATGGAAGTGCCAAAAATTGATTTTATTATTTGTGATGAGTTTTTGGATGCGAATTTCGTAGGAAATAATTGTGAAAAATTTATTGAGGCACCACAACTTGATTTAATTGGACATGATGCAGTTTTGGATTCATTTTATGCAGAAACTGATATTATTTTATTCCTTTCTGACCCTGCACGCTTGAGAGAGGTATTACATTGTTTTGCAGGGTCCAGAAGACTTCAGGAGTGGGTGCTCAAACTGAACAGACTTCAACCTCCTGGAAGGACTTCTAAAAGGCAGGAAGAAGGAGGAGATGATTTTACTTTAATTCGAAGCACTCCATTCCTTCAATGGATCTTATACCTGAATCGCCTTCGGCCACCGGAGTATATTTCTGTAAAGTTCAAGTGTGGGGGAGTCCTAATTCTCCCAGCCACCCAGACACCTCCACTACCAAGATGGAGGCTACTGCTTGATAGGCTCCGTCCACCAGAAATAAAGGGAAGATTATTCTTTCTTATATTTTCTTTTATTGCATGTTTCACTTTTATGACTTTTAGAATTTTCCTTTAAATTGAGTCCTTGCTAATAAATGCATGAGTAGAGTAGAATGCATAGGAGTCATTGTAAATACTTTGTTATTTCTCTTGTCACTTTTTATTGCATGACTAAAAATAAATGTATCCCTTAGGTTATCTCCATAGCATTTTAGAGCCTTTTGGAAAATAAGTTAAATTTGGTTGTCAAAACTTAGGGTTTGAGTTCATGGATGAATTCTTGGATGCTTGAGTACGATTTTGCTTTAGATTCTTAATTGAGGATTTGAGATGGATTATTTTTACCTAGTGAGATTAGCCTTATTTTGTGACACATACATGTTATTGTGCTCTAGAACTTGCCTAGGTTCTTTCAAAACCATATTTCAATGATTGGATCACATCTATAGAGGCTAATCACTTTGTTTACCTTTCCAATTCAATTTTGGCAAAAATCATGTCTATTCTATTTGTCTTTCCTTATTCCTAATCTTAACCCCAATTTTTCTATGGATTTGTTTGCTTGGGATGTTTTCTTGATGCTACTTTGCCCGAGACGGACAAAGAATTAAGTGTGGGGGAGTGACTAGTGATAGGGAAGCAATTTTTATCAAGGAGCATCATCATTTCGAAAAAAAAATTTTGCCAAGTTGAAACCAAAAGGTGCCAAGTGAGTTGAATTTGAATTCCAAAAATGAGCAAAAGAATGGAAACAAATGCGGCATCTAGACTCTTGATTATAATTTGAAGATCCAAGCCATTACATGTGCCATTGAAGGAATAGATTCTTTAGATAGCATGTTTTGATCAGAAACGTTGTGGACTGCAGCTGTACTTTGCTATGAAGATCAGTAACATTTTGCTACAATCTGAATTGAAGCTGCAAGTGCTGAAAATCCATGAAAAGCAGCTGAAATTTCTGCATTCGAAAAAATTAGTGAGAGTGCTATAACTAAGGTTGTGTCTCCATGAAGCAATTTCGGCACAATGGTATCAATCTCAAACAGAATTGGAACTGATGAAGGAAA
>JAGFNQ010001254.1:83320-113996 GCA_024364735.1 Boesenbergia rotunda
TTTTTCATGGAGAAAGTTTTGGATAACCAAATTTTAACTGTCTATAAGACTGAAATATCGTTCTATAAGTAAGATGTCGTCGACATATAATACTAGGAATACGACTGCACTCCCACTAACCTTCTTGTACACACAGGGTTCGTCAGGATTTTGTGAGAAATCAAACTTTTTGATTGTCTCATCAAAACGGATGTTCAGCTCCTAGATGCTTGCTTCAGTCCATCTATGGATCGTCGAAGCTTGCATACCTTGGTTTTATCAACCGATGTGAAACCTTCAGGCTGTATCATGTATACGTCCTCAAGCAGGTTTCCGTTAAGGAAAGCTGTTTTCACATCCATTTGCCAAATCTCATAATCATAATGAGCTGCTATGGCTAGAAGCATCCGAATGGATTTAAGCATAGCTACTGGCGAATAGGTTTCGTCATAATCAATTCCTTGTTTCTGACGATATCCTTTTGCCACTAATCTAGCCTTAAAGGTAACAACATTACCTTCCATGTCGGTTTTCTTCTTGAAAACCCACTTGCACCCTATGGGTTTAATCCCTTCAGGTGGGTTAACCAAGTCCCATACTTGATTTTCGTACATGGAATCCATTTCCGACTTCGTGGCTTCAAGCCATTTGTCCCTTTCTGAACTTTTCAGAACATCTTCATAACTGATAGGTTCGTCATCACCAATGAGCAACACGTCGTTTGATTCACTTACGAGAAATCCGTATCTCTCTGGAATGTTGCGTGTCCTATCAGACCTACGAAGAGGTGGTGTAGTTTTAGGTTCAACTGATAGCTCATCATTATGAATTATCGGTTGTGGGCCTAGACTCGGTGTCTCTGTAATGTCTATTGGAGTTTCTTGAACTTCATCAAGTTCAAAGCCACTCCCACTGTTTTCTTGTAAAAGAAATTCCTTTTCTAGAAATACAGCATGCCTTGAAACAAACACCTTTTGTTCCAAGGGATGATAGAATTGGTAACCCTTCGTTTCCTTAGGGTATCCAATAAATAGACATTTATCAGACTTAGCATCCAATTTGTCTGATACAACCCGCTTCACATAAGCGGGACAACCCCATATCTTAAGGTGAGTTAAGTGAGGTTTCTTACTATTCCAAATCTCATATGGAGTAGTAGAGACTACCTTGGTCGGGACTCTGTTTAATAAATAAACAGCTGTCTTAAGTGCATAACCCCAAAAGGATTTTGGAAGAGTTGTATGATTCATCATTGACCTAACCATGTTCATCAAGGTTCGGTTGCGCCTCTCAGATACACCATTATGCTGTGGTGTATATGGCGGAGTCCATTGGGATAATATCCCATTGTCCCTTAGATAATCTTGAAATTCTTGACTTAAGTATTCACTACCCCGATCGGATCGAAGTATTTTAATACTTTTGCCAAGCTGTTTCTCTACTTCATTTCTGAATTCTTTGAATTTCTCAAAGGCTTCAGATTTGTGTTTCATCAAGAACACGTACCCGAATCGTGAGTGCTCATCGATAAAGGTGATGAAGTAGCTATAGCCTCCTTGTGCAAGAGTTGACATTGGTCCACATACATCGGTATGTATTAGACCAAGCAACTCTTCCACTGGATTACCTTTTCCGGTAAAGGGTAATTTGGTCATCTTGCCTTTTAAGCATGATTCGCATGTATCAAATGAACCGGGTTCAAATGATTCCAAAATTCCACATCGGTGTAATTCGGTCATGCGTTTCTTACTTACATGGCCAAGACGACAATGCCAAGTGTAGGAGTCTATTCGATTATCTATTCGAGCACGTTTGTTGCTAACTTCGATATTGAAAACGTCACTGGATAAATCCAATGTGTAGATGCCATTGCACAAAGTTCCATTCCCATAAAGAACGCCATTTAAAGTTATGTAACAACAATTGTTACTAAAAGTTAAATGATAACCCTTTTCATTCAAACATGAAATAGATACAATGTTCTTTATCAACGAAGGAACGAAATATCAATTATCCAATTCTAAGACACGTCCATTGGGGAGCTTTAGCAAATATGTTCCGATGGCAACAGCAGCAATCTTTGCTCCGTTTCCAACTCGCAAATTCGCTTCTCCTTTGACGAGTCTTCTTCTATTCCTTAGCCCTTGTATGTCATTACATATATGTGAGCTACACCCAGTATCAAGTACCCATGTGTTTGAGGAAATAGAGTGACATTCAATAACGAAGATACTTGAAGAGGATGGGGCATCGGATGCCTTCTCTTTCAAGGACTCAAGATAAATCTTGCAGTTTCTTCGTAAGTGACCTTCCTTGCCACAATGATGGCAAGTGCCTTTTAGGGTATTTTCAGTCTTTTTGGCCTTTTTCTTCTTTCCCTTATTCTGTTCTTTGGCCTTCCTCTTAGAACCTTTCTTCGAGGAACCAACTAACGGCACCGTCTTCTGTTCCTGCTTCACAGAAGGCTCTACAGTCTTCAGCAGGTTAAGCAACTCAAGAAACTGGTCTGGAGTTGCATCTTCAGGAGGACGGTTGGGAAGTAGATCTTCAAGGACATAAGCAAGCTTCTCTGCCTTGAGGACTATCCTCAGGTTTCGAAGCCAGTCCATGAAGTTTGGCCCAGTCAGTTTATTGGTGTGCAATTTTAGGTGAGACATGATCGAGTGATTATCCTAGAAATACAAATTGAGATTATGTGAGAAGATTTATTAAAGAATGTATCAACATACATAAATTAAATCCTATTTATTTTACGAATTGAGTCACCCTTATTATCAATTCGGGAGATCGTAGGAACATCTCCAAATAGGTTGATATCCAACCATAGATAAGAACAACCATGGCTGTGGCCATCAAGTTCTTCTTAGCTATGAAGGTAGGTAATTATACCGATTACACATCACATATATGTAACTATCACATTATGCTATCAACTAATTGAATGTTTGCATAAAACATTGGGTTGTTAACTCATTGACAAGTATGTATCATTATACATAGCACCCAACTGCACCTCTCTTTGCATCGACCTTGGCTGTGGCACAACAAATCGATGCTCCAAGCTTAAGGCTGACCCATTAATCAAGAAATAGTTTTAACATGGTTGGAGCTCATTCAACCGCTTAGTCAGGCTTGGATGTGTCCAACAACCAAAACTAATGATTGACCTCTGACTCGAACTATATTATTCATAAACTAATTCCATGGTTTGAACATGTTGAGGTTCAAGTCGGGCATGGATGTGTCCATCAACCCAAGCGAGAAACAAAACTCCGATTCTAACCATATTAATGGAAGGTGTTGGCCTTAATATTTTGTAAGGGGTTTTGGGTCTCATTCCTTTTAAGCACATTCATGACATAAAATTATGTCATGACTAACGATTTCCTTAATAAAGTATGTATGTGACTTAATTTATCAAGTCTCATGAATTAAATTAGGAACCGGATTTCCTAATCATAATTTCATACTTTATTAAAGGAATTGTTTTGGGAAACAATTTCCTAAATTGTCATAATTAATTTCGGAAATAATATGTTCAAGACTTTGATTTCTCTAAATCAAATCTTGTTAAATTAAGAGACAAATCCCTTAATTCAACTACATATTATTTTCATGAAAATCTCATTTAAGAAACTCTATAGGAAACCATTTTCCTAATTAATTTTGGAGACAACAATATGTAAGAGCATCACCTCTTAAACATATTTTATTCATGGATTTAATTAATTACAACAAATTGTTTTCTAAGGGTGGCTCCCCGAGGCTCAGATACCCAAAGAAAAGTAATGTGTTGTAAATCCAATTGGACGGCTCCCCGAGGCTCAATCCAATCAAACATGACAATTTCAATTAAAAATTGGGAAATTAAATTACAACAACTAACTTTAAATTGGACGGCTCCCCGAGGCTCAATCCAAAATAAAGAATTTTGTTGTCAATTTAAAAACCAATTCAAATTTAATTGTCAATTAACTGTCCATGAATTTGTCTAGACTTTCTTAAAGAAAGTGCCCAAAATTGCGAGATTTCGAAAATTGATTTTCAGAATAATTACAAGTTTCTGGTACAAAGAAAACTTACATATTTCCAAAATTAGAAAATTTCTAAAATAGAAAAATTTCCAAAATTGGAAAGTTTCCAAATATGGAAAAATTTTGAAATTATTATAAAATTTCAGAAAATAGAAAATTTCAAACGTTTGCGAAATTTCATGAGGATTTCCAAACTTTGAAATTCCTAAATCTAAAATTTATTATAATTTGAAAGTTTCCATAATTGAAAATTTTTCCGAAATTGAGATCATGACAAAGTTTTCCACAAAACAATTATTCGATTAAGTCGAACACTAACCGGCTCTGATACCACTGTTGGGACCGGGTGCATGTCGACAAGGATACGAGTTCGTAAAATTTTAAATTTTTACGTGCAGCGGAAGAGTTTGCATAAAATAATTTCCTAAATTATTTTAACTTCGTATCTAGCATGCAACCTTATAGTGTATCGACATAATCATGCAATAATATTTTGCGGAAAAGTAAACTAATTTACTTTTATACCTCGCGTAACTTGAAGAAAGGGACGAGATCCAACCGTAGCGTCCCTTGGAAGCTTCGCCTCTATTCGCGTCCACGCCGAGTTCTCTTCGGGATGACTTCGCAAAGTCACGAGTTTTGTGCCGACGAGAACTACTAGATTCTCGGAAGGCACAACTAGAAGGTTAAGAGAAAAATTAGGAAAACTAACCAACGAAGTAACGGAATCGAATTCCGGGAAGAGAGGAGTCGCTATCCGCTTCTTCTTCTTCGTGTTCGAGTTCTCCTTCTTCTTGAAAGCTCACGCCAACCTCAAGGGGAGGAGAGGGTTGCGCCGGCCCTAGGTCTCCTTGTGGGCGCCGGCCCTAAGGGAGGAGAGGGGAGGAGAAGAGAAGAGATTAAGAGAGAGAGGGAGAGAATAATTAATCTCTTGATTAGTTGATTGGAATTAAGGGCTAGCCTTTGGTTCCTTTATATAGTAGCAACTCCTTTGCTAAGTCTCCCTCTAAACCGAATTAACGGAATTAGTTATAAGAAATTTATCTTATAAATTTTCTTATTGCTTATTCCTTTTAAGCCTAGTCTTATTATAAACAATTTATAATAAAACAAATTAGTTATCATAAGAGATTTATCCTATAAATTCTCTTATGAATTTTATTATAACTAACTTTATAATAAAACTAATTATTTATCATAAGAAATTTATCCTATAAATTCTTATGAATTAATTCCGTTTAAACTAAGTCTTTATTATAAACTAATTTATAATAAAAACTAATTCTTCTTCTCTTTAAATTTTGGAATAAATTTTATAAGAAATTTATAAACTTTCTTATTATGGAAAAATTAATTCATAATTGATTTTATAAAATTAAAATAAACCCAATTCATGGATT
The DNA here is from genome assembly GCA_024364735.1 of Boesenbergia rotunda. Taxonomy (NCBI): domain Eukaryota; kingdom Viridiplantae; phylum Streptophyta; class Magnoliopsida; order Zingiberales; family Zingiberaceae; genus Boesenbergia; species Boesenbergia rotunda. Next base: position 88,734 of record JAGFNQ010001254.1, read on the forward strand.
ATTTTAATCTTCCATAAAAGAATAAATTTCTATAAATTTTATTTATATAAATTTCTTTATACAAATTTATTTATCCATAATTTAAAAAATAAATCGTACTAGATTTATTTAATTAATTAAACCAATTAAATTGGTTTATTCTCCTCTATTTGGCCGGCCACCAAAGAGGGGTTTGGCACCCTCTTTGGCCGGCCAAACCAACCCGGACCGCCGCAAATTAAACTCATTTAATTCGCCCAAAAAGCCTTCAAAAGACTTAGCCATTTTTAGCTTCCATTGCGCCTCTGACTAACTCAGATTCGATTTATTTCTCTTGATCGAAAAATCCAATTTTCAACTCGTTTTAAATCCCTCGGATTACTCGTAGTGCGTGTGACTAAATAGGCTTTCGATTTATGTTGGCCGTCTATAATTAACTGATTATAGAACGATCATGAGTGGCACCTAGTAGTACATCATGATCCCCAATTAATCGAAAGATCAACGGTTTTACCTCAGAAGAAATTATTCTGAAACCCTTCAGCAGCTCTAATGAATCGTGCCCCATTCCCTTCACCACCTTATACCCACTTGGTTCAGGACACGGTCTATGGTGTCAGTCCCCACTAGGCTGACTACGTCACACCTAGCCCAAGTAATGTCTTATTCGTCCTTTGGATTTCTAATTACTCTCATGTATTTTAGAGACTCTCACTCTAAACATGATATGCTCTGGCCAGAGGCTTTGAGTAACAATCCGACGATAGGCCTGGGTATACATCTCCTCGCAAGGAGTGGTGAATCCTTTATAGGCTGTTCAAACATCTTCGGGCACTTCGGCTTATACCCGATCATCCTGGGTCCACACCTCCTTGGAGATGCTTGCTTAAGATGTCAAAGTATAAGTCTCCATGACCAAGATGACTTGAACACCGCAAGTCAAAGGAACATCGCACTTAAGCTGCAGTAAGATCTTCATTGACATATCTACATGTAGATTCCCATATGATGTCTTACAGCTAGTCACTCCAATGAACTAGTTCCCTTAACTAGCATCCATGTTTATCTCTGGACATCCCAATGTCACCAGCCAGTGAGAATCAGCTGATTAGAGAATAACCCATGCTAGTCTCAACAGAATTGATAGTGTCCATTTTTATCAATTCATTGACTAGGGATATTTTCAATACTTCACATTTGCGCATTTAGAGATAATCACTAGTTGTGATCTCATCACAAATTCTCTTATGCTGTGAGTTGTATTGCGGACATTCAGTAGATAAGTTTAAGATCCCAATCAAATACACAAGCATGTATACTCAAATAGTGAATTATCATTTATTAATATAAATGTTTTACAATCATAAGGCGATTGCCTTAGGACACTTCTCTCATATCACTAACACCTGCATCCAAGGTTAGTACCACAACAAACATGACAAGAATGTTAGTTAGTTTTTACAGCCGTAGCTGTCTTGGTTCTGACTTCGGGTCTCCCAAATGGAACCCTAGGTCGAACCGACGCCTACTGTTCCCACGATGAGGAACGTGTCCTCACCTACTCCTCTCAGGAGAGTTTACCTTTTACCAACTGGCTCCTCCGGTTGGACTTTTGCCCAGCAGCCCTTCGCCAGGTCTTCGGTACCAAGCAGTCCTTCGCCAGGTGCCTAGTCGCCCTTTGCCAGGTCTTCGGTACCAGGCAATCCTTCACCAGGTGCCTAGCAGCCCTTCGCTAGGTCTTAGACTCCTAGCAGTCCTTCGCCAGGTGCCCAGTAGCCCTTCGCCAGGTCTTAGGGTTTCGCTGCCTAGCAGTCCTTCGCTAGGTGCCCAGCAGCCCTTCGCCAGGACTTCTTTCTGCACACTCAGTGAACACATTAGACCAAAATAACATCTTAACTTTTGAACCCTTTGCCTGTTGGGACCTGGTGCATGTTGACATGGATGCGGGTTCTTAATTTTAAAATTAATTACGTGCAGCGGAAGGTTTAACATAAATAATTTCACAAATTATTTAACCACACATCTAAGCATGCAACCTTATCTTGTGTAGACATGATCATATATTTAAAATTTTGCAGAAACGTAAACTAATTTACATGTTACCTCGCGTAACTTGAAGGAAGGGATGAGATCCAACCGTAAGCGTCCCTCGGAAGCTCTGCCTATATTCGCGTCCACGCCGAGTATCTTCGGGATGACTTCGCAAAGCACGAGTTTTGTGTTCTCGAGAACTACTAGATTCTCCGAGAACGCGACAAGAAAAACCAAGAGAGAAGTAATCACATTGGAAAAACTCACCACCAAGGTAGGCCGGAATCACAATTCCGGTGAGAAGGAGGAAGATGACTTGCGCCCAATCCCAAGGTGATGATGGCCGGAGAGGAAGATCGTCCCAACGGAAGAACTTCGTCGCCTCGATGCTTCTCCTTGTGCTCACGACAAGAAGAAGGGAGGAGAGGGTTGTGGCTGGCCAAGAGGAAGATGGGAGGAGAGGGAGAGAGCCCAAGCAAGAATACTTTGATTGATTTTCAAGCCTTGCCTTGGGTCCTTTATAAAGTGGTCTCTCACCCGCCAAGTCTCTTTTTTCTTATAGAATAAATTTTCATAAGAAATTTATCATATAAATTTTCTATGACTTATTCCATCATGCCAAGTTTTATCATATTTTAATTTATGATAAAAATCAACCAAGTCTCTTTTTTCTTATGGAAAGAAATTCCTTATCATGGTAAATCAATCCATGATTGATTTTATAAAATAAAATAAACCAATCCATGGTTTATTTTAATTTCCATGAAAAATAAATTTCTTTATATAAATTTCTTTATCATGGTAAATCAATCCATGATTAATTTTATAAAATAAAATAAACCAATCCATGGTTCATTTTAATTTCCATGAAAAATAAACCAAACCTTGGTTTATTATATAAAAATTTATATCATCCATAATTTTATAAAACAAACCACACTTGGTTTATTTTATAAATTGAACTGAAACTTGGTTCTCTCCCTTTGTTGTGGCCAGCCAAGCAAAGAGGGTGGGGACCCTCTTTGGTCAGCCAATCCAAGCCACGCCCCAATGAATTAAACTCATTTAATTCATCTATTAAGTCTTCAAAAGACTTAGTCATTTTACGCTTCTGATGCGTCTCTGAAAAATTCAGATTCGACTTATCGTTTGGCTCAACCAAACCTAATCTCTCTTGATTGGAAAATCCAATTTTCAACTCGTGTTAAATCCCTCGGATTACTCGTAGTGCGTGTGACTAAATAGGCTTTCGATTTATGTTGGTCGTCTATAATTAACCAATTATAGAACGATCATGAGTGGCACCTAGTAGTACATCATGACCCCCAATTAATCGAAAGATCAACGGTTGACCTCAGAAGTAATTCTGAATCCCTTCAGCAGCTCTAATGAATCATGCCCCATTCCCTTCACCACCTTATACCCACTTGGTTCAGGACATGGTCTATGTGTGTCAGTCCCCACTAGGCTGACTACGTCACACCTAGCCCAAGTAACGTTTTCTCATCCTACGGATTCTAATTACTCTCATGTATTTAAGAGATTCATACTCTGAACATGTCATGCTCTGGCCAGAGGCTTCGAGTAACAATCCGACGATAGGCCTTGGGTATACATCTCCTCGTAAGGAGTGGTGAATCCTTTGTAGGCTGTTCAAACATCTTCGGGCACTTCGGCTTATACCCAATCATCCTGGGTCCACACCTCCTTGGAGATGCTTGCTTCAGATGTCAAGGTATAAGTCTTTATGACCAAGATAACTTGAACACCACAAGTCAAAGGAACATCGCACTTAAGCTGCAGTAAGAACTTCATTGACATATCTATATGTAGATTACCATATGAAGTTTTACAGCTAGTCACTCCAATGAACTAGTTCCCATAACTAGCATTCATGTTTATCTCCGGACATCCCAATGTTACCAGCCAGTGAGAATCAGCTGATTAGAGAATAACCCATGCTAGTCTCAACAGAATTGATAGTGTCCGTATTTATCAATTCATCGACTAGGGACAATTTCAATACTTCACAATTGCACATGTAGAGATAATCACTAGTTGTGAATTCATCACAAATTCTCTCATGCTGTGAATTATATTACGGACATTCAGTAAATGAGTTTAAGATCTCAATCAAATACATAAACATGTATACTCAAATAGTGAATATTCATTTATTAATATAAATGATTACAATCATAAGGCGATTGCCTTAGGACACTTTTCTCATATCACTACCATTGCCATCATCAAAACCCAATTTTGACTTAGGTGCTGCCTGCACCAACACTAAGTTGTCTTGGTTCTAACTTTGGGTCTCCCAAATGAAACCCTAGGTCAAACCGACACCTACAATTCCCTCGTACGGGGAACGCGTCCTCACCTACTCCTCTCAGGAGAGTTTACCTATTGCCAACTGGCTCCTCCAGTTGGACTTTTGCCCAATCCTCTAGATCAGGTCTTCGTGCTCAGTCCGCGACCAGGACTTCTTGCCCAACTTCCGATCAGGTCTTCGGTGCCCAGCCCTTCGCCAGGACTTCTTGCATAGTCCTCGACCAGGACTTCTTTGCCCAACTTCCGGTCAAGTCTTCTTGCCCAGTCCTTGACCAAGACTTCTTGCCCAGCCCTTTGCCAGTGTTGATGCAGTCTTGCTCTGATTGTTGTTTTGGTGTTGACATCGATTTTAGTTTAGGTGCATGATTATTGATTATGATTAAGTCCTGATTGGGGATCAGGCATGGTATGGAAAATCCTAGTCTGGAGGGCTAGGTGTTGGAAAATCCTAACCTGGAGGGTTAGGTGTGAAAAATCCTAGCTTGGAGGGCTAGGTGTTGGAAAAGTCCTAATTCGGAAGGGTTGGGTGAAAAGTCCTAACTTGGAGGGCTAGGTGAAAAGTCCTAACTTGGAGGGTTAGGTGCAAATTCCCATCCTGGAGAATTAGGTGAAAAAGTCCTGGCTTGGAGGGTCAGGTGCCTAGCTTGGAGGGCTAGGTTGGATGATGTTCTAACTCGGAAGGGTTGGGTGAAAAGTCCTAGCTTGGAGGGCTAGGTGAAAAGTCCTAGCTTGGAGGGCTAGGTGAAAAGTCCTAACTTGGAGGGTTAGGTGCAAATTCCCAACTTGGAGAGTTAAATGGAAAAATCCTTAGCTTGGAGGGCTAAGGTGGATGAATTCCTAGCTTGGAGGGCTAGGTTTGAGTCCCTGGATCGGTCTGGTAACCGATCAGGGACATTGGCGCGCTGCTCCTTCGTGGATCGGTCTGGTGACCGATCCAGCGATGTCTGATCGGATTGGTGACCGATCAGGGAGCGCACAGTGAGGTTGGGAACCTACTGTGTGGCTCCTGATCGGACCGGTGACCGATCAGGGAGCAGGCTACTTCCTTGCTGCCTTGCCCCTGATCGGTCAGCTCCTGATCGGACCGGTGACCGATCAGGGAGCAGGCTACTTCCTTGCTGCCTTGCCCCTGATCGGTCTGGTGACCGATCAGGGAGCGGACGGTGAGTGAGTTCCCTTGCGGATCAGACCCTAGATCGATTCGGTGATCGATCAGGGAGTTTGGAACTGATTAAAAAATCACTGTTCATCTGTCCTGATCGGTCTGAGTGACCGATCAGGCTTCACTCTGATCGGTCTGGTGACCGATCAGGCTTCACTCTGATTGGTCGGGTGACCGATCAGGCGTGTATAGCCGCGAGAGCTGGGAATCCCAGCGAAGCAGTGGATCGGTCTGGTGACCGACCCACAAGCCCTGGATCGGTTCGGTGACCGATCACTTTAATTCAAATTGCACTGTCAAACGCCATCAGAGTGTCTGATCATATCCGATTCGCTGCTGTTTGCTTCTGATATTTGATTTACTGTGTGATTTACTGCTCTAACAGTCTGATTAAGCTGCAGGTGACAGGGGAGGATTCAAACACTCAAGGAGAGGTCAATGGAGGCTTTCCTTAGAGCAGGTTTGTCCGATTCTCCATTTCCGGTTGCAAGGGCCAAGCTGCAGACTGGAGCCGAGACTGGGGGTTAGCTGAGGGGATCTCAGGAAGACCAGAGAGGGCTCAGTGGTAGCTGGCGTTGGCTGTGAGGTAGCTTGAGGCTACGGAGGATGTTGTCACCTGGTGTTGTGTGGAGAATCAAAAGGGCGGAAGTTGGCTTCGTGGAAGCAGAGTTGGAAAACTAGTGTTCTTGCCACGCCTTGTGTTCTCCACAACTTGCTTGCTGTGTTCTTGAAGTTTTCATCACTTTGAGCAAGCGATCGAGAAGCAATCATTCATTACTTAAGCGCTTAAAGGAGAGAACAAGGAGCTTGGAGTCCGACAGTGGGAAGACACGAAGAAGGGTTCTTGCGTGAGATCGCCACTGGGTGGAGCTCAGGGAAGCTTACTGTGTTCTTGTCCTTGCTAAGTGTTTGAGTAAGATCCTTCTTGTTGTTTCATTGTGCTTAAACTTTATCTGTGATTGAAACGCTGTGGAGAGGTTTCTCCACCGAGAAGGAGGTTGCGTTATATCCGGTGAAAACCAGGGCTTGATCTGCCGACGATCAAGGGATCGCCCACCTTAAGGGCACGCCAAGGAGTAGGGGCAAGTTATTCTCGAACCTTGTAAACCCTCTTGTTAGTGATCTTGGCAGTTGTCTCTGTTTGCTTTCATTTTTGTTTTCGTTTACTGCACTGCTTCATTTTCCTTTGTTTCTTCCGCTGTGCCACTGATAAGTTGAGTGTAGGAAACTTGTTAAGTGTAAGAAAAAGTGATTGGGTATATTCACCCCCCCCCCTCTCTAGCCATCTCGTTTCTAACAGCCAGGACTTCTTGCCTAGTGTACCAAGGACTTTTTTTCACACTTAGTAAGCTTGTTAGATCACAATAACACCTTAACTTCTGAACCCTTTGTCATTATCAAAACACAGGTTTGACTTAGGTGCTTCCTGCACCAACAATCTCCCCCTTTTTTATTTATGGCAACATGGTTCAAAATGTTAAGCTAAAATAAATAATAAGCAAAGAATTCATAATAAGGATTCAGTTTTTTCCCCCTGAAATGAGTATTCTCCCCTTGGATTTTTCAAAGGTATGTGGGTTTTTGTAAATCTTCTAAGTGCTTTGGATTTTGAAAAACTTAAAAGGTTTTAACACTTAGAAAAAAAATTCCCTAAAAGATTTTTCAAGTGTTTCATACTTAGAAAATTTTCCAAAAGATTTTTCTGGTTTTTCATACCTAGAAAATTTTCCAACAGATTTTTCAAGTTTTTCATACTTAGAAAATTTTTCAACAGATTTTTCAAGTTTTTCATACATAGAAAATTTTCCAACAAATTTTTCAACTTTTTCATACGTAGAAAATTTTCAAAAAAAGTTTTTGCAAGCTTTCGTAATTAGGAAAAAAAATTTCCAAAAAGTTTTTCACACATAGAAATACTTAGTTTTGAAATGTTTAGATTTGAAAAGCATTTTAAAGCACTTAGTTATTTACTTTACTTTTTGATAAAGTGATAAAATTTTGAAAAAAAATTATCCTTTCCTTTCTCTCCCCCTTTGCCGTATATGAAAAAAAATGATACTACTTATAGAAAAATTTAGAGCAAAAAAAATGAAGTGCTGGATTGAACTAACTCTAATAAGCATAAACTGGACCAAACCAAATTAAATCGTTCTTGCTCGGGTCCTATCTAACCCAGTTAGCTACTTACTAACTGTTATAAACAGTAGCTTTCACTAGGCTTAGTCAAGTAGTGATCTGATCAAGTTAGATTTTCTAAGCTTGACACTAAACCTGATTGCTATTCAATTTGTATTCATTGCCCCAATTACTACAGATGCACTGACTTAAAGCATCTTGAATTAAGGCATAGACCTAAGCATCTCAATTTAGTCTAGGTTATCAATCAAAAGTACCCTAAGGTGCTTGTGAGATGCTGGCTTCTAGATCTATAGGTGCATGGAGTTCTAGGGTTAGGGCCTAAGTTAAGTCCATTTGCGAAAAAGCCCTAGTTTTGAAGGGGGTAAGTTTTTAAAAAACTAAGTCGAAATAATTTAAATTTCAAGACTTTAGTAAATGAAATGATTTTGAAAAAAAATATTAATCAACAAATTAGAAATAAAATAATTTTTTTGAAACACATATAAAGTTGTTCTATTCTACTAAGCATAAGATTCAATTATGAAGTACATGACTTAGCAGTTGAAAATAGTATAAGACTAATAACTTATCAAACAAGTTGCCAGCAAGTAAATATGATAGATGCATAAGAGTCAACTGGTCAACAGGAGGACCAGCAAAATCAAACAGTAGTCAAGCACAAGTCAACCCTACTCAGTAGGAAAAGTTAAACAGTCAAAGATACAATAAGATAACTGGAAAGTCACTCTGATCTATGAGGAGGGGCCAATATTTATGTCCAGATGATGGATCATAGCGTACAGAAGAAAGGGATGGAAGGGTCGCATAGTCGCGACATCTCGAGTAGTCAAGGGTAGAATACATCGAACTAGAACTCTGTAGAGAGCATAGTCCTGGATCTAGAGATCTACGGACTGAAACTGTTGCACCAACGAGTTTCACGCATCTCTATAGAAGTAGGAGTAAAGAGTGTCTAGATCAATGTGCGAATAGGGAGGATCAAAGGGAGGGTCTCTTGGGGGGTAACAACAAAACGTGGACTGAGAAGGTCGTAGTCCAAGGAACCTAGTATGCAAGGCAGGTGAGATAGTCAGAGGCATCCCCTGTACAGTAGAGGAGTAGCAAAGATCATCTAGTTTGACCAGGTTGTTGTAAAATTCTGCACACAGGGTCGAGTTCACTGGATGGGTGCAGAAGACAAGCTGGTCAAGTTAATAGAAGTTAATAGCATCCATAGCTATTGGACAGGACTGGGTAAAGAATTGTCTGTTTAGAAAACTAGTCTTAATGGGTTTGTAGGTAGTTTGAGCAAATTTATTAAACAATTCTAAGTTCGGGAACCTAGGGTCTGGGCTAGGTTCGGCCTCGGGGTTCGGTTGGGTAACGCGACGTTTTCTAAACGAATAAGAAGAATTATGCATTTAAGAAATGAAATAATCAAAGAATTAACTATAAATGCATAATGAAAATAATACCGGGGAGGCATAGTTGAAGAAGGGCGTTCGAGGGCATGAGAAGGGCTTCCGGGCTCCTTGGGAGGAAGAGAAGTGAGGGAGGAATTCGGTTTTGGTGTGAGAAATGAAGAGGAGGTGATGGCCTAATATAGGCCTCATACGGGCGCCGTGAGGGCTCGAGCGCCCGAGTTCATGGGGGTGCCCGCGTGTCCCGGGCGCCCGGATCAGGCCTGCTAGTAGCCTTTTCTTTTGCAGATCTGACTGGCTTGGGTGGAGATAATAGTTTCAGGCACCCGTGAGGTCCCGAGCGCCCGAGTTGACTTTGACATGACCATTGACCAGTTTGACCGTTGACCATAGTTGACTGGGTTTGACTCAGTTGACTATTTTTAACTAATCAATAATTAAGTCAAACAAGCCCTAGATTCCATTTTAGATGAGTTTATTTGTGATATTTAACATGAAACTCAATATGTTAGGTCCTAGATATCTTACCCAGTTCTATGTGTTCAACCATGTTAACCTTATGGGTTTTGTGAGGCAGGTTTTTCAAAAAAAAATCGATTTTGATTTCAAACTTATGGTTAATTTTAAAAGGCTTGAATTAATTTTGAAAATTTATAATGCTAAGTTTAATTGATTTTGAAAAGTATTTGAATCTAAGATTAATTGAAATTTGTGTTAGATTCAAATCTAACAATAGTAAAGTGAATCTGATTTTCAGTAATTGGCTTCCAGGTCTTGGTGAGACACTAGGTCTTCTTTGGCCGTAGCCTTATTGGATCATCAACCCTTTCCTTGACAAAGCCCCTTATTGAAAATTTTTATTAAATTTTTAGTTGTTTTGAAAAATTGTGTTGAATCTATAATTAATTGAAATTTGTGTTAGATTCAAATCTAACAATCGTAATGTGAATTTGATTTTCAATAATTGTTTCCAGGTCTTAGCGAGGCACTAGGTCTTCTTTGGTCGTAGCCTTATTGGATCATCAACCCTTTCATTGACAAAGCCTTTTATTGAAAATTTATCTTCATGTTACTTCTTGAAAGATTTTGGTCTAACTAGTTTGGGTCTTGGATCGGTAGCTTTGGCTAGCTCCACCAGACTAAACAGACCAAGTAGAGTATACTTGACCTTATTAGAAGGGCTTCCCTAACGTACTATCATCTCACCTCCTCCAAGTACTTGGTTTTCAAATTTCAATTAAATCTTTTTGTCCTTAGTCTAACCAGTCCTAAGTCTAAGCATGATAATTTGCAGAAGGAAATAAACAATCAAGCAAGCAATTAAAGAAAAATTGCAAAAAAAACTTATCTAATTATGAATATTGTTTTTATATTGGCTCCCCCTGGACTATTGCCTCGATAATAGTTAGGCAAGATGTGAATCTTGTTCTTGGGGATCCAATATTGGTTTGGTCCAACCTGTTTGTTCAAACAGAGCTTGGGGACCCATGCTTGGATTTGGGTTCTAGGTTGGTTCAATACAGCATAATAAGAATGTTGCCTAGACTTGGTTCGATACCCTAATCTAGATCGGTTAAGAATGGACTTCTGCTTTCCAAGGATCATGTCAAGACCCTTGGAACCCGAAGTGAATCGTTCTACAGCCACTCTTAGCTCCATGACTTGAGTTTTCAAGGAGGAATTCTCTTCCTCAAGCTTCTGAACTTGAGTGGAGTTTCCTTCTTAAATTTTCTCGGTCAGGGATCTCGAGTCGGCTTCCTCTTTCAGGCGCTTTACTTCCTGGCGGAGGGACTCAACCCGGATTTTGGCATTCACCAAGTTGCGAGATAAATAAGAAATTAATTTCGATAGTTCAATTTCAGAATAACCTCTTACCGTTATTTGGCTGTTTTCCGAGATTGTGAGCCTTCCGTCGTCTGGCTCCGATTCTGATCCGGTGTCGACATCTTCCGAAGCGATTAAGGTGAGAAGATATGCGTGCGGGGCCTCTTCTTCTTCTTCAGAGGAAGATTCATCCCACGTGGCTTGAAGAGCCTTCTTCCTTCGCGCCTTCTTTGTTTCCTTCAAATTGGGGCATTCTGACTTGTAATGCCCCTTTTTGTTGCGTTCGTAGCAGGTGACATTCATTTTGCTTTTTGAAGATGTTGAAGGTTCAGCTGGATCTTCCTTTCTTCGGTTTACTTTCTTTTTGTTGGTTTGGTGCTTCAACTCCTTGTAGTAGTCCCGGGCTAGCCAAACCAACTTGGGTCGATCCCTTTCACTGTCTTTTGAGTCTGAGTCTGAGTCAGACTTGGGTGTTGGTAGAGACTTCTTCTTGGAGACTTTTCCTTGAGGTTTTCCTGCAATGAAAGCAATACTTTTCTCGACCAAAGTGGAGTTAGTCTGTTCGTGCAATTCTAATTCAGAGAAAAGTTCATCTAATTTAATTTTGGAAATGTCCCTGGAAACCTTGTAAGCATCTATCATAGATGCCCACAGTGTGTTCCTTGGGAATGCGTTTAGAGTGTACCTGATTAGGTCACGGTTCTCGACCTTGTGACCTATCATATGCAGCTCATTGATCAGCTCCTGGATTCTGGCGTGGAGCTGTGCTACAGATTCTCCTTCGTTCATCTTGATCGTGTAGAGTCTGTTCAGCATCAAATCTCTTTTGCTGATCCTGGTGTCGGAGGTGCCTTCGTGCAGTTCAATCAGCTTGTTCCAAAGCTCTTTGGCACTGTTGAAGGGCCCCACCTGGTTTAGCTCTTCCTTCGTCAATCCGCACTATAAAGTCTGGGTTGCCTTTGCATCAGCCTCGATCTTCTTCTTCAACGAGGCGTCCCTTTCAGAATAGTGTTGTGCCACTCCTTCTGCATTCTTGGGAATCTCCAGCCCAAATTGGATGATTATCCACATGTCCACCTGAGTTTTCAAGTGGACTTCCATCCTGCTTTTCTAGTAGGAGAAATCTTCTCCACTGAAAAACGGTGGTCTGGCTGTGCTGAATCCTTCTTGCATGGCTATTAATATTTTCTAAAAAATTAAAAACAAAGAAAACTTGTCCAACCCTTAGTCTTGGATTAGTAGTACGGAAAAAATTACTAACAATGAAAAATGATCGATTGGTGTTGCACCAACCTCGATTAACGAGAAAGATTAAAAAAATTAAAATACTTCTGTAAATCCTATAAAAACTCTCAAATTGGTGGTTGCACCAAATTTGAGCCACCAGCTCTGATACCACTTGTTGGATCGTAGAAAATCGATAGAGGGGGGGGGGTGAATATCGATATCAAATTTTTCGAAAAACTAGAGCAGTTACGCAGCGGAAAATAACAAAGCAATTGCGAACGCAAGTTGGTTTTACTTGGTTCGGAGTCGCGATCGGCTCCTACTCCAAGGCCCACGGTCCTTGACCGTTTACGTTGGGCAATTCTATAGTCGTCAAAAGTCTTTTACAAATTGAGTACAGATATAGAACTGAAAATTAAATTAGCAACACTTTTCAAAAATTAAATTTACCGACGCCCGAGGTGAATTGAAATTCGGAGCAGAGGGTCGTCGTCGGCGCTGGAATCTCAAAGTCGAAGCTTGTCGGAGAGTAGCGCTTGAACGAAAGTGCTTGGAGCATTGTGAGCGAAGTTGTTCGAAGCCTTGGGGGTGAACCCCCTTTTATAGAACTCATAGGAGTGCCTGTGTCGATGGGGGCGCCTACACGTGGCCTCTCCTATGCGAACTCTTATCCGCATGCTCGGTCAGCGATTATCCTCTTCACAGGGGTGCCTGGGCTGATGGGGGTGCCCGCATAGTCCCGGGCGCCTGAGCTGACTTGGTCCAGAGGCTTCATGGCAGTTTACTTCGTTTACTTCGGTTTAGCCTTCCACTAGGGCGCCCGTATACATCCGGGCGCCTAGCCCCAGTGAGACGCCTCACTCCATTAAGGCGCCTCAGCTGTAGAAACTCATTCCTTCGATCCGTGCAACCAAGGTTAGTTCCAAAACAAAAAGAAGCAAACATGTTAGTCATTATTTACAGCCTAAGCTGTCTTGGTTCTGACTTTGGGTCTCCCAAATGGAATCCTAGGTCGAACCGACGCCTACTGTTCCCTCGTATGGGGAACGCGCCCTCACCTACTCCTCTCAGGAGAGTTTACCTTTTGCCAACCGGCTCCTTTGGTTGGACTTTTGCCCAATCCTCCCGATCAGGTCTTCGTGCCCAGTCCACGACCAGGACTTCTTGCCCAACTTCCAGACAAGTCTTCGGTGCCCTGCCCTTTGCCAGGACTTCTTACCCAGTCCTCGACCAGGACTTCTTTGCCCAACTTCCGATCAGGTCTTCATGCCCAGTCCTTGACCAGGTCTTCTTGCCCAGCCCTTTGTCAGGACTTCTTGCCTAGTGTACCTTGGACTTTTCTGTACACTTAGTAAGTTTGTTAGATCACAATAACACCTTAACTTCTCAACCCTTTGCCATTTCAAAACACAGGTTTGATTTAGGTGCTTCCTGCACCAACACTATTGAGTAACGGCACAGTCGACGGTCGACGACATAAGGAGTCGCCAAATGGGTTGCCAAATGGGCTGGGTCATTACATAATTATCAATATTATTAACAATTAATTAAACTATGATATTAATAAGAACACATGCAATAACAAAATAACTACTTGAAATAACAAAGAAAACAAGAGGAGCCAAAGAGAGGTATACCTTGCCTTTTACCTTTTTTTTTTAGCAAAGAAAGGATCTTATTCCAAGAAGAGGAAAAAATCATATTTAGAAGGGGGACCAAACCTGACCTTCTAATATTGAGTTATAAGAAAGAAAAACAAACTGATTTACAATTTGGGAATCGGAGCAAAGGATTGGCTAGAAATATATTATATACATATCAGCCATCTAAAATTGATTATATCATCTTCATTACTTTCCACCTTGGTCTGTTCCATAAACTATTCGAAGATGATCCATAAAGCTCTACTTACTTGAGAAATTGCCCACCTTTTAACCGCACTAAGAATCAAGTTCCTGAGTCGTTCAGAGAAACAGACTTCCAGAAAACATTCAAGCTTTGAGTGCAAATATTACTCGTAGGTTCTTCACAACATTCACAATAAGAATTCTAGGAATATGAATATCAGCCATTCCATAAGACCACTAGCATTGGCATATCCGGTCAGCCAAACAATTTGGAAATCAACAAAGCATACAGAAGTCGGCCAAGCTATTATCAGATTTTAGAAAAATTAGATAAGCCTCTGATAGCAAAAAATCTAGCATGCGTTTTGCTTAACACTGTAACTCATACATTCAGTAATCAAAAAATTCAGTTCGATCCGAGTTCATAGGCTGCACCTCTCTGAACTCCACGATTTTAGGCTCCAGAACTGTTTTAGAAACCCTACAGAAACAGATTCAGTATCCAAAATTGGCACGAACAGTATTCCCAGAGCATTTGATTCATAACCTTCATAACAGCTGATCTTAATTCAGCATCAAATAGAAAACTAAAACATCAAGATTCCCACAACTTGCAGTTAATATTCAGCATCAGGTCATCAACATACTTCAGAATTATGGAAACAACAAACCAGCAAATATAACTGGAAGACCCTCAGAACCATATAAACTTTGTAAGAATCAAAGAAACAAAAGTGCACTTATAAGAAAGCCAACCATAAAATACCTTGCCTTTTACCTCACAGTCTTCTACCGTATTACCCTCTCCTCTTGGACGTCATGTGGGCGATGAGCTACCAAGACACGGAGTCATCAAGGCTTCAAATTAATCACCTTTCTTCAATCTTCTTCTAAGCACCAACACAATCCCTAGGACCTAGGGTTTCCTTGCGCCGACCCTCCTCTCTTCCCCTCCACCTTGCGCCGCCGGCAACCACCACCACCCAAGGAGCTCCAGCCACAAGGGAGCTGAGGTGTGGGATGATAGGAAGAGGAAGAAGAGGAAGAGAAAGGGAGAACAAATCTCCTCTTCCTCCCTTACTCACCCGCAGCCACACTTCTTCCTCTTCCAATCCCGCCGGCGCTAAACAAGGAAGCTTCCTTGTTTTTTCGGCCGCCGATCACCTCCTCTCCCAGCTGAGACCTATTCTTCGCCTCAAGGAGACTTCAGACACAAGAGAGGATGCGATGGATGAGGAAGAAGGTCGAGAAAACCAAAGCCCAAGCTCTTCTCCTTCTTCTTCCTTGTTCCGGCGACAAAACACCACCAACAGCCCCTTTTCCCCTTTCCTCGGCCGGTTCTAGCTATCCCAGGGATTGCTCCAGCCAAAGGGGAGAAGAGAGGAAGAAGAAACCGGAGGAGATGAGGTCATTACCTTCCCCTTCTTCTCCTTGGTTGCCACCGGCTCCAATAGGGTTGCCGCAACCCTAAGAGAGAGAGAGAGGGAGGGAGGTTTTGGCTTTTGGCTTTTTTTTTGGATGAATAATTTTGGATTAATTCCTTGATTGATTAGCCTTGGTTTCATGACTCCTATGGGGTATATATAGGGCTATGGTAGGGACCATGAGGACGAGTTGGGTCTTGGCCTGCTAATGGATCTAAATCCAATCCATTAATGGAGATTCATTCCACTAAAGGATCCCCATTGAACTTCCTCACCAACCCCTATATTTTCATATGGATCCACCTATTATGAGTCATCCATCTCCCCATGTTTAAGATATCAAATGTCCGAATATTAATTTAAATTACTGATAATTTTAATTAATCATCCTCTTTATCCTTGACTAGTACCACTCAACCATTTCATCATGTTGGACCATAGTCCACTTGCAAGATTTATCATGATGAACATTATGAGCTCATCAAGGTGACATCATCATCCCGACTCGCCAGGACACGAATTCCCTTAAAATTCAACGACGCATCATATAGATAATATTATTTCCCAATGTACCGAGCCTATCGATCTAACAGAATAGATCTCACCCATTGGTAAATCAAAGAAATACTAATTAAATATACATGCCCATTATTATTTCGGAATTTAGAGATTGTACAACATAATATATCCGAGGTCTAATCCAATTATGAAGTCAGTATAAATTGGATGACCTCTATTTTGGTCCTACTTAATGCACACAAAGCGCACTAGTGTAATTCTATGGTCAAGACAAACCACACCTAATTACACTACAACCATCCCGATGGTTTGTCCAACTCCATCTCGGTTATGAGCCTCTTACTTATACTTCTGCAAGGAACTGATAACACGATCTTCTGTGTGTCACCACATACCATGTTATCTACAATGTGAAGTATGAGAAATTTTGTGAATATACTAATATAAATATGCAACGTGTGATTTTTATGATTCTCTTTCAAAATGTAGATGTTCTTAACCAAAAGCAAGTCTTTTAGTAAACATCCTAACATATATGAAGCAACTAGAGGGGATCATTGCAAAGGGCAAAGAGCATCTTGTGTGTAAGCTTAATCGGTCCATTTATGGATTGAAACAAGCTTCAAGATTTTAGAACATCCAGTTTGATGAGGTAATCCAGTATTATAGATTTATTCAATGCCTGGATGAGTCTTGTGTATACACGAGGTGTGACGGAAGCTTAGTGGTATTTCTTGTACTATAAGTAGATGACATTTTGCTCATTGGCAACAATGTCAAAGTGTTGTCAGACATAAGGGTATGGTTGTCCAAACAGTTTGATATGAATGACATGGGAGAAGCTGGACACATCCTTGGGATCAAAGTTATAAGAGATCACAAGAAAAGGATGTTGTGCTTATCTCAAACTTCATACATTGACACTATCCTAGCTCGTTTTAGCATGCAGAACTCCAAGAAAGGTTTTCTACCTTTTCGGCATGGAGTACCATTATCTAAAGAGATGTGTCCTAAAACATCAAAGGAGATAGAGGAGATGAAGGCAGTTCCTTATGCTTCGGCTGTAGGAAGCCTTATATATTCTATGTTGTATACAATACCGAATATCTGTTTTGCCGTGGGCATGGTTAGCAGATATCAGAGTAATCCAGGACAAGGGCATTGGATTGCGGTAAAGTATATATTGAAGTACTTAAAAAGGATTAGGGATTATATGCTAGTTTACCAGGTAGATGATTTGCTCCCTGTGGGTTACACGGATTTTGACTTCCAATTAGATAGGGATAATAGTAAGTCTACCTCGGGGTATGTGTTTATTTTGGGAGGTGGAGCCATAGTTTGGAGGAGTATCAAGCAGAAATGTGTTGCGGACTCCACCATAGAAGCTGAGTATGTGGCAGCCTCTAAGGCAGCTAAAGAAGCTGTATGGCTCAGGAACTTCTTAATGGACTTAGATGTGATTCCTGGTTTTCCCAGAGCTATCAAAATTTATTGTGATAATAGTGGTGCAGTAGTAAACTCAAAGGAACCACAAGCCCATAAGGCAAGTAAACACATTGAGCGCAAGTACCACCTGATACGAGACATCGTAAAGCGAGGAGAAGTTGTTGTCGCCAAGATTGCATCAGAAGATAACCTGGCAAATCCTTTCACTAAGGCCCTTCCAGCGAGAGCTTATGATAGGCATGTGGAGGGTATGTGGTGTCACACAGAAGATCATGTTATCAGTCCCTTGTGAAGTATATGTAGTGGCTCACAACTGAGATGGATTTAGACAAACCAATGGAATGGTTGTAGTGTAATTTGGTATTAGTCTATCTTGACAATAAAATTACACTAGTACACTTTGTGTATATTGAACAGGACCGATTAGAGGTAATTCGATTTATACTAACTATATAATCGAATTAGACCTTAGATATTATGATGTACATGCTCTTAATCCCGATATAATAATGGGCTCATATACTTAATATCTATTTCTTTGATTTACCAATGGCCGAGATTTATTCGTTAAATCAATAGGCCCGGTAAATTAGGAAATAATATTATTTACATGGTGTGTCATTGATTATAGAAGGAAACCGTTGTTGGTGCAAGTTGCATCAGTGATGTTCTCCTTTAAGTGATTTAATGTTAGACAATATACTTAAGTCAGTGATACATTGAACAAGGGAAGGGTGAGCAAAGGAGGAGTACCAAAGTGAAAGAAAGTCCTAGTTAACCTAGGCACGAAGTCCTGGTTCGAAGAATTGGGCACTAAGTCATGGCCGAGGGTTGGGCACCTAAGACCTGACCGAGGGTTGGGCACTAAGACCTGGTTCGAGGAATTGGGCACTAAGTCCTAGCCGAGGGTTGGGCACCGAAGACCTGGTTCGAGGAATTGGGCCGAGGGTTGGGCACCGAAGTCCTGGACTTAGGGTTTGGGCACAAAGTCTCGGTCTGAGGGATTGAGCATCTTAGTCGAGCGATGACTAAGGACAAAAGTAGAGACGTGTCAGGGTTCGGACATCTCGAGATCTGAGAGTATCGGGGGCTAAGCAAAAGTCCACCCGAAGGACTGGGTGGCAACCGTCTCCTGAAAGGACTAGGTGAAAGGCGCGTTCTCGGGGGTGGGAACTTGCGTCGGTTCGTCCTAGGTTTTCATGGAAATCCGAAGTAAGAACCAAGTCCTTAAGGTTAAGAATGTGTGTGTATTTGCCTTGTATATTTGTATCTTGCAGGTACCTAGAATGGAAGACAAAGCAGGCAAACAACACAATGGAGCTGGAACCTAGCCAAGCCAGGTGCCCCTATTGATGGGGGCGCCCAACAGGATCCAGACGCCCCTATTGATGGGGGTGCCTAGGTCAAAGAACAAAAAATAGTTTCGGTGAAGAAAAGCATAACAGGCATCCATTCAGGCGCCCGAGATGATACAGGCGCCCGAGTTCATGTAGGCGCCCAGGTCAAAGGTTTTATTAGCTGCGACGAGTTCGACGCGGGGATAAGGTTTGACCAAGCCCTATGGGGCGTCCCCATCGACACAGGTGCCCGTATGAAGCCTATAAAAGGGGCCTCGACCCCTCAGCGTCAAAAATAACTTCTACATTCATTCTAAGCCATTCCGTGCGAAGTAAAAGCGATCAGACGAAGCTCTGCGACCAAGGAAGCTCCAGGAGGAAGTGCATGACGCTTCGGAGTTCCAGATTGGCCGGATCGTCTGTTTCTGTTTGGTTTGTTTTAATTCGAGTTGCATTTCAATTCATATCTTTTTGCTTGTATATCAACTGTAAGACGGGTTTTCTCCGCCTCCGGAAATTCCGGAAAGGAGACCAATAGTGGACTCACGCCGAGTACATAGGCCTTGGACGTACTGACCCTGGGGGGTCGGGAACCAAGTAAATAAATCCCGCGTGTCTATTGTCTTGCTTTTCGTTACTTTATTTTCCGCTGCGTATTTGCTCTTTCTTAATCCAAAAATTTTATAACGATATTCACCCCCCCCCCTCTATCATTTTCTCCGATCCAACAACCGTGCCCTAATTCATTAGGATGATGATGTCCCCTTAAGGAGCTCATAAAGATCATCATATATATCCTGCAGGTGGACTTGGTCCGACATGGTGAGAAGATTGAGTGGTACTACTCATGGAGTTATATATTAATTAATTAAATTGTCAGTAATTTAATTAATTAATGGACATGCGAGATCTTAAACACGGGGAGGTAATGTACACATAATATGGTGGAGCCCATATTTAATTATGGGGTTGGTGCAGTAGTTCAATGATAACCCATTAGTGGAGTGGGTTATCATTAATGGGTCGGGTTTAGGATCCATCAGGAGACAAAAATCAACTCCTCCTCATGGTCCCTATTATAGCCTATAAATACCTCATGAGCCATAATGAACAAAGCCCTAACTTGGTTTTCTCTCCTCTCTCCCTCTCTTCTCTCTCCTAGGGTTGGGCTGCGCAAGGGGGCTTGGAGGTTGGGTGGCTAGGGTTGGGAAAGAAGAAAGCTTTCTCTTCTTCACTTCACCCTTGTCCTTCTCTTCTTTCCTTTGGGCGTGCACTACCTTAAAGCAATGGAGAAGATCTCTTCATCTTCTTTGGGTGTGCGGCAACAAGAAAAGAGGTTTCCCTCTCCCTTTGTGGTTTGCGGCGCCAAGCATGAAGAAGAGGAGGTGATTCAGTGCAAGGAAGGAGATTCATCTCCTTGAGGTCGACACAAGCAAGAAGAGGAGACTTCGTCTTCTTCATCTCTTCTTTCCTCTTCTTCCTTTAGGTGTGCGGCTAGGTCATGCAAGAAGGAAGGTTTTCCTCTTCCTTGTTGGGCATGCGGCACCAAGGTAGGAAGGAGTGGTTGGCGCAAGAAGAACGAAGGAGAAGAGGGCTTTTGGTGGCTTTGTTTTTTGGAAGATCGTCACTCACATGACGTTCAAGAAGAGGATAGGAATACAGTAGAAGAACAAGAGGTAAACAAGAGGTATAAATCTTGATTATGTTTCATTCTTGTTCTAGTTTATTGTATGTTTCTTATTTGCCATGGACCCCAAAAACAAACACAAAAACTGGCAATCTAATTCGTCATCTTTTCCACGGCTAATCGATGAAGGAGTTTGAATTGCTTAATCAACAAGTTTGTTCAAGCGATTGTCAATCGATTAGTACGATGATGAAAATGGTCGTTCTGAAAGGTTCTTTCCATCCGGATTCTTTCTAATTAATAGAAAATCTTAATCCAAGGACATGAAGAGAATCACATCCGAACGGGAAACCAACAGCTTCTTCACCAAAGATCAAAAGAAATGCCCTTCAGAGAGCCCGTTGGTGCAGACACGGACAAGGATTTCCGGCATCGCGGTTGGCACATCCTGCATCACTCGGTTGAACCGTTGGATGTAATCCTTGAGCGATTCTTTCAGCTTCTGCTTGAGAGCAAATAAATTTAACGTCGTCTTCTGATAGCGACGACTGTTGCCGAAATGATGGAGGATGGCAGTTCTAAACTCCATGAAGGAGTTAATAGAACCCTGGGACAACCTCTAGAACCATCGTTGGGCTGCTCCTGATAGGGTATTCAAAAACACCCGACACTTTACACCATCGGTGTACTGGTGTAGGATTGCCGCGTTCTCAAACTTGCAGACATGATCTTCAAGATCTGTCTTTCCATTGTAGTCGGCAATCCCAGGCCTGCGGAACTGCTTCGGCATGGGATCTTCTACGATCTCCAATGAGAAACGGGTGGAGGGTGCCTTTGAGAAGTTCTTAGGTTCTCCCCTCCTCCCTGGTCCGTCCTCCTGTCTCACCACGCTAGAGGCTACTGAGTTGGCCTTCTCCAAATCTCCTAGAGAATCCTGCCGGTGGATCGGGACTGCATTGGCGTGTCTCCCTAGTGGTGAGATAGATCTCCGTTGTTGGGGATGTGAGGTGGAGATTCTGGGGATTCCTCTTGCACAAAATCTACTCGTCGTGAGGTGGCCTGCTCGATTTGGTGTTGTTCGAGCGCCCCTTTGATAGCATTGGCCACCAAGCGTTCTAATTCCTCTTTCATCAGAACAATGGATTGTCCCTCCGGCGCTACCATCGATGCTCCTTTTGGTGCTTTAATAGTTTTCCACAGACGACGCCAAACTTGTTCCGGAAGGAATTGAAGTCGACGACCAATCACTAGAGTTCATTCCACCAGGATGATGACGAGAGAGGAAGAGCTCCCACCCTGCCAGATTAACACGAGCGTTAAGGAGAACACGCCGAAGATTGTTCAATGGAGCCCACTCTGACACTTAAGCCAGTGTCTGAGTCTCTTAGATGGAAGGAAATAAAGAAAAGTGTGTGGGATCATTAATCGATAAAGGGGGGTGAATAGCGATTACGTAAAATTTTTCGGAAAAATCAGAACACAGCGGAAGAAATAAAATGCACAACGCTAACACGTTTACTTTTACTTGGTTTGGAGTATTTAACGGCTCCTACTCCAAGTCCCACGGTCCTTGACCATTTTCGTTGGGCAATTCTATAAGTCGCAAAAGTCGTACAACAATGTAGATTGTGTTGGGACCGGGTGCATGTTGACAAGGATACGGGTTCGTAAATTTTAAAATATTTACGTGCAGCGGAAGAATTAGCATAAATAATTTCTCAAATTATTTTTAACCACGTATCTAGCATGCGACCTTATGATGTGTGGACATGATCATAAATTAAAATTTTACAGAAAAGTAAACTAATTTACTTTGTACCTCGCGTAACTCGAAGAAAGGGACGATATCCAACCGTAGCATCCCTTGGAAGCTTCGCCTCTATTCGCGTCCACGCCGAGTACTCTTCGGGATGACTTCGCAAAGCCACGAGTTTTGTGCCGACAAGAACTACTAGATTCTCCAAAGGCACAACTAGAATATCAAGAGAGAGATATGGAAACTAACCACCAAGTAACGGAATCAAGATTCCGTGAAGGAAGGAAGAAGACACGACCCGCTTCATCTTGGTGGTGGCTCACGGCTAGGGAGGTGGCGCCAGCCCTAGAGGGAGAAAGTGGCGCCGGCCCTAGAGAGAGAAAGGGCGTCGGCCCTAAAAAGAGAAAGGGCGCCGGCCCTAGAGAGAGAGAGAGAGAGAATAAGGGAGAGAGAGAGAGCTTCTTAATCTCTTGATTAATTGGAATTCAAGGCTTGCCTTTGGTTCCATTATATAGTAGCCTCTCCATTGCCAAGTCTTCCTTTTAACGGAATTAACGGAATAAATTTTCATAAGAAATTTATCCTATAAATTTTCTTATGAATTATTCCGTTATGCCAAGTTTTATTATAACTAACTTTATAATAAATACATCTCTCCTTTTAATTATGAAATAAAATTTGTATAAAATTTTCTTATCATGGAAAAATCAATTCATAATTGATTTTATAAATTAAAATTAAACCAATTCATGGTTCATTTTAATTTCCATAAAAAGAATAAATTTCTACAATTTTCTTTATATAAAATTTCTTTATATAAATCTCTTTATATAAATTAATTTATTTATCCATAATTTTATAAAACAAACCGCACTTGATTTATTTTATAATTTAAACCAATTAAATTGGTTTTCTCTCCTTGTGGTGGCCGGCCAAACCAAAGAGGGTGGGCACCCTCTTTGGCCCAATAAGCCTTCAAAAGACTTAGCCATTTTCAGCTTCCGTTGCGCCTCTGATTAATTCAGATTCGACTTATTTCTCTTGATTGGAAAATCCAATTTTCAACTCGTTTTAAATCCCTCGGATTACTCGTAGTGCGTGTGACTAAATAGGCTTTCGATTTATGTTGGCCGTCTATAATCAACCAATTATAGAACGATCATGAGTGGCACCTAGTAGTACATCATGATCCTCAATTAATCGAAAGATCAACGGTTGACCTCAGAAATTATTCTGAAACCCTTCAGCAGCTCTAATGAATCGTGCCTCATTCCCTTCACCATCTTATACCCACATGGTTCAGGACATGATCTTGTGTGTCAGTCCCCACTAGGCTGACTACGTCACACCTAGCCCAAGTAACGTTCTCTCGTCCTTTGGATTTCTAATTACTCTCATGTATTTAAGAGACTCATACTCTAAACATGACGTGCTCTGGCCAGAGGCTTTGAGTAACAATCCGATGATAGGCCTTGGGTATACTTCTCCTCGCAAGGAGTGGTGAATCCTTTGTAGGCTGTTCAAACATCTTCGGGCACTTCGGCTTATACCCAACCATCCTGGGTCCACACCTCCTTGGAGATGCTTGCTTAAGATGTTAAAGTATAAGTCTCCATGACCAAGATGACTTGAACACCGCAAGTCAAAGGAACATCGCACTTAAGCTGTGGTAAGAACTTTACTGACATGTCTATGTATAGACTACCATGTGAAGTTTTACAGCTAGTCACTTCAATGAACTAGTTCCCTTAACTAGCATCCATGTTTATCTTCGGGCATCCCAATGTCACCAGCCAGTGAGAATCAGCTGATTAGAGAATAACCCATACTAGTCTCAACAGAATTGATAGTGTCTTTATTTATCAATTCGTCGACTAGGGATATTTTCAATACTTCACAATTGCACATGTAGAGATAATCACTAGTTGTGATTCCATCACAAATTCTCTCATGCTGTGAATTGTATTGCGGACATTCAGTAGGTGAGTTTAAGATCCCAATCAAATACACAAACATGTATACTTAAATAGTGAATTTTCATTTATTTAAAATAAATATTTACAATCATAAGGCGATTGCCTTAGGACACTTCTCTCATATTACTAACAAACTCCCACTTGGCCTAATGTCAATCGCTACGGTATCCAATACCACAGGCTCTAACATGACCCTCAAACTTGCTCTGAGGCAAGGCCTTAGTTAAAGGATCCGCTAAATTCCTTTCAGTGGAAATTTTCTCAATTTGTATATCATTCCTACTTATAATCTCTCTGATCAGATGATAGCGGCGAAGCACATGTTTGGATCGCTGATGAGACCTTGGTTCCTTTGCTTGTGCAATAGCTCCATTGTTGTCGCAGTAAACCGGCACTGCTTCATCAATGGTTGGAACCACAGCAAGTTCGGAGACAAACTTCTTGATCCAGACTGCTTCCTTTGCTTCTACCGAAGCTGCGATATATTCCGCTTCCGTGGTAGAATCCGCTACGGTGCCTTGTTTGGAACTCTTCCAACTTATTGCGCCTCCATTCAAAGTAAATACGTATCCAGACTGAGATTTGGAGTCATCCTTATCTGTCTGGAAACTGGCATCTGTATACCCACGTATTACCATATCTCCTTCTCCATACATTAGGAACACATCCTTAGTTCTTCTTAAGTACTTAAGGATTGTCTTGACAGCCGCCCAATGATCCATTCCTGGATCCGACTGGTATCTGCTTGTGACGCTCAGAGCATACGATACATCGGGCCTTGTACATAACATAGCATACATGATAGATCCTATCGCGGATGCATAAGGAATCTTATTCATGCAAATCCTCTCGTCTTCTGTGCGCAGACACATAGACTTTGAAAGGTTGATCCCATGCCTGATGGGAAGGTAACCTTTCTTGGATTCCGACATGCTAAACCTTTTTAGCACTCGATCTATATATATAGACTGCGAAAGACCAAGCAACTGTTTTGATCTATTTCTATTGATTCTAATCCCAAGGATATAGGTTGCTTCTCCCAGGTCTTTCATGGAGAAAGTTTTGGACAACCAAATTTTAACTGTCTGTAAGACTGATATATCGTTTCCTATAAGTAATATGTCATCGACATATAATACTAGGAATACGACTGCACTCCCACTAACCTTCTTGTACACACAAGGTTCGTCAGGATTTTGTGAGAAATCAAACTCTTTGATTGTCTCATCAAAACG
>JAGFNQ010001254.1:119099-171777 GCA_024364735.1 Boesenbergia rotunda
GAGATCCAACCGTAGCGTCCCTTGGAAGCTTCGCCTCTATTCGCGTCCACGCCGAGTACTCTTCGGGATGACTTCGCAAAGCCACGAGTTTTGTGCCGACAAGAACTACTAGATTCTCCAAAGGCACAACTAGAATATCAAGAGAGAGATATGGAAACTAACCACCAAGTAACGGAATCAAGATTCCGTGAAGGAAGGAAGAAGACGCGACCCGCTTCGTCTTGGTGGTGGCTCACGGCTAGGGAGGTGGCGCCGGCCCTAGAGGGAGAAAGTGGCGCCGGCCCTAGAGAGAGAAAGGGCACCGACCCTAGAGAGAGAAAGGGCGTCGGCCCTAGAGAGAGAGAGAGAGAGAATAAGGGAGAGAGAGAGAGCTTCTTAATCTCTTGATTAATTGGAATTCAAGGCTTGCTTTTGGTTCCTTTATATAGTATCCTCTCCATTGCCAAGTCTCCCTTTTAACGGAATTAATGGAATAAATTTTCATAAGAAATTTATCCTATAAATTTTCTATGAATTATTCCGTTATGCCAAGTTTTATTATAACTACCTTTATAATAAATACATCTCTCCTTTTAATTACGGAATAAAATTTGTATAAAATTTTCTTATCATGGAAAAATCAATTCATAATTGATTTTATAAATTAAAATTAAACCAATTCATGGTTCATTTTAATTTCCATAAAAAGAATAAATTTCTACAATTTTCTTTATATAAATTTCTTTATATAAATCTCTTTATATAAATTAATTTATTTATCCATAATTTTATAAAACAAATCGCACTTGATTTATTTTATAATTTAAACCAATTAAATTGGTTTTCTCTCCTTGTGGTGGCCGGCCAAACCAAAGAGGGTGGGCACCTTCTTTGGCCGGCCAAACCAAGCCAAAGCCCTCGCGAATTAAACTCATTTAATTCGCCCAATAAACCTTCAAAAGACTTAGCCATTTTCAGCTTCTGTTGCGCCTCTGATTAATTCAGATTCGACTTATTTCTCTTGATTGGAAAATCCAATTTTCAACTCATTTTAAATCCCTCGGATTACTCGTAGTGCATGTGACTAAATAGGCTTTCGATTTATGTTGGCCGTCTATAATCAACCAATTATAGAACGATCATGAGTGACACCTAGTAGTACATCATGATCCCCAATTAATCGAAAGATCAATGGTTGACCTCAGAAATTATTTTGAAACCCTTCAACAGCTCTAATGAATCGTGCCTCATTCCCTTCACCATCTTATACCCACTAGGTTCAGGACATGGTCTGTGTGTGTCAGTCCTCACTAGGCTGACTACGTCACACCTAGCCCAAGTAACGTTCTCTCGTCCTTTGGATTTCTAATTACTCTCATATATTTAAGAGACTCATACTCTAAACATGACGTGCTCTGGCCAGAGGCTTTGAGTAACAATCCGACAATAGGCCTTGGGTATA
Organism: Boesenbergia rotunda; assembly: GCA_024364735.1. Classification (NCBI taxonomy): domain Eukaryota; kingdom Viridiplantae; phylum Streptophyta; class Magnoliopsida; order Zingiberales; family Zingiberaceae; genus Boesenbergia; species Boesenbergia rotunda. The sequence continues at coordinate 120,541 of JAGFNQ010001254.1, forward strand.
CTTCTCCTCGCAAGGAGTGGTGAATCCTTTGTAGGCTGTTCAAACATCTTCGGGCACTTCGGCTTATACCCAACCATCCTGGGTCCGCACCTCATTGGAGATGTTTGCTTAAGATGTTAAAGTATAAGTCTCCATGACCAAGATGACTTGAACACCGCAAGTCAAAGGAACATCGCACTTAAGCTGCGGTAAGAACTTTACTGACATGTCTATGTATAGACTACCATGTGAAGTTTTACAGCTAGTCACTCCAATGAACTAGTTCCCTTAACTAGCATCCATGTTTATCTTCGGACATCCCAATGTCACCAGCCAGTGAGAATCAGCTGATTAGAGAATAACCCATGCTAGTCTCAACAGAATTGATAGTGTCCGTATTTATCAATTCATCGACTAGGGATATTTTCAATACTTCACAATTGCACATATAGAGATAATCACTAGTTGTGATTCCATCACAAATTCTCTCATGTTGTGAATTGTATTGCGGACATTCAGTAGGTGAGTTTAAGATCCCAATCAAATACACAAACATGTATACTCAAATAGTGAATTTTCATTTATTTAAAATAAATGTTTACAATCATAAGGCGATTGCCTTAGGACACTTCTCTCATATTACTAACAGATTGAGTATAGAATTTGAACAACGAATAAACTATACCGACAACACCGAAAGGATCACAGAATGTCTTGGGCAATGTGTCGTCGATCATGATCATCTGCGGCATGGAAGTACTCGAGCACGGAAGAATTCTGAAGGGCGTTGGCGTGCTTGAGTTGGAAGAAGGCTTCTTTGCATTGAATGGAATTGATGCTAGAAAGTAAGGGGTGAAGACCCTTTTATATAGGGTTCTCGGGCGCCTGAGGCTTATGGGGCGCCTGACAGGTGTCGTGACTCCGGTACGTCCTTATCCGCAGACTCAGCCAAACTCCTATCTTCTGTTCTTGGGCGTGTGGGACCCCTGGGGTGCCTGATGGCTCATGGGCGCCTAAGTTGCTGACGTGGCAACCTGCCAGCTCAGCCAAACTCACCCACTAGAACTAGCCATCTTGGGCGCCTGATAACTATCAGGCGCCTAGCTTCTCGGGAACCTGACTCCTCTCAAGCGCCTGGGATGCAGCAGTAAAAGAACTCATCACTCCTACAACCAGGGTTAGTCCAAGAACAATATATAATATAAATAATTGAAATACATCACAGCCGGAGCTGTCTTGGTTCCGACATTGGATTTCAAAATGAAACCTTAAGTCAAACCGACGCCTACTGTTCTATCTTTCGAGGAGCACATCCTCACCTACTCCTCTCAGGAGAAGTTACATTTTGCCAACCAGCTCCTCCAGTTGGATTTTTGCTCAGCCTCCGAGACTATCGGATCTCGAGATGTCCGTTCCTCGTCCCGCCTCTTCTTCTATCCACAATCCTCGCTCGGCTAAGACTCCTGCCCAATCTTCTGGATCAGGACTTCTTGCTCAACCCTGCAGATCAAGACTTTGTGCCTAGGTGAACTAGGACTTTCTTGCACACATGGTAAATCCATTAGATCACACTATAATCTTAACTTTGAACCCTTTCCCATTATCAAAACCAGGTTTGATCTGACACTTCCGGTACCAACAATCTCCCCCTTTTTAATTTATGGCAACACTGTTCAAAAGTTATGATAAAAGAACAAAAAACTTATGATAATTATGTACTAGAAATAAAGAACAAGTAGATTTTCTACTCTCCCCTTAATCAGTTCTATCCCCCTTTTTCCTTGGAATTAATTTTTGAAAAACTTAGCAAAAATTCGAAACATTGCATAAGGCTTTATTTAAGATAAAAATCTCCCCCTAAAGCTTTTGAAAATATGCAATTTTTTATTTTGAAAGTGTTTCCAAAAAAGATTTTGAAAACTTTTGAGAAAAACAAGTTTTAAAAAATTTCTAACTCAAAGTTTTTCTCCAAAAGAATTTTCTGAATCGAATGGTATTTTCTAAAAATAACTTTTCAAAAAATAAAATTTTCTTTTTCGAAGAAAAGTTTGAGTAACAAATGGAAAAGATTATTTTGTGGAAAAATTACTTTTAAAAAAAAATTGAAACTTGATTTTTTCGAACAACAATATTGAAAATTTTCCCGAATCCAAGGAAAAAATTAACAACAATTTTGAAAATAATTTTTAAACTTGATTTTTTCGAAACCAAGGAAAAAATTACTTGACTTGGAAAAATTATTTGACTATTTGACTTGGCTTGGAAGCATTATTTGATTTGGAAAAATTATTTGATTTGGAAAAATTATTTTAGCTTGACTTTTTTCTTCTCTCCCCCTTTGCCATTATCAAAAAAAATGTAAAAAAAATTATTGGCATGAAAACTAGTTATGTATCAGAGCCTACTTGATTTATAAAAATGATAAAGGAAACTACAGCAAGTAATTGAATTGATCTTAGTTTGACCCAAGTAACAAATTTGAACCCGGTTAACATACTAATGAGTCCAAGCATGAAAAACCTTTTCATAAAAAATAGATCAACATAACCTCTTTCGGTCTCTATCTAACCCAGTTAGCTACTTACTAACTGTTATATAACAACAGTTATCACTAGGGTTAGTCAAGTTAAGTAGTCTGATCAAGTTAGACTTTCTAAGCTTGAATAGTTAACTTGATTACTATTCAAATGAATTTATCATCCCAACTGCTCTTGATGCACTGACTTAAAGCATCTTGAGTCAAGGCATAGACCTAAGCATCTCGACCCAATCTAGGTTATCAATCAAAGTACCCTAATGTGCTTGTGAGATGTTGGCTTCTTGATCTATAGGAGCATGCAATTCTAGGGTTAAGTCCTAAGCTAAGTCCATTGCATAGAAAAACCCTAGTTTTGAAGGGGGTAATTTTTATAAAAATCTAAGTCGAAAAAATATTTTAAAAATCAAAACTTAGCTGAAAAAATATGAAAAAAATGATTTTTCTTAAAACAATATGAAATTTTTTGAAAAATTAAAGAAAAAAATAGTCCTATTCTACTAAGCACATTCCTAATGATAATCAACTTAGAGTGCATAAATCTAAAGTAGATGATCAAGTCAATTTTTACAACCACGGAGAGTTAGAGAATAAATCCCTAGTACAATAGCTAAGAAGGTGAGCCCGGATGCCAAGATGGGCCAGGATACCACGACTGAAACATCAACATCATCTCCTCATGTCGGGCCTGGTCTGTTGCGAGCCTCTCATCATGTCAAGCATGAAGGGAATCCATCTGCTCGACGTGATGAGCCTCTATCTCCTCTCAAAGACTATGAAACTCCATCTCTATCCATGTGAGGCATTAGTCCAAAGTCATCGGAGGGGGTGGTGGTGGAGACTCTCTCAACTGCTCCTCGATCTCGATGGCGAGATCTGCTACATCAGCGTCCACCTCATCGTCCGAGTCAATCTGGGTTGAAGCACCTCATCGTATCCAAGATATGACCCTGGTGGCCGAGTATCTACAGCGGCTAGGGAAAAGTTCTAAATTCCTAGTTCGTCAAACTCGGTCATTGTGATGATCTCTTTGGCAGAAACATCACGACCGTAATGATGAAAAAGTGCGGTTAGGATGTGGCAGTAGGGGGTCCGCACTCAAGATTGTGTGGAGATGCTAAACGCATAGATGATCATCTGAAACATATGTAGACCGATGTCTATGTCCAAATGATGGATCATCGCGTAAAGTAAGAATGAGTGAAAGGGATGCATAACTGCTACGTCCCATGAAGTCAAGGGAAGAATGCAGCGAACCAAGACTCTGTAAACGGCGTAGTCCTGGATGCGTAGATCCACGGATCAAAAATTCTGGACCGTTGGATCTCTCTCACGTCTAAAAAAATAAGAGTGAAGAAGGTCAAGGGTAATTTGAGAGTAAGGGATAGGAAAAGGAAGATCCTTAGGAGGATAACAACAGAAGGTGGATTGAGAGGGTCGTAGTCCAAGAAATCTAATAAATAAAGAGGGATAAATGGTAAGTGGAAGGGTCTGAGCAGAAGTGGTGTAGCAGAAGTCATCGACATTGACCAAGTTGTTAAAAAACTCGGCACAGAGGGTCGCGTTTATAGAATGATTATAGTATACTAATCGTTCTAGTTGATAGTAAGTAATGACATCAACAGTTGTTGGACAAGATTGGGTAAAGAATCCCCTATTCAGATAGTAGGTTTTTATAGGTTTGTACGTAGTGGTAGAAAATTTATTGAAAAGGGATAACGAAGGAAACCTAAGGTCAGGGCTAGGCTCAGTACCGGGTCGGTCTCAATAGGACAACACTTGCTAATAATAATCAACAATTGAAATAATTAATAAGAATAAGTAAAAAAGGGAAAGAAAAAGATATACCGAGGAGGCATTGTGGGAGAGGAAGAGGAAGAGGAAAGGAGGACTTGGGATGCTTGGTAGAGCTCTTAGAAGGGAGGAAGTAGTGTGACTTTAGTGTGAAATGGGTGCCATGGGCAAGGGCTTATATAGCCCTTCCCGGGCGCCCTTGAGCGCCCTAGAGCGCCTGTGGCAGATATGAGGTGCCCGAAACCGTCTCGGGCGCCTGAGCTCAGTCTTCTCAAGCATGGCAATCTTTCACTACCTCATACACCAGGAAAGTGTTGGGCGCCCGTGAAGGTCTCGGGCGCCCGGTTTCACCTACATTTGAACGGGGTTAAATTATTCAATCAAAGCCTAAGGGTACATTTTAATTGAATTTCTAAAAAAGAAGTTTGTTAACTGAGTTTTCTAAATATTAAGTTGAATTTTGAAAATGTTAATTTATATTTTGAAAATTATTAAGTTGAATTTTGAAAATGTTAAATCGAATTTGTGAAAATTATTAAATTAAATTTTGAAAATGTTAACTTGAATTTTTAAAAATTATTAAATTGAATTGTTAACATGTTAACTTGAATTTTTGAAAATATTAAATTGAATTTTGAAAATGTTAACTTGAATTTTTGAAAATTATTAAATTGAAATTTGAGAAATATTAAATTGAATTTTGAAAAATATTAAATTAAATTTTGAAAAAATATTAAATTAAATTTTTGAAAATGTTAAATTGAATTTTGAAAAATATTAAATTGAATTTTGAAAAATATTAAATTGAATTTTGAAAAATACTAAATTAAATTTTGAAAATTTATTAAATTGAATTTTTAAAAAATATTAAATTGAATTTTGAATAATATTAAATTGAATTTTAAAAAATTATTAAATTGTATTTTTGAAAAATATTAAATTGAATTTTGAAAAATATTAAAATGATTTTTAAAAAATTATTAATTTGAATTTTGAAAATATTAATTTGAATTTTTTAAAATGTTAACTTGAATTTTGAGAAATTATTAAATTGTTAGGTTAAATTAAATTGTTGAAAATTACTAAGTTAAATTATATTAAATTAGGTAACTTTTAAAAATGTATATTAAGGGAAACATTAATTGAGTTGGTTAGGTTAGACTACATTATTAGATCCCAAACATCTCACCCATTTCTAAGTGACAAAACATGTATCCTTATCTGTTTTGGGAGATGTATTAATTTTATCTTGCTTTTATGTTAACTCTATGATTTAATTGAAACTTGGGTTAGATTTAGGTTTAACAATTAATATGTTGAGAATAAGTTTCAATAATCGGCTTCCAGGTCTTGGCGAGCCACAGAGGCCTTCTTTGGTCGTAGCCTAATTGGATCATCAACCATTTCCTATACAAAGCCTCTTAAAGAAATTTGATCCTCAAATTACTTATTGAGAAACTCTGGCCTAACTAGTTGAGGATTTGGCGAGGTAGCTTCGATTAATTCCACCTGACTAATAGGACCAAATAGGGTATGCTTTACCCTACCTGACTTTTTAGACAAGTTTCCCTAACGTACTATCATCTCGCCCCACCCTAATACTAGGTTGTGCAAGTTTCAATTAAGTCAGATCCTTATCTAGCCATTCCTAAGTCAAAGCATAATATTTTGCAGAAAATAAAATAAACAAACATCAAGCAGAAAAAGAAACAAATTTATCTAATTATAAAAATGATTTTTATATTTGCTCCCCCTGGACTAAAGCCTTGGTATGGATTAGGCAAGATGTGAATCTTGTCCCTGGGAATCCAATATTGGTTCGGTCCGACTTGATTTGTCAAGCATAATTTCGGGACCCATGCTTGGACTCGGGTTCTACTTGTGTTCACTGATAACTGTTTTTGTTGTGTTACGGTTTCAAATACAATTAAGATATCAAATTCCTCTAAACTAATGTAGTATAGAGTAACTCGAGTCGTCTCCCAACGAATGTAGTTAATGCATGATAATTCTCAGGATCGTATTTTATTGTTTTTGGATTTTTGATATCAAACTGGGTTTTGGATTTGAGAGCTATGACTACGAAATGAATAGCAGAGCAAGTATGAAATCTAGTCTAATTAAGGAAAGACAGTGCAGGTAATGAAATCTAATTTAGCCTGACTACAATTGCGGTAAAGAAAAGAACAACTAGAAATTAAGCATCAACAAAATTAAACAGGGAACAGAAACCTACAGCATTAAGGAAATTTAATTTCCTAACCTAATTGCATGTAATGAAGACAGAGAACTTAAAGACATGGAAAAAAAATAATACAAAACAAGAGTTAATCAACTAAGAAATTCACAGTTGAAACTAACTATTCTAAGAGGCATTTGATCGAACACATGATAGACATGCTAAAAATTACTTCAAGTAAGTGCAATTTGAAACGGGAAAGATCTGTCTAATGCAAGCATTCATCCATTAGAATCAATCCAATACATCAAAATCTCAAACTAAGCTTACGGAAGAGATGTGAAGGAATTATGGAATTTCTGTGAAGAACATCAAAACATCAAACCGAACATCAAAACATTAAAACATCAAGCATTCAACAAGAAGATTTTCTATGAAGGGATTGTGAAGAACTTCAATGAAAGGTGCTGCCAAATCAATTGAAGGAGCTACTGCTGGAAATGTAGTCTGAAGAAGAATTGCTGTGTAGGAATAAATTGTGACTGAATTGTTGAAAGGAAGAACTTGCTGGGAAACAAAACTGCTGGATGTAATTGCTGTAAATGCTACGAAGAGCTGCTGGCTGCCGGATCTAATGAAACTAGACAAAGAAAAGGCTGCGAAACAAAATTGTTGAGAAATGAAAATAAAGCTGGAATTGAAATAATATGCTGTGAAGAAATCTGCTGTAAATAAAAAGAAGAGATGAAACTGCTAACATTTGTTGGAAAGAACTACTGTACTGCTGGAGAAAAACTTCCTATGAAGGGTGAACTGCGGCCGTGGAGTGGATGAAATGAAGAATGCCAGCTAGGGTTTGGAACCCCTGAAACCTAGCTGTGGTCGGCGGCGATGGAGTGGAATGGATGAGTGAGTCGGAGTTGGTCGGATCGAATCGGGAACCCCTCAAACTCGATCGGTCGAAGCTCCGGCGGTGAAGGAGGATGAACGAGTCGGGAACCCCTCAACTCGGTTGATCGAAGCTCCGGCCGACTAGGGTTGGAACCCCTAACCTTAGTTGCGGCGACGATGAAGATGGAGGAGAAGAAGATCGCTGCGAGCCTGTGTGTGGAGTCGATGCCCTAGCTCTGCGCGATGATGCTTCCTTTTGTGTGTTCCAATTGGTTCGTCTCGCTTGGGTTCGGCCAATCTTTTGGGTTCAATCAACCTTAGCCAACAGCCCATTCCAGCTCGGTCCAGTTGTGTTTGGACTCAGAATTGATTCGATTCAGCAATTGGTTCAGCTCACTTCAGTCCTTGGATTGAGCTCAGTTAAGTGGTCCGGTCAGCAGCTGGTTTCAAATCACTTCAGCCCTGGTCCAGCTTGAGTTCAGTCTTGATTCAGCCTGGGTTCAATCTCAGCCCAGCTCATCAGTTGGTTCAACCAACCCAGCCAGCAGTTGGGTCAGCTAACTCAGCTAGATTTCACAGCTCCAATCTTTAATTCATTAGCAACGGACGGCTGAGATCGATTTGGCTTTATCCAACGGTCGGATCTCTTCGATCTGAACCAAACTCCACAGATCCTAATCAATGGTCCTGATCTACCTGTCCACAGCTCGGATTGACCAGATCAGTGGCGGATGGTCTAGATCTTCCCTTTTCTTGAATGGATGGTCTAGAACCTCTTAAGCTTGATCCAACGGTCAGATTACTTCTGATTTGGCTGAAATTTTCAGATCTTGATCTATGGTCAGGATTGATTCTATTGTACCGCCCGCCCTTCTCACACTAGGGCGGGGATACGCGAACATAATTTTCGTTTTAGCGGAAGCGTTTGAAACTTGAAACTTGAACATGAAAGCATGAAACCTTTTAAACATCTTAGACATTGAGGAGAGCATGCTAGGTACCTTTACATTCTTACTTGCATAATAGAAGCATGCCACATAGCCATTTCTTAAGACAGAGTAGTAAGTATGAGGAAGGATAACATAATACTAAAGTTCTTTAGCAAGTCTTAACTAAGTACTTAGCATATGAGCGTGAGTGAGCATGAAATATCCATATGAGTCTAAATATCATCAAGTAGCAACTTAGTAAGTATGTTTCAACATTTAACATGCAAAACTCAGCATATGCATAAACTAAACAAAACATGAGTAGATCTTCTTCCACCATGCCACCACCACACACATCTTTGCCCCTCCTGCTGCTCCCTTTAGTTTAGCCATTCCTTACCCTTTTCTGCAATACAAGGGAAAGATGGAAACTATAAGCATATAGCTTAGTAAGATCCCTTCCTACTCACAAAATCATACGTTCCATCAAGTAGAAAAAGCATCATGTCATAATAGTGCATAGCATTAAAACACTTAACTTAACATAGCATAAGGGAGCATATGTACTTATCATAAGAAGCATACTTGAACTTAACATAATTCACCTTTATAGCATAATAGTCATATAGTCATTACAAAAATGCGAATGCAAGATGCTCTTTTGAAACCATGCATAGGATGAGTACATGCATATGCTTTTCTTAAAATCATACATATAGGTACTTAAACATACATCCATCATCATTTGGGGGATCCCGGCTTGTACCACTTACATACATACATAATGCGCGCATCCCTAATAGGCCGAGGTAGCTAGTCTCTAACCTACTTGGGAAACTAGGTCCGTTCATAGTCCGTCGACCTAGGGGCGTCTCGGGAGCCCATCCCCTTACTTGGTCCGTTCATAGTCCGTCGACCTAGGGGCTGCATCCGGAGCACAGCCGTGGACCTTGCTAGGATCCGGTACAAGCCATACAAAGTAAAATAGCATACATGGATTTTATCATATCATAAGCATAGCACATTCTTGTTTCTTACTTGGTCTGTTCATAGTCCGTCGACCTAGGGGTTGCATAGCACATTCTTATCATATCATAAGCATATCATCATAACCTATCACTTCATTGTCATATCATGAGCATGACATGCCTCTTATCTTATCATGAAGAGTGCTCTTAGTCCCGACATACAGGGAAGCATCTCTTAGGCATTTCATCATACATAAGCCATGCATAACATAAGGGTGCTTAAAGAGCTTAAACATAGACATGTACATCATGATTCTTAGAGCATGAAAAAGCATGGGAGAAGACATGTTATCACCTATACTACTCATAGCATATCATGGACATCCTTGGCGTGCCTAATTGGGGTTGTAACTTCTCCCTTAGCCCAAATTCTTATTTAATTAGAAAATTCCAGCATATAAACTCTAAGTTTAGAGCATGATAAACCATGAAAAACATTACACTAACATCATACATTGAGGTAGGCATCATAGAGGAGACATTAGAAGGCATGTTGGGGTTGTTACCCCTTCTTAAGTCCTACTTATCATTCTTTACAGAAAATTCCAGCATACATACCTTAGTTTCCAACCATGTTAAAATCATGCATAAACATCATATTAACATCATTAAGTGCATAGCATATCATGGAGATCATTCATAAGCATAGTTGGGAAATATTACATGCAACCTCATCATACAATGTAATGTATGTTATAGGGAAGGACATTTGCATGCTTATGGGGAGTTTTGGACTTTACAAGTCCAAGAGTCTTATCTTAGCCGAAATTCACATCAACCATATCCTAGGTTTTTTTTGACAACATAATACCATGAATAACACCATATTTACATCACATATCATCTTATATATCATAGGGAGGGTCATTATCAAGCATACTAGGAGTTTAAACCTCTCTAAGCCCTAAAAGAGGTCCTTGGCCGAAAATTCCAGCAAGCCTACTTCGGTTTTTGGGGGCTTAAGGAAAAGGAAAACATCATATTATCATCATCTATTTAGTCACACATCATGAGGAAAAACATATGCAAGTATAGGAGTAGTTTAAACCCTCGCAAGCCCTAAAAACCTTCTTGGCCGAAAACATCAAGAGCTTCATCCTATGTTTAAACCATTTTAGGCACTCGAAACTATTGTAATGTAGGTGAGGGGATTACTTACATCCTCTTGCTTGAATCTCCACCAAGAAGTCCTTGAAGAGGAGGAGAGGAGAGCCCTTCTTGCGCTTCTTTTCATTAGCCTTGCTTTAATAGAAGGTAGTCTCTCTATAGGGCCCTCATGGGAGTTTTTCTTATGGAAGAAACCTAGGGTTGGAGTTTCGAAAATTTGAGAAGGGGAGGGGAGAGTTTTCGGTTTTGAAGAGGGAAGAGTGAGGAAGAAGAAGAGAGGAAGTTATTCCAACTTCCCTTCACTTATTTATACTTTTCTCATGAAGAGACATGTCTCTTCACTTCCCTAGCTTTAACAAGCAAGTTTCTTATTCTCTCAACATGAAACATGGCTTGGTCTGTTGGTTATGACATGATTAGTGCAACTAGGAGGTTCAAGGTTCAATCCTTGCTTCCTCCTTTCTACCTCTTCTTTTTATCACATTTTGCACTAATCCATATCAAAGCCCATTAAGCCAAGCCCATCATGAAATTTCATAATAATGATAATATTTCATGAATTCATAATATTTCATAATAATAATAATGTTTCATGAATTCATAATATTTCATAATAATAATAATGTTTCATGAATTCATAATATTTCATATGGGAAAATTTTGGGGTGTTACAATCCTCCATACCTTATAAAAAGTTCGTCTCGAACTTTAAAATAATTCCGGATACTTTAATCGTATTGCCTCCTCTTGTTCCCACGTGGCTTCTTCGAATTGTTCGTTCCGCCACAGAACCTTTACTAAGGGTACTTCCTTGTTCCTTAGCTTTTTGACTTCCCGGTCTAAGATCTGTATAGGTCGGCGTTCGAAACTTAAGTTCTCTTGATCTTGTACTGGTTGGGGCTCTATCATCTGATTCACATCAGAGGTACATTTCCTGAGCATTGATACATGGAAGACATTGTGGATAGCTGACATTTCTAGCGGCAACTCCAGTTCGTAGGCCACTTTGCCTACCCGTCTCAGAATCTGATACGGTCCCACATATCTCGGATTCAGCTTCCCTTTCCTCCCGAATCTCATTACCCCTTTCATAGGGGCCACTTTTAAGAATACTGAATCCCCAACCTCAAACTCTAATGGTCTGCGTCGCTTGTCAGCGTAGCTTTTCTGCCGACTCTGAGCAGTCTCTATCCTCTGGCGGATATTCTTTATAGCCTGAGTGGTTTCGTCTATAATATCCGTCTGGAGTCTCATCTCCTTCTTTTCACCACTCTGAAGCCAGCATATAGGAGATCTGCATTTCCTTCCGTATAGTGCTTCGTACGGTGCCATCCCGATAGTAGCCTGATAACTGTTGTTATACGCAAACTCTGCCAGGCTCAGGTATCGACACCAGCTTCCCTTGAAATCCAAGGCACAAGCTCGTAACATGTCCTCTAATATCTGGTTTACTCTTTCAGTTTGCCCGTCAGTCTGGGGGTGAAAGGCAGTACTGAATTTCTGCTTCGTGCCAAGAGCCTTCTGCACGTGTCCGCAAAAATCTGAATTAAATCGACCATCCCTATCAGAGATAATGGTCTTGGGAACCCCGTGTAGTCGGACAATTTCCTTGACGTACAGTTGAGCTAGCTGCTCTACTGAGTGGGTCAACCTGATAGCCAGAAAATGGGCAGACTTGGTGAGTCTGTCCACAATAACCCATATACCATCATATCCATTCGTCGTTCTAGGCAGCCCAACGATGAAATCCATAGAGATGTCTTCCCATTTCCACTCGGGAATTGATAGAGGTTGCAGAACTCCCCCAGGCCTCTGGTGTTCTGATTTGACCCTCTGGCAGGTCAAACACATACTGATATAGTGGGCTACATCTCACTTCATACCGGACCACCAAAACTTGCTCTTCAGATCTTGATACATCTTGGTAGACCCCGGATGCATCGCATAAGGTGTTCCGTGAGCTTCCTCTAGGATTCTTGTCCGTAAGTCGGAGTCGTCGGGAACACATAATCGATCCCGGAGATATAAGACTCCGCTGTCTGAAATCCGAAATCCATCGTCCTTGCCTTCGAGAACCTCTTGCTTGATTCTCTGAAGACTCGGATCATGATTCTGCTTTTCCATAATATCGTCGAATAATGTCGGCACAATCATCAGGGTGGACAACTGTCTTGATATGATTTCAATCCCGTAATTCATAATTTCTTCCCCTAAGGGTTGTGACAAAGCCGACAAAGACATTAAAGCAGCACATGATTTCGTACTGAGAGCATCGGCTACCTTGTTTGCTTTTCCTGGATGGTACAGGATCTCACAATCATAATCCTTGACCAATTCGAGCCATCTGCGCTGTCTCATATTCAGATCTTTCTGGGTGAAGAAATACCGCAGACTTTGGTGGTCTGTATAAACTTTACACTGAGTTCCATATAGATAGTGCCTCCATATTTTCAGTGCAAAGACCATCGCTGCTAACTCTAAGTCATGGGTAGGGTAGTTTTTTTCATGTTCCTTCAGTTGCCTAGAGGCATAGGCAATTACCTTCCCATTTTGCATAAGTACAGCTCCGAGTCCCAGTTTGGATGCGTCGTTGTACATATCGAAACCCATATCGCTCTCTGGAAGAGTCAATATTGGAGCGCTAGTCAGCCTCCTTTTCAGTTCAGTAAAGCTCTTCTCACATTCCTTGGTCCATACATATTTCTTGTCTTGCTTTGTAAGAGCTGTCATAGGGGCTGCAATTCGAGAGAAGTTCTCTACGAATTTTCTGTAATAGCCTGCTAGCCCGAGGAAACTTCGAATTTCACTAGCATTCTTGGGTCTAGTCCAGTTACTCACCGCTTCGATTTTAATTGGGTCCACCATTACTCCTTCCTTGGAGATAATATGTCCCAAGAATGATACTTGATCGAGCCAGAACTCGCATTTGGAAAATTTAGCATACAGTTGTTCCTTCTGAAGAATTTGTAGTACTATACTCAGGTGCTCAGCATGTTCTTCGGGAGTTCTCGAATATATAAGGATATCGTCGATAAAGACGATCACAAATCTGTCGAGGAATGCCGAGAATACCCGATTCATTAAATCCATAAACATAGCTGGCGCATTGGTAACTCCAAATGGCATAACTACGAACTCATAATGTCTGTATCTGGTTCGAAAAGTCGTCTTCGGTATATCCTCCTTTTTCACTCTAACTTGGTGATAACCAGATCTCAGGTCAATTTTAGAGAAGACCGTGGCTCCCTTCAGTTGATCGAACAGGTCATCTATCCTGGGTAGAGGGTACCTGTTCTTGATAGTCACGTTGTTCAATGCTCGATAGTCGATACACATTTGCATCGATCCATCCTTCTTTTTCACGAACAATACAGGAGCTCCCCAGGGAGAATGACTAGGGCGGATGAGTCCCTTGTCCAGCAGCTCCTGTAACTGTCCTTGTAATTCCTTTAATTCCGTCAGTGTCATACGGTACGGCGCCTTAGAAATGGGGTTAGTACCAGGAACCAACTCAATTGCAAATTCTATATCTCTTTCAAGTGCTAACCCTGGTAAGTCATCGGGGAATACCTCTGGGTAATCGTATACGACTTTGACGTCTTCTAGCTTCGAGCCCTCTGTAGGACTGGTATCAACCACATGAGCTAGAAATCCAGAGCATCCCTTTTCTAACATCTTCCTTGCTTTCAGAGCCGACAAGAATTTGCTTGTCCTCTTCTTCGGCACTCCGATGAATTCAAATAGAATTTCCGCCTCCGGTCAGAAGATAACCCTTCGTTTACGACACTCAATAGAGGCGCCATATTTGTTCAAGAAATCCATGCCCAATATCACATCATAATCTGACATATCAAGCACTATCAGATCGCAGTAGAGTTCCCTATCTGCGATTCTGATTGGTGCGGTACATAGCATTTGGGTAGAGGGCATTGTTGGTGCAAGTTGCATCAATGATGTTCCTCTTGAAGTGTTTTAATGTTTGACAATATACTTAAGTCAGTGATACAATGAATAGACAAAGGGGAGCAAAAGTGAAGTAACCAAGGCTGCTAGGTATCGAAACCCCAAGACCTAGCGAAGGGCTGCTAGGCACCTAGCGAAGGGCTGCTAGGTATTGTAACCTTAAGACCTAACAAAGGGATGCTAGGCACCTAGCGAAGGGCTGCTAGGTATCGTAACCCTAAGACCTAGCGAAGGGCTGCTAGGCACCTAGTGAAGGACTACTAGGCATAGAAGACCTAGCGAAGGGCTGCTAGGCACCTAGTGAAGGACTACTAGGCATAGAAGACCTAGCGAAGGGATGCTAGGCACCTAGCGAAGGGCTGCTAGGCATAGAAGACCTGGCGAAGGACTGCTAGGCACCTGGCGAAGGATTGCTAGGTAATGAAGTCTTGGTCCAAGGGACTGAGCAACTTAGCTGAGCGATGACTAAGGACAGGAGTAGAGACGGGTCGGAGTTCGGGCGTCTCGAGATCCGAAGTATCGGAAGCTAAGCAAAAGTCCACCCGAAGGACCGGGTGGCAACCGTCTCCTGAAAGGAGTAGGTGAAGGGCGAGTTCTCGGGGATAGGAACTCGTGCCGGTTCGACCTAGGGTTTCGTGCAAATCCGAAGTCCGAACCAAGTCCTTATGCTTAATATGATATGCATATATGCTTTGTGTGTTTATATCTTGCAGGTAACAAGAACCGGAGACAAAGCGCAGGGAGCTGCCCCAGTCTTGGGGGCGCCCCCAGTGTTGGGGGCGCCCCCATGCAGCCAGGGCGCCCCCAGCAAGGGGGGCGCCACCAGGTGGTACTAAATAAGCAGGTTTCGTAAAGCAGGGTGACAGGTGTCAACCGGGGCGCCCGGAGCGTCCGGGGCGCCCTAATTAGTAGCTGTTTTGCTGTTTCGGAGCCAGAACACAGGATAAGCCTCCACGGGGGCGCCCGGAGAATCCGGGGCACCCTGGTCAACCATCTTAACACCAGCGACGAGGTAGGCGCAAGGATAAGAGTTGACCGAGTCTTCCGGGGCGCCCCCAGCGACCGGGGCGCCCCCAGGAGGCCTATATAAGGGGCCTCGACCCCTCAGCTTCAAACACACTTCCTAACTGTGATTCTATTCATGCCGATCGACGACAACGCGCTAAAGACGAGGCTCTGCGACCGGGAGGCTCCAGGAGGAAGTGCGCGGCACTTCGGAGGTCCAGATCGGCCGAGCTTCACATTTTTGCTTGGTTTGCAATTAATTACAGTATTTATTTTTCTTTATTATTGCTTGTAATATTGCACTGTAAGTCGGGTTTCTCCGCCTCCGGAAATTCCGGAAAGGAGACTATTAATGGACTCAACGCCGAGTACATAGGCCTTGGACGTACTGACCCTGGGGGGTTGGGAACCAAGTAAATAAACCTGCCGTGTCCCCTGTTTTGCTTTCTTTTATTTTATTTTTATGTTTCCGCTGCACTAACGCTCTGAGTCCAGAAGTCTTACGAAATATTTACGAAAGTTTTCACGATCGATATTCACCCCCCCCCTCTATCAACGGCATCGGTCCTACAAGTGGTATCAGAGCCGAGCCGCTCTTCACCGGACTAACCGCCGACGGAGCAACGACGCCAGGAGTTGAGGGGGAGCCCAGGGGTGAATCAGGTACAATTTTTTTTAATGTCTAATTTTAAATTGCATATTATTTGTTTCACATGCAGGGAGAGAGGGTACTATAAAAATCAGTGCCCTACTCGTAAGACTCGGTCTACACCACCGGCGGCGAAGGAGGTACCACCGCCAGGAGTCCGGAAGAACAAGGAACATGTACAATGCTTCAAATGCGAGAAGTACGGACACTACAAAAACAAGTGTCCGGCGAAGGTACGGAAAATTTATGTTCCAAAATTTTTTCCTACAATATTTTGTGATAATTTAGTTAATTTTTCTGATAAATTAGAATTACTGCATAATAAAATTAGCCTCTTGCATGATAAGTTAGAAAATAAAGATATGACTAAAATATCAGAAATTAATTGTTTAATTCAAAATATAAATTCAGAAATTAATAAAATTAATTCTGATAATTATTCTGATAATAATTTTGATAAAATCAATTCTGATAATATTACTGACAATTTTAATTCAGAAAAAGTTAATCCTAAGGATAACTCCGAATTTGAATTTGAAAACCTTAAGGATAATTCTGAGGATAAACATGATTTTATTGAAAATTATTCTGAGGATAAACATGATTTAACTGAAAATTATTCTGAGGATAAAAATGATTTTATTCTTGATAATAATTTAATTATAGATAATCCTGAAGACTACTATAAAACCTTAACTAGTGGCCCATTTTACTCCATACACTTTGAGGATATTGATTTTGAGGAGGAAATGGAATTTTCTAATATTAGGGCCATAATTAATGAAAATTACAAAGGATCAAATAAATCAAAATTAATAGAAAAATTCGGAAAGAAAAATAAAAACGAAGAAGAAATTTTCGAAATAATGAAAATGATGAATTTAAACCCACAACTGTTAATTAAACCTTAGTTAAATCTTAATTAATTCAGTTAAATCAATTAAATCTTAATTAAATCAATTAAATCTTAATTAATTCAATTAAATCTTAATTAATTCAAATAAATCTTAATTAATTCAATTAAATCAATTAAACCTTAATTAATCAAATTAATTCAATTAAATCTTAATTAATCAAATTAATTCAATTAAATCTTAATTAATCAAATTAATTCAGTTAAATCTTAATTAATTCAATTAAATCTTAATTAAATTAAACTAATCAATTCAATTAAACTTTAATTAATCTAATTAAACTTCAATTAAATCAATTTAATTCAAATTAACTTTAATTAAATCAATTTAATTCAATTTAATTCAATTAAATTTCAATTAAATGAATTTAATTCAATTAAATTTCAATTAAATCAATTTAATTCAATTAAACTTCAATTAAATCAATTTAATTCAATTAAACCTCAATTAAATTAATTTAATTCAATTAAACTTCAATTAAAGCAACAAATAATTCGAATTAATCCACTTCAATTAAATTCAATTAAATTCGATTTAATCCACTTAAATTAAAATCAATTATTTCAAATAATTCAAATTAATCCACTTAAATTCAATTAAATTCAAATAATTCGAATTAATCCACTTAAATTCAATTAAATTCAAATTAATTCAATTAATTCACCTTAATTCAAATTAATTCAATAAATTCACTTTAATTCAATTAATTCAAATTAATTCACTTTTCAATTAAATTCAAATTAACTCAACTTTAATTCAATTAAATTCAAATTAACTCAATTTTAATTCAACTAAATCCAATCTTAAATCACTTAAACCTGAATCAAACTAAAACCTTACCCAAACCGCAACAATTAATTCAATAAAATCAAATATGTCAAAGTGGGTTGACATATTCGCAGGTTCACACGATATGTATCAAATCGAGAATTTGATACATTCTTAGAAACAAAAATAAAATGTCTTGACTTGTTTGACTCATGCATAATTGTCATGCCATGCATTTGCTATTTTCCTTTAAAATATATGACATGTCATTCATATTTAATTTTTATGCATAATTTAGAAAGGTCATAAGAAAAAGATAATTGAAATTTGGCAACATAGTATTGGGAGGAGGTGAGATGATAGTACGTTGGGGAAACCAACTCTAATAAGATCAAGTCTACTTGGTCTCTTTAGACTGGTGAAACCAGCCGAAGCTACCGATCCAAGACCCAAGCTAGTTAGACCAGAAAATGACCTAATTTAATTTGAAAATAAAATTTCATTAAAAGGCTTTGTCAAGGAAAGGGTGGATGATCCCATAAGGCTACGGCCAAAGAAGG
The DNA here is from genome assembly GCA_024364735.1 of Boesenbergia rotunda. Classification (NCBI taxonomy): domain Eukaryota; kingdom Viridiplantae; phylum Streptophyta; class Magnoliopsida; order Zingiberales; family Zingiberaceae; genus Boesenbergia; species Boesenbergia rotunda. The sequence continues at coordinate 138,843 of JAGFNQ010001254.1, forward strand.
CCTAGTGCCTCGCCAAGACCTGGAAGCCAATTTCTGAAATTCAAATTCAAATTATCTTTTGTCAAATTCGAATCTAACACAAATTTCAATTAAATCTTAGATTTAATAATGGAAAATGATTCAGGCATCTCACAATACACCTATAAGGCAATCATGCTTGTTGTATTGATACATCTAAAATGGGTGAGATGTTAAGGACTAATGAATTGAAAAATATTTTTCAAAATTGTTTTTCAAAATTGTTAGAATATTTTCCTAAAAATATATTTTTCAAAATAGAGCTTTAACATAATAATGTTTTTATGGAATTCATGCTTGTCTGATTGATTATATATATTACACATTTTTCAAAAAGGTATATTGTTTTCAAAAATTGATTGACTCACGCAATTAGACACAAGCCTCTTAGGACAGCACTAAAGTTCCTTAGGGCACTTAGATAGAGTCAAACGACATTGATGCAGGGGGAGTGCTTTTCATATTTTTCAAACTGCACTTTAAAAACATTACTATTATTTGAAAATATCTTTTCGAAAATCATGCTTTAATCGTTATCACTTGTGGCTTTTCGAAAAAGATTTTACCTATTGCAAAAATCAAATGTTTACCTGTTCTTTTGATTCTGATAAACCCTAAAGACACAGAGGAAGGTCCACTTCATAATCTAAAAAGGACTCCTAGGATGTGTCATATTTAGGGAGAGTCTGAGTCAAATTTTTTCAAGTCTTAAACTATTTTTTATTATTAGAAAATTCCTTTGATTTGAATCAAACCTTAAGACTCAAAGGAAGAGTACTTGTGGTCAATAAGCTTCCCAAGACTGAGTCAAGTTTAGGGGGAGGTCAAATTAAAAGAATTATTCAATTACATGCTTTTAAAATACTAAAAATCTATGTTTTTCAAAATACCACTTGTTAAAATTTGTGTGACTTATGAAATGATTTTGAAATAATAGTTACTTAGGTTGGAAAATTCCCAGGACACTTAGGAAATGTCCTTGTGGTCAACAAGGTTTCCTAGGATAGTGTCAGACTGGAAAATAGACCAAGTTAAGTAAAATATTAGATCTTCAAAATTCACACAGTTTTTCAGCACATACTTTGTGAAATATTATCATTTTTCTTAAAAATTTATAATAATATTTACTTGTTTGAAAACTTTCCAGGACACTTAGGAAATGCCCTTGTGGTCAACAAGGTTTCCTAGGATGGTGTCAGACTGGAAAACAAACTCAATCAAGTAAAATATTTTCAAAAAAAAATACTTATGTCTTTCAAAACCAATATTCTTAATTTTGAAAAAAAAAATATTTTCAAATATATTGTTAAGTACTTAATTTCTCAAAAAATATACTTATATTTTTTCAAAAAGGGATTTAAATAATCTTTTAAAAGTACTTGCACTCCTTACAAATCATCTTTTCAAAGTACTTACATTTTAAACCTAGAGCATTTTTCAAATTTATGCAATTTTTTTAAAAACAAAATTGCACTAAGTATTTTCAAAACAAAAATTCAAAGTTTTTTATTGTTGATGCAAGTTTTTTTGATACATGACAAAGGGGGAGAGAGTGCTTAAGTTAGAATTTTTTTCAGTTAAAAATTTTTTACTCTCCCAAAACCTATACCTTTTAGTTTTTCTATCCCATGGATAGTAATTTAGCCCCTTTAAACCAATCTAACTTAAGTTATTGTCAAACATCAAAAAGGGGGAGATTGTTGGTGCAAGTTGCATCAATGATGTTCCTCTTGAAGTGTTTTAATGTTTGACAATATACTTAAGTCAGTGATACAATGAATAGACAAAGGGGATCAAAAGTGAAGTAACCAAGGCTACTAGGTATCGAAACCCCAAGACCTAGCGAAGGGCTGCTAGGCACCTAGCGAAGGGCTGCTAGGTATTGTAACCTTAAGACCTAACGAAGGGATGTTAGGCACCTAGCGAAGGGCTGCTAGGTATCGTAACCCTAAGACCTAGCGAAGGGCTGCTAGGCACCTAGTGAAGGACTACTAGGCATAGAAGACCTAGCGAAGGGCTGCTAGGCACCTAGTGAAGGACTACTAGGCATAGAAGACCTAGCGAAGGGATGCTAGGCACCTAGCGAAGGGCTGCTAGGCATAGAAGACCTGGCGAAGGACTGCTAGGCACCTGGCGAAGGATTGCTAGGTAATGAAGTCTTGGTCCAAGGGACTGAGCAACTTAGCTGAGCGATGACTAAGGACAGGAGTAGAGATGGGTCGGAGTTCGGGCGTCTCGAGATCCGAAGTATCGGAAGCTAAGCAAAAGTCCACCCGAAGGACCGGGTGGCAACCGTCTCCTGAAAGGAGTAGGTGAAGGGCGAGTTCTCGGGGATAGGAACTCGTGCCGGTTCGACCTAGGGTTTCGTGCAAATCCAAAGTCCGAACCAAGTCCTTAAGCTTAATATGATATGCATATATGCTTTGTGTGTTTATATCTTGCAGGTAACAAGAACCGGAGACAAAGCGCAGGGAGCTGCCCCAGTCTTGGGGGCGCCCCCAGTGTTGGGGGCGCCCCCATGCAGCCAGGGCGCCCCCAGCAAGGTGGCCGCCCCCAGGTGCTACTAAACAGGCAGGTTTCGTAAAGCAGGGTGACAGGTGTCAACCGGGGCGCCCGGAGCGTCCGGGGCGCCCTAATTAGTAGCTGTTTTGCTGTTTCGAAACCAGAACACAGGATAAGCCTCCACAGGGGCGCCCGGAGAATCCGGGGCGCCTTGGTTAACCATCTTATCACCAGCGACGAGGTAGGCGCAAGGATAAGAGTTGACCGAGTCTTCCGGGGCGCCCCCAGCGACCAGGGCGCCCCCAGGAGGCCTATATAAGGGGCCTCGACCCCTCAGCTTCAAACACACTTCCTAACTGCGATTCTATTCATTCCGATCGATGACAACGCGCTAAAGACGAGGCTCTGTGACCGGGAGGCTCCAGGAGGAAGTGCGCGGCACTTCGGAGGTCCAGATCGGCCGAGCATCATATTTTTGCTTGGTTTGCAATTAATTACAGTATTTATTTTTCTTTATTATTGCTTGTAATATTGCACTGTAAGTCGGGTTTCTCTGCCTCCGGAATTCCGGAAAGGAGACTATTAGTGGACTCAACGCCGAGTACATAGGCCTTGGACGTACTGACCCTGGGGGGTTGGGAACCAAGTAAATAAACCTGTCGTGTCCCCTGTTTTGCTTTCTTTTATTTTATTTTTATGTTTCCGCCGCACTAACGCTCTGAGTCCAGAAGTCTTACGAAATATTTATGAAAGTTTTCACGATCGATATTCACCCCCCCCCCTCTATCGACGGCACCGGTCCTACAGGCATGACCTCACCCGAGGGCAGTGTTGTCAGAAATTTGCAGTCTAAATCTTGCAGTGACATATCCTTTCCTTTGGCATATTGCATAGAGATAAACGAATGTGTTGCCCCGGTGTCAAATAAAGCAGTAGCATACTGACTGTAAATAAATATCTGACCTGTGATAACGGTGGAGGCAGTCACCACGTCTTCTTTCGTAAGAGAGAAAACCCTGGCGTTTGTCATGGCAGGCGGGGCCTCTAACCTCCCCTGGCATATATGAGTACCATCTATAGCTGCCTGCATCAGGTGTAGCTGGGGAGGAGCACCTTTGTACTGAACATACTACGGCTGAGGTGCTTTGGCTGCAGTAGGGCACTCTCTGGCCATGTGTCCTTCCTTCCCGCAGGTGAAGCATCTCCTGGCGCCTAAAAGGCATGTCCCTAGGTGCATCCTCCCACAAGTGGCACATTGGGGATATTTAGGCTTCTTACCTAAATAACCATTGGCAGATTTATTCCATGGCTTCCTCTTTCCGTTGTGGTTCTTTTTCCAGTGGGGGTTGCTATTCGGAGGTTTCTGACCTCCCGACTGACTCTGACTCTTGCTAGCGGTCAGTGTTTGGTTCTGCTGGTTAATATTCTTCAGATAATGCTCGGTAATAAGGGCGCTGCTGAACAGTTCTTCTGCAGTCTGTGGCCTATTAACGCTGCCAGCTATATTCAGAGCTATCTCAAGTCTGAGCATCTTGAGCATTAATCTGACCCTTTCCATCTCTGTACTGACCAGCTCCGGACATAATCGTGCCAGTCGGTTGAATTTCTTAACGGCATCGTTGACTGAGAGATTTCCCTGCCGGAATTCAGTGAACTCATCAAAATGTCTGTTTGTGACTCTCATATTAAAGAATTCCTCCAGAAATTCTGACTCGAAGTCCTTCCACTTCATCTGGTCCACTGACCTTCTAGCTTTTACCCGTTCCCACCACATCCTGGCGTCGCCAGTGAGGCAGAACGAGACACATTTAATTTTCTCATGCTCGGGCCAGTCTAATAATTCCACTGTGCTCTCGACTGTCTTGAGCCAGGCCTGGGCGTCCCAGGGCTCGCAGGTGCCCGAGAACTTTTCCGGCTTCAGTCTCTGCCACTGAATCAGATAGGCCTCCTGTCGGACTCCTCAGACCGGAGTGTCCGGGGGTGCCTGTGCAGTTGGAGGCTCAGTAGGCATCACATTCTGACTTCCCTGAGGGGTTGCGGTGTTCCCCTGCTGGGTCATCAGAGTGTTTATTATCTGCTGTTGTTCAGTGACCTGACACTGCAGATCTATGATTACTTGCATCATATCAGGTGGGGGTGCTGTCTCATTACCCCGATTGCTACGTCCTCTAGCCATATCTATCACACAGGTGATAAATAAGCTATATAAGAATTAACGCTACTTTCTCTTATTATGCAAGCATAAATCATCTCTATATATATCATTACTGTACATGAAATAAAGTAAAGCGAGGTTAGGATCTCTTACTTGGAAGCGGCAGGATGAAGCTTTGATGTGTGTGTGTAGTGGGGAAGGCAGACCTGCTCTGATACCAACCTGTAACGCCCGCCCTTCTCACACTGGGGCGGGGTTACGCGAACATAATTTTCGTTTTAGCGGAAGCGTTTGAAACTTGAAACTTGAACATGAAAGCATGAAACCTTTTAAACATCTTAGACATTGAGGAGAGCATGTTAGGTACCTTTACATTCTTACTTGCATAATAGAAGCATGCCACATAGCCATTTCTTAAGACAGAGAAGTAAGTATGAGGAAGGATAACATAATACTAAAGTTCTTTAGCAAGTCTTAACTAAGTACTTAGCATATGAGCGAGAGTGAGCATGAAATATCCATATGAGTCTAAATATCAGCAAGTAGCAACTTAGTAAGTATGTTTCAACATTTAACATGCAAAACTCAGCATATGCATAAACTAAACAAAACATGAGTAGATCTTCTTCCACCATGCCACCACCACACACATCTTTGCCCCTCCTGCTGCTCCCTTTAGTTTAGCCATTCCTTACCCTTTTCTGCAGTACAAGGGAAACATGGAAACTATAAGCATATAGCTTAGTAAGATCCCTTCCTACTCACAAAATCATACGTTCCATCAAGTAGAGAAAGCATCATGTCATAATAGTGCATAGCATTAAAACACTTAACTTAACATAGCATAAGGGAGCATATGTACTTATCATAAGAAGCATACTTGAACTTAACATAATTCACCTTTATAGCATAATAGTCATATAGTCATTACAAAAATGCGAATGCAAGATGCTCTTTTGAAACCATGAATAGGATGAGTACATGCATATGCTTTTCTTAAAATCATACATATAGGTACTTAAACATACATCCATCATCATTTGGGGGATCCCGGCTTGTACCACTTACATACATACATAATGCGCGCATCCCTAATAGGCCGAGGTAGCTAGTCTCTGACCTACTTGGGAAACTAGGTCCGTTCATAGTCCGTCGACCTATAGGCGTCTCGGGAGCCCATCCCCTTACTAGGTCCGTTCATAGTCCGTCGACCTATGGGCTGCATCCGGAGCCCACCCGTGGACCTTGCTAGGATCCGGTACAAGCCATACAAAGTAAAATAGCATACATGGATTTTATCATATCATAAGCATAGCACATTCTTGTTTCTTACTAGGTCCGTTCATAGTCCGTCGACCTAGGGGTTGCATAGCACATTCTTATCATATCATAAGTATATCATCATAACCTATCACTTCATTGTCATATCATGAGCATGGCATGCCTCTTATCTTATCATGAAGAGTGCTCTTAGTCCCGACTTACAGGGAAGCATCTCTTAGGTATTTCATCATACATAAGCCATGCATAACATAAGGGTGCTTAAAGAGCTTAAACATAGACATGTACATCATGATTCTTAGAGCATGAAAAAGCATGGGAGAAGACATGTTATTACCTATACTACTCATAGCATATCATGGGCATCTTTGGCGTGCCTAATTGGGGTTGTAGCTTCCCCCTTAGCCCAAATTCTTATTTAATCAGAAAATTCCAGCATATAAACTCTAAGTTTAGAGCATGATAAACTATGAAAAACATTACACTAACATCATACATTGAGGTAGGCATCATAGAGGAGACATTAGAAGGCATGTTGGGGTTGTTACCCCTTCTTAAGTCCTACTTATCATTCTTTACAAAAAATTCCAACATACATACCTTAGTTTCCAAGCATGTTAAAATCATGCATAAACATCATATTAACATCATTAAGTGCATAGCATGTCATGGAGATCATTCATAAGCATAGTTGGGAAATATTACATGCAACCTCATCATACAATGTAATGTATGTTATAGGGAAGGACATTTGCATGCTTATGGGGAGTTTTGGACTTTACAAGTCCAAGAGTCTTATCTTAGCCGAAATTCACATCAACCATATCCTAGGTTTTTTTTGACAACATAATACCATGAATAACACCATATTTACATCACATATCATCTTATATATCATAGGGAGGGTCATTATCAAGCATACTAGGAGTTTAAACCTCTCTAAGCCCTAAAAGAGGTCCTTGGCCGAAAATTCCAGCAAGCCTACTCCGGGTTTTTAGGGGCTTAAGGACAAGAAAAACATCATATTATCATCATCTATTTAGTCACACATCATGAGGAAAAACATATGCAAGTATAGGAGTAGTTTAAACCCTCGCAAGCCCTAAAAACCTTCTTGGCCGAAAACATCCAGAGCTTCATCCTATGTTTAAACCATTTTAGGCACTCGAAACTATTATAATGCAGGTGAGGGGATTACTTACATCCTCTCTCTTGAATCTCCACCAAGATGTCCTTGAAGAGGAGGAGAGGAGAGCCCTTCTTGCGCTTCTTTTCATTAGCCTTGCTTTAGTAGAAGGTAGTCTCTCTATAGGGCCCTCTTGGGAGTTTTTCTTATGGAGGAAACCTAGGGTTGGAGTTTCGAAAATTTGAGAAGGGGAGGGGAGAGTTTTCGGTTTTGAAGAGGGAAGAGTGAGGAAGAAGAAGAGAGGAAGTTATTCCAACTTCCCTTCACTTATTTATACTTTTCTCATGAAGAGACATGTCTCTTCACTTCCCTAGCTTTAACAAGCAAGTTTCTTATTCTCTCAACACGAAACATGGCTTGGTGTGTTGGTTATGACATGATTAGTGCAACTAGGAGGTTCAAGGTTCAATCCTTGCTTCCTCCTTTCTACCTCTTCTTTTTATCACATTTTGCATTAATCCATATCAAAGCCCATTAAGCCAAGCCCATCATGAAATTTCATAATAATGATAATGTTTCATGAATTCATAATATTTCATAATAATAATAATGTTTCATGAATTCATAATATTTCATAATAATAATAATGTTTCATGAATTCATAATATTTCATATGGGAAAATTTTGGGGTGTTACGTCTATCTTGAACTTGGATTAACCAGAAGTTGACCGATGGCTCAGATCTAGCCGTTCTCTGGAATGGACGACTCCTAATAATCCGATGCTTGTTCTCTTTAATCTGGATCCAATGCGGACTCAAGTCTGACCTGATTTGGTCTAGGTCCATGATCAATTGAAGCCTACAAAATGATATTCAGATTTAGTGCCAAAAATATCCCAAATATAAAAAGATTTGAATTAAAAGCCAAAATAAGGGAAATACATGAAATCTAATACAATTGCAAACTTAAGCATATAAAATGTGGATCAAATATGGATTTTAGAGCCTAAAATAATCAACAAAATGATGGTTATCAACTCCCCCACACTTATTCTTGGGCGTCTCGCACAAGTAAATAAAACTAAAAGAAAATAACATATCTCCCAAACATTACATCCCCTATCAATATCTTAAGAAATAATAAAAGAAAGTTACTTAGGATCATCAAGTCTCAAGAATCTATGTATTTATGGTTCCAAATCTCACATAAGTCAAAAGCATGGTAATTTCATCAACTTGAATAAACTAAGCATGACAAAGACCTCACAAGATGGATATATGCACTGATGCTCACAAAAATAACATATATGAAAGTGGAGTTCTCTCAAAGCATTCATGACATTGCACTACCATATGCTTGCTTATCTTCTACTTCTCCACTACCATAACATAAGTACACAAATTAAGAGGTTTTTTCAATGAATAATAATGAAACCAAGTGCTAACAAGAGAACAAGAAAGTAGATAACAAAGAAGATCATAAAGAGCATGAAAGAAGATCAAAGAGAAGATGAGAGCATTGGGGTAATTAACATGATGTATACAATCAAACAATAGTCCAAAGTAAATAACTCAATCAAACCTCCAACACTCAAAATTCCCCTTTCACATTCTCAATGCACTACACATCAACCACTTACAACATCTCTCAAAGTGCATGTAGGGATTACAACATAACTTTTGAATTTCTCTAAACAATAATATCAAAAGAGTACACATCAAGAAAATATTCCGTTTTATTCATCATTAACAACATCCCGAATGCTTGAGGAAATATTCTTTTTTTTCACATAGGGAGATTTTTTTCTTTCATTCTTTTCTCTCTTTTTTTTCATCTTTATTATTTTTCTATCTCTCTTTCTTTCTTTCTTTTTTTTCACAAAGAGAGATTTTTTTTTTCACATAGAGAGATTTTTTTTCACACAAGCATTCTCCCCCCCACACTTAAAACTTGCCCGTCTCGGGCAATGTAGCAAAGCATGATAATCACCTAAAACTCACAATAATAGAGGCTGATAATAGAGAAATAACAATGTAACTCATCATGCAATCACCTCATGCTCTCATCGCATGCTCAAGGGAAGAATAAGCTAACAAAGATATGACAGTGAGAATATAGCGACAATGAGAGGATCTGAAAGACAATGAGACATGAAGGTAATAGGTGAAACGCTCATTAGTAACAGTAGCAAAGTAGAGAGAAAACTAAGAGTTCAACAAGAAAGGTTGCCTCTATCATATTCATGTAAGCTTATGTTAATGTAATTTCAAAAAAGAATCAAAGCAAGTTCTAGAGTGTCAAGTATCACAAATGCTATCACACATAAGAGGATTAAGGATAGGCATGGCAATATCCTCACTTAGGTGATCAATAAAATGTCATGCTTAATCCAACAAGATAGAGTCTATCACCACAACAAATGACTAAATGCAATTAATGTCCCCAAGCATACCAAGGAAACCAAAACTCGATAATCAGACTTAACTATCTTTTATGATTCTCAAAGTATAATAAAGGAACATGTAAGGAGATAAAACTAGAAATCAAACAAGGTTTATTCAAAACTAAACAAAATGCAGAATGCGGAAGCAAAACATAAATGCAAAGTATAAAAGCGAACAAACACACAAGCATAAACATAAAGAAAAATAAGAAAAGGAAAGTAAAGGAACAAACTCCCCTTTATTCCTGGTGGCTGAAAGCGGTTAAAGAGTAGCATCCATCCCGGTAGTGGTGGAGATGTTCAGGTGGCCGAAGGCGATTAAGGTGCAAGATCCACTTAAGAGAGTGAGTGCTACTAGTCAAAATAAAAGCAACTCTTCCCTCTTGATGCTTTTTGGAAGTCCTTCCAGGAGGTTGGAGTCTGTTCAGATGGAGCACCCACTCCAGAAGCCTACGTGACCCTGCAAAACCATGTAATACCTCTCTCAAGCATGCAGGGTAAGGAAGAAGTGTAATATCATCAATCTCTATGTAAAAAGAATCCAAAAATGCATCACTGCCAATAAAATCAATGTTGGGCACCTCTATCGGATTTTCACAAACAGTTTCTACACAAGGTATATCAAAAATTGTGTCACAGCTAATTAAATCAATCTCAGGTACCTCCATAAGTTTTTCACATTCAACTTCAGCATAAGACATAGGAAGAGATTCATCACAATAAACAACATCAATTTCAGGCTCTTCTAAATTTTTTTCACAATTCATATACACAAAAGATGTATCAAAAGATTCATCATAACAAACAACATCAATTTGGGGCACTTGTAAAAAAATTTTACAATCCATATCCACAAAAGATGTATCAAGGGATTCATCATAACAAACAACATCAATTCTAGGTGCCTCTAAAAATCTTTTACAATCAATAAAATCAGTTTGAAACACCTCTATGCAATCTTCAGAAGAAATAGGAGGAATACTTACCTGATCTTGCTGAAGAATACCTGGAGGTTCTATAAGAGTAGATGTAATTATTAGTTCCTCCTGGTAATGAGCAATCTCTTCTTCAGGTTCAGGTTCTGGTGATTCTTGGGTTCTTGCTTTCACCATGCAAGTCCCTACACTTCCTGGTTTGTCCTCTGAATCGTCTAATGTATCCATCACTGTTGGTGGTCCCTGGGGCTTAGTGCAATCCCCTACACCTGTAGAATCATCTCCTATGGATGCTTCTTCAGTAATTTCTACAGCAACAATATTGGAAAAATTAGGACCATCAATAACACTATCATCACAAAATAAAAAATGAGAAGGGTCCTGTAGTGTTTCAGAATCCTCTTCTTGAGCTGAAACATTTGGAAATGAATTTTGAACAAGAACTTCAGGAGGAATGCATGTTGTAGGTTTCCGGATTTTGATGACTTCTACTTCTTCTTCCACCAACCTCCAAATTAGTTCATAATCATACCCCTTAAATTCCTGAGTAGCCTGAGGAGATGGTTGGCTTGATCCTTGAACTTGCATTTGATTCATTTGACTAGCAATTTGTCCAACGCCTCTTTCGATGTCTTGAAGCCTTTGTTGCTTTTGATGATATTGTAGAACTTGTTGAAACATCTCCTCCATTCTTTGTTGTTGAGCCTCATTCTCATTAGGATTCTCAAAGCCTCCTTGATTGGTGTGGAAATCCTGTTGGTCATGAAATGTAGAATAAGGCTGCTGAAGACCAAGAATTGGCTGTGAATTCTGAAATTGGAACTGTTGGGGCTGCTTAAATGCTTGAATGGGTTGATTAAACTATTGAAGATTGGGTTGATAGCAAGGATGATGTTGTTGGAAATTATTGTTCTGAAAATTCTGAAGTTGGGGCTGACATTGTTGATTGAATTGCTGAAATAGTTGGGGCTGAAAATTCTGAGTGCCTTGCTGAAAATTCTGACCTTGAAATTGGAAATTTTGCTGACATTGTTGAAATTGTGGCTGAAAAAATTGATTTGTTTGCTGAAAATTCAAATAAGGCTGTTGAAAATTTGAATTGAACCCTTGCTGAAAATTCTGAAATTATGGTTGAAACTGCTGTGGTGGCTGCTGGAATTGTTGTGGTTGCTGGAATTGTTGTAATAGTGGCTGGTAAGTAGATGAATGCCTGTTGGTTATTTGTTGATTCACATGATTCACCCAAAACTTTAACTCTGACAGTGCACTTGTGATCTCTTTACAGTTCTCTGGTGAAAACATTTTGATCATGCAGCCCTGTCACAAATCAAACAAGAAAAATGGCAGCAACCGTATACAAAAGATAAAGCAATCAAAAATAGAATCAAAAGATACAATTATTAAGCACCACTACATTCCCTGACAACGGCGCCAAATTTGATAACCGTTTTTTGTCGTGTCACGGTTTCAAATACAATTAAGATATCGAATTCCTCTAAACTAATGTAGCATAGAGTAACTCGAGTCGTCTCCCAACGAATGTAGTTGATGCATGATAATTCTCAGGATAGTATTTTATTGCTTTTGGATTTTTGATATCAAACTGGGTTTTGGATTTGAGAGCTATGACTACGAAATGAATAGCAGAGCAAGTATGAAATCTAGTCTAATTAAGGAAAGACAGTGCAGGTAATGAAATCTAATTTAGCCTGACTACAATTGCGGTAAAGAAAAGAACAACTAGAAATTAAGCATCAACAAAATTAAACAGGGAACAGAAACCTACAACATTAAGGAAATTTAATTTCCTAACCTAATTGCATGTAATGAAGACAGAGATCTTAAAGATATGGAAAAAAAAACAATACAAAACAAGAGTTAATCAACTAAGAAACTTCACAGTTGAAACTAACTATTCTAAGAGGCATTTGATCGAACACATGATAGACATGCTAAAAATTACTTCAAGTAAGTGCAATTTGAAATGGGAAAGATCCGTCTAATACAAGCATTCATCCATTAGAATCAATCCAATACATCAAAATCTCAAACTAAGCTTGCGGAAGAGATGTGAAGGAATTATGGAATTTTTGTGAAGAACATCAAAACATCAAACCGAACATCAAAACATTAAAACATCAAGCATTCAACATGAAGATTTTCTGTGAAGGGATTGTGAAGAACTTCAATGAAAGGTGCTGCCGAATCAATTGAAGGAGCTACTGCTGGAAATGTAGTCTGAAGAAGAATTGCTGTGTAGGAATAAATTGTGACTGAATTGCTGAAAGGAAGAACTTGCTGGGAAACAAAACTGCTGGAAGTAATTGCTGTAAATGCTACGAAGAGCTGCTGGCTGCCGGATCTAATGAAACTGAACAAAGAAAAGGCTGCGAAACAAAATTGCTGAGAAATGAAAATAAAGCTGGAATTGAAATAATATGCTGTGAAGAAATCTGCTGTAAATAAAAAGAAGAGATGAAACTGCTAGAATTTGCTGGAAAGAACTACTGTAATGCTGGAGAAAAACTTCCTATGAAGGGTGAACTGCGGCCGTGGAGTGGATGAAATGAAGAATGCCAGCTAGGGTTCGGAACCCCTGAAACCTAGCTGTGGTCGGCGACGATGGAGTGGAGTGGATGAGTGAGTCGGAGTTGATCGGATCAAATCGGGAACCCCTCAAACTCGATCGGTCGAAGCTCCGGCGGTGAAGGAGGATGAACGAGTCGGGGACCCCTCAACTCGGTTGATCGAAGCTCCATCCGACTAGGGTTGGAACCCCTAACCCTAGTTACGGCGACGATGAAGATGGAGGAGAAGAAGATTACCGCGAGCCTGCGTGTGGAGTCGATGCCCTAGCTCTGCGCGATGATGCTTCCTTTTTTGTGTTCCAATTGGTTCGTCTCGCTTGGGTTCGACCAATCTTTTGGGTTCAATCAACCATAGACAACAGCCCATTCCAGCTAAGTCCAGTTGTGTTTGGACTCAGAATTGATTCGATTCAGCAATTGGTTCAGCTCACTTCAGTCCTTGGATTGAGCTCAGTTAAGTGGTCCGGTCAGCAGCTGGTTTCAAATCACTTAAGCCCTGGTCCAGCTTGAGTTCAGTCTTGATTCAGCCTGGGTTCAATCTCAGCGCAGTTCATCAGTTGGTTCAACCAACCCAGCCAGCAGTTGGGTCAGCTAACTCAGCTAGATTTCACAGCTCCAATCTTTAATTCATTAGCAACGGACGGCTGAGATCGATTTGGCTTCATCCAACGGTCGGATCTCTTCAGATCTGAACCAAACTCCACAGATCCTAATCAATGGTCCTGATCTACCTGTCCACAGCTCGGATTGACCAGATTAGTGGCGGATGGTCTAGATCTTCCCTTTTCTTGAATGGATGGTCTAGAACCTCTTAAGCTTGATCCAACGGTCAGATTACTTCTGATTTGGCTGAAATTTTCATATCTTGATCTATGGTCAGGATTGATTCTATCTTGAACTTGGATTAACAAGAAGTTGACCAATGGCTTAGATCTGGCCGTTCTCTGGAATGGACGGCTCCTAATAATCCGATGCTTGATCCCTTTAATCTGGATCCAATACGGACTCAAGTCTGACCTGATTTGGTCTAGGTCCATGATCAATTGAAGCCTACAAAATGATATTCAGATTTAGTGCCAAAAATATCCCAAATATAAAAAGATTTGAATTAAAAGCCAAAATAAGGGAAATACATGAAACCTAATACAATTTCAAACTTAAGCATATAAAATGTGGATCAAACATGGATTTTAGAGCCTAAAATAATCAACAAAATGATGGTTATCATTCACCATAGAGTAGTATGATCTATATCGTGAGTTGGTTCGGTAACCAAGTCCGGATCGGTTCAGAATTGATTTTTGCTTTCCAAGAATCAGGTCAAGATTCTTGGAACCCACAGAAAATCGTTCCAATGCAACTCTTAGTTCCTTCACTTGATTTTTCATGAAGGAATTCTCCTCTTCAAGTTTTTGGGCTTGAGTGGAGGTTCCTTCCAGAACGGGTTTAGTTAAGGCACTAGAGTTGACTCTCTCTTTCAGGATTTTGACTTCCTGTCGGAGGGACTCGACCCTAACGTTGGCTTTTGCCAACATACGAGATAGATAAGATATTAAATCATAAAGTCGAGATTTGGGGTAACCTCTTATCGTTATTTGCCCGTCTTCCAAAATTGAAAGTCTTCCGGTTCCGACGTTCTCTTCCGTTTCTGACTCCGATTCGATCGGTGTTGAAATTCTTCGATGCAGTCAATGCGAGGAGGTTGGCGTGTGGTACTTCTTCTTCTTCCTTTGAAGAGGATTCATCCCACATAGCTTTGAGAGACTTCTTCCTCCGGTTCTTCTTGTTGTCATTTAAGCTGGGACACTCTGATTTGTAGTGTCCCTTCTTGTTGCACCCATAACAGGTGACTTCACTCTTGGCTTTTTAGCTGGTAGATGGTTCGGTTGGATCATCCTTTTTCTGGTTCACCTTCTTCTTCTTCATGTGTCTCTTGATCATTTTGTATTGACTTCGGGACAATCGAACCAGCTCTAAATAATTGATTTCGTCGTCGTCAGACTCTGAGTCGGAATCTGACTTGGGTATCGGTTGCACCTTCTTCTTCATTTGCTTTGAAGGGGTTTTTCCTACAAAAAGAGCTAACCCTTTCTCGACCATTGAGGCGTTAGTTTGTTCGTGGAGTTCTAATTCAGAAAACAATTCATCTAATTTGATATCTGAAAGGTTCCTAGAAACCTTATAAGCATCTACCATCGATGCCCACAATAAATTTCTTGGGACCTGATTAGATCATAGTTTTCTACCTTGTGACCTATAATGTGTAGACCATTCATAATTTCTTGAATTCTTGCGTGCAGCTGAGCGGTTGTTTCACCGTCTTGCTTTTTTATCATGTATAGTTTGTTGAGGAGGAGGTCTCTCTTGCTGATTCTAGTGTCCGACATCCCCTTATGCGGCTCGATCAACTTACTCCACAGTTCTTTAGCACTGTTGAATGGGCCAACGTGGTTGAGTTCTTCCTTTGTTAGTCCACACTGGAAAGTTTGAGTGGCTTTTGCATCCGCTTCTATCTTCTTCTTGAGTGAAGTGTCCCACTCAAAGTATCCTTGGATTTCTCCTTGTGCGATTTTTGGGATCTCCAGACCAGACTGGATGATGATCCACATTTCCACCTGAGTTTTCAGGTGGACCTCCATTCTTCTCTTCCAGTAGGAAAAAGCTTCACCGGAGAACAGAGGAGGGTGCACGGTACTATAGCCTTCTTGGATGGCGATTTAGTTTTCCTGAAATAAATCAAAAACAAAAGGACTCGTTCCAAGACTTTGTCTTGGATTAGTAGTGCGGTATACAAAAAAACATGAAAGCAATTCGAGTGGTGTTGCACCAACCTCAAAGAACGAAGAAAAATAATATATTATTTTTTTAAAAAAAAAACCAAAAATAAAAATTTTTGAAAAGCTGCTCAGTTTGCAGTATCACCAAGGTTGAGCAACCTGCTCTGATACCACTTGTGGGATCATTGTAATCAATAGAGAGGGGTGAATAGCGATTATGTAAAATTTTTTGAAAAAATCAGAACACAGCGGAAGAATTAAAAAGCACAATGCTAACATGTTTCTTTTTACTTGGTTCGGAGTCTTTGACGGCTCCTACTCCAAGGCCCACTGTCCTTGACCATTTTCGTTGGGCAATTCTATATGTCGCAAACGTCATACAACAATGTAGATTGAGTATAGAATTTGAACAAATAAACTATACCGACGACACCGGAAGGATAGCAGAATGTCTTGGGCGGTATGTCGTTGATCTTGATCGTTTGCGGCGTGGAAGAACTCGAACATGGAAGAATTTTGAAGAGCGTTGGCGTGCTTGAATTGCAAGAAGGCTTCTTTGCGTTGAATGGAATTGATGATGGAAAGCAAGGGGTGAAGCCCCTTCTATATAGGGTTCTTGGGCGCCTAAGGCTTATGGGGCGCCTGACACGTGTCGTGAATCCGGCGCATCCTTATCCGCAGACTCAGCCAAACTCCTATCTTCTATTCTTGGGCGCCTGGGACCCTTGGGCCGCCTAATGGCTCACGGGCGCCTGAGTTGCTGACGTGTGGCAACCTGCTAGCTCAGCCAAACTCACCCACTAGAATGAGCCATCTGGGGCGCCTGATAACTATCAGGCGTGTAGCTTCTCAGGTGCCTGACTCCTCTCAGGCTCCGGGGATGCAGTAGTAAAAGAACTCTTCACTCCTGAAACTAGGGTTAGTCCAAGAACAATATATAATATAAATAATTGAAATACATCACAGCCGGAGCTGTCTTGGTTCTGACTTTGGATTTCAAAATGAAACCCTAGGTCGAACCGATGCCTACTATTCCCTCTTCTAGGGAACGCATCCTCACTTACTCCTCTCAGGAGAAGTTATCTTTTGCCAACCGGCTCCTCCGGTTGAACTTTTGCTCAACAACCGAGACTACCGGATCTCGAGACGTCTGTTCCTCGACCCGCCTCTACTTATGTCATCAATCCTCGCTCGGCTAAGACACTCCTGCCCAATCTTTCGGATTAGGACTTCTTTGCCCAGTCCACGAGCAAGACTTCTTGCTCAACCCTGCAGGTCATGACTTCATGCCTAGGTGAACTTGGATTTTTTTGCACACCTGGTAAATCCATTAGACAACAATACACACTTAACTTTGAACCCTTTGTCATTATCAAAACCAGGTTTGATCTGGTGCTTTCGGCAGCAACAAAGTGTTATTCAGATTGATCGTTACCCCTTACCTGCGAAGGGGGGGGGGGTTGGTTGGAGTACCTTTTATACTTGAGACGGCAATCACACGTGTCCCCACATTCTTCTCCATGTCCCCTCAATTGTCAGTTACTGGATAATTCTTGTAACGGTCCTCGTAACCATTAAATCTGGGTCGTTGCGATAATTAAGGCTTTAATGGCCACGTATTATGGGTCATGATTATCCCGTAATTATCCATAGATCCGTAGAATGGGGTAGGATATCTGAGGTCGGGTGATCCTTGGGCTCCGCTATCCCGAGGTGATCTCGGGGTGATTTGGCCCAGGGCGATCCCGAGCGTTCACCTTCCCAGGGTGATCTCGGGGACCTGACCTCTTGAGGTAATCTCAAGCGTGTGTCCTCCTGGATCAATCTTAAGAGTATATCTACCCGAGGAGGTCTCGAAAATTGACATTCTCGAGGGAGTTTCGGGAGTCAAGGAAAGATTGTCATCCAGACTCGGTAGATCTTGCCACATAGCTTTTTTAGTCCACGTGTCAGCCACGGGGTGCTCAACCCCATCAGAACTGTTTCGCTGAATTTTAAGTTTTTATTAAGTTAACAAAAATGTTAAGTTAATTTTGAATTAAGTTTAAAAATTTGTTAATTAAGTTAAGTTTTTATTAAGTTAAAAGAATTGTTGAATAATTTTAAGAATTAAGTTTGAAAATTTATTAATTAAGTTACATTTTTATTAGTTTAAAAAATTGTTAGATTAAGTTTAAGAATTAAGTTTGTTAATTTATTAATTAAGTTAAGTTTTTATTAAGTAAAAAAATTGATAAGTTAATTGAATTAAGTTTAAAATTTTATTAATTAACCTAAGTTTTTATTATGTTAAACAAATTATTAAGTTAATTGAATTAAGTTTGAAAATTTATTAATTAAGTTAAGTTAAAACAATGTTAAGTTAATTTTATGTATTTAAATTTGAATTAAGTTATAAATTTGAGTTATGAAAAATTAAATTAAGTTAAAGATTTTAAGTTAGAATTTTAATAAGATAATTTTGAATTAGATTTATTAAAGTAAATGTGAAATTAATTAGATTTGTGAAGTTAGTTGAGTTGGATTAATCCTTTAAGGTTTTAAATATTTCACCCATTTCTATGTGATAAAATAGGGAAACCTTATCTATTTTGTGAGATATGTCAAATTTTATCTTCTAACATCTAAATTCTAAATTGGAAACTAAGATTTAATTGAACCTTGAGTTAGATTCAAGTTTAATAACTAGTAAATTAAAAATGAATTTCTATAATTGGCTTCCAAGTCTTGGCGAGGCATAGGGGCCTTCTTTAGTATCGGAGCAATGACCCTTTCTTAGACAAAGCCTTTTAAATAAATTATATTTTTATGTTACTCTTTGAGAAACCTTGGTCTAACTAGTCGAGGATGTGGCGAGGTAGCTTCGGCTAGTTGCACTGAGCCAAAAAGATCAAATAGGGCATTCCTTACCCTACCCTCTTTAGACAGACTTTCCTAACATACTATCAACTCACCCCATCCTAAAACTAGGTTGTGCAAGTTTCAATCAAGTCAAGTCCTTATCTAACCACTTCTATTCCTAAGCATGGGCATTTATAGAAAAATAAATAAACAAACAATCAAGTCTGGTCCTCATCTAATAATATAAATAGTTTTTATATTACCTCCCCCTGGACTAAAGCCACGACATGGACTATCTAGGAAATGAATTTTGTCCTTCGGGATCCAATAGTGATTTGGTCTTACTTGATTTGTCAAGCTAAGTTTAGGGACCCATGGTTGTGTGGGATCGGTGGCGTCGATAGAGGGGGGGGGTGAATATTGACTTTTCGATTTCTCGGAATCTTTGTCGTTCGTTCATTCGTTCTTTCTATCAAGAGTATTAGTACGTAGCAAAATAATAAATATGAATAAAACTCACAACAAGAACACACAGGATTTACTTGGTTCTCACCCCATTAGGGTCATTACGTCCAAGGCCTAATCACGGGCAGTGCCCGTCCACTAGTGGTCTCCTTTTCGAAAGTTTTCCGGAGGTGGAGAAACCTGTCTTACAGTTTTGAGTACAAGAAAAAATATAAAAATAAGAACAGTACAACTTATAATAAATCAAACCAAAAGTGAAGGTCTCGGCCAACTCTGGAAGTCCGAAGCGTCGTGCACTTCTTCTTAGAGCCTCCTCGGTCATAGAGTTTCTTCTTAGCACTTTGTCATTGTAGAGAATGAGTAGCCAAATGGAGCAATTCATATTCTGAAACTTCGGCTTGAATCCCCTTATATAGTAGTCATCCGAGCGCCCAGTGCCTATAGGGGCGCCCTCCACGTCATCAAATCATATCCAACTAGCGAACAGGGCGCGTAGGGATAAACATTGCTTGAGGGCACACCTGCCATAGGGGCGCTCGGGTCATGGGGGCGCCCCCATGCCTTGAGGCGCCTAGGATCTCATGACCTGGGCCTTGTTCCTTTGTGTTTGCTCTCCTATCATGCCACCAGCTCCAGGTTCCTCCAAGACAAACATGTTGGTGCAATCAACCCAAGTTTGATCGGGTAGATCATGGATTTTAATGTGTGTGTCAATGTGATATAGTTAGATTTTCATATTGGTTTGATGTGTGTTTGAGTCATGAAGGACTTGGTGGAACACACATATGGAAGATCTCATCCTAGTGCTTAGGTCCTCGAGTCGGTGAAGAATAGAGCATCCGAGGGACTGTCGGACAAGGAGTAATGGAGTGGAACCAAGAGAAGCAGACTTCAAGGCATACGAGAATGATGACATGGAGACGAGTCGTGGGCTCGTATGCATCTGAGGGACGAGAGCCAATGGAAGAGGTCTTCAAAGGATGACTCCGAAGAGGTTGAGAGTGAGCTTGTAAGCTGGGTAATCGATTGACAAGGGAAGCAGTCGACTAGCACCACTGAGAGTGCACTGTAGTAGTCGACTGGTAAGGGAATCAGTCGACTGATATTTTGGTAAGGTCGAATAGCATGTATCACTCAACTGGTCCGGGGACAAGTCGATTGGTCTATTCAAAATCCAACCGTTAGACTAGTCATTGGCTGGACACCAGTCGACTGTTGACTGGTGTCGGGGCTGAGCTATTTTGTTAATAGCTCTTTTCTCTATTTAAAGAGGAGCTTGAGACTAGCAAAGGGTTAGCGTTTTCTATTATGAAATCCTTGCTCAAGTTCTCAAATGCTCAAGCTCCAAGTCTTCTCTCTTCCACCTAAACCCTAGTTTTCATCTTGTAAAGAGGAAGAGGATTTGTGAGAGTTTTTCTCCACTAAGATGGAAAAAGTATTAGGTGGAGATTGCCGGGGAGTGATCCACCGAAGGATCAAGGGTTCGTCCACCACAAGGACACGCCATGGAGTAAGAGCAAGCAATCTCTGAACCACATAAACGGTAAAGTGTTAGCATTATTCTAATTGGTAGTTTGAGTTTTCGCTTGCGCTAACAATTGTAGGAAGAATGTAAATTGGAAGAAAAGCTATTCACCCCTCTCTAGCTGGTCCATCGATCCCATCAATTGGTATCAGAGCACGAGGTCACCTTCAACGGACTAATCGCCAAGAAGAGCATATTCATCAAAATGGCCAGCTCACACATCCAACTGCCAAAATTTGAAGGAGAATTCACTTGGTGGAAAAAGAGGATGGAGGTATTCTTCAATACCAATTTTGATATTATGTTGATTATGGAAAACAATTTTGAAGTGTCTAGGGATCAAGAGAACAAGCTACTTGAAAAGATAAGATGGAGCAAGATGCAAAAAGATGACTATCTAGCAAATTCAAAAGCCTTGCATCATCTACTAAGTGTACTTCCTCAACAAGAAGTAACAAGAATTGGGAGCTACTCAAGTGCCAAAGATTTGTGAGATAAGCTAGTATAGCTTCATGAAGGCACTTTGGAGGCAAAATTGGCAAAGGGAGATCTTCTCTGATCTCAAATCAACAACATCAAGCTTGATAAGGCGAGAAGGTATCAAATTTGCATGCTAGAATTAAAGAAATTCTTAATGGACTAACAAGTCTAGGTGAGGAACTTTCAAACTAAGACATATTGATGAAAGCCATCAATGTCTTCCCAAGTACATCAAATTGAAGCTCAATGGTGGACTCATATTACATATCCAAGGATCTACAGAAAACCTCTCTAGAGGAATTCTTCTCAACCATGGAGCTCCATGAAACTCGGATTGGAGGAGCAATTGACGAAGTCTACAAACCAAGAGGAGTAGCCCTTGTGGCAAACAAGGGAAAAGATAAAAAGAAGAGGATCCTCATCCGACTCAGAAGAATCAAGTGCATCCATGGATAGTGATGTGGAAGCTTACATGGTAAGAAAAATGAGGAAAGCATTTATACATTTTTCAACTAATAAGTCTTGTGGTAGGAAAATTTCAAGGAGCAAAAGTAGAACAAGGAAAATCATATGTTATAATTGTCAAGGAGAAGGACATATGAGAGATGAATGTCCTCTCTTAAAGAAAGAAGAAAAGAAGAAAACAAAAGAAAAGGGGAAGAAAGTCCAAAGTTTAAAAGCAACATGGGATGAGTCATCATCATTGGAAGAGGAGGAGCATCATGTGTCCCATTTTGCTTTAATGGGAATTGAAGATATTGCCTCCACATCATCCGAAATTGAAGATGAAGGGAGCTCAAGTGAAGGGGGAGGCTCAACTTCGGATTCGGACGTTTCGGTAAGTGAGGTATATAATCTACCCACTACCACTTTAGTTTAAGATAATTTCTAGCACTAATGATGACTTGTTTAAAGCTAAGAAGAAAATCAAATGTTTGAAAAATGAAATTTGCATGCTAAATAAAAAATTAGAATCCATGACAATCAAGGGTGATATGCATGCTTCTGTAAGGATGTATACTAAAAGTCTTGCTTTTGGTTAGAATACATTTGCATTTTAATGAGAATCGCAAAATCACACGGTGCATATTTATATTAGTATATGCACAACATGTCTCATACTTGGCATTGTAGGTAACATGGTGCATGATGTTGCACAGAAGATCATGTTATCAAGTTCCTTGTAGAAGTATAAGAAAGAGGCTCACAACCGAGATGGAGTTGGACAAACCATCGGGATGGTTGTAGTGCAATTAGGTGTGGTTTGTCTTAACCATAGAATTGCACTAGTGCACTTTGTATGCATTGAGTAGGACCAAAAGAGAGTTCATCCAATTTTGTAGTGACATCAAAAATTGGATTAGACCTCAGATATATATTATGGAGTACGATCTCTTAATCCCGAAATAATGACGGACACGTATAATTATTTATTATTTCTTTGACTTACCAATGAGCAAGATTTATTCTGTTAAATCGATAGGCCCGGTAAATTAGGAAATAATTTTAATTATATGGTGTGCCATTGATTATTAACGGAATCTGTGTCCTGATGAGTCGGGATGATGATGCCCCCTTGGTGAGCTCAAAAGTATCGTCATGTCAAATCATGCAAGTGGACTATGGTCCGACATGATGAAAAAGTTGAGTGGTACTAATCAAGGTTCAAGAGAATAATTAATTTAATTGTTAGTAAATTAAATTAATTATCGGGCATTCGATATCTTAAACACGGGGAGATGGACAACTCATAATAGGTGGAGCCCATATGAAAATATGGGGGTTGGTGAGGATGTTCAATGGGGTCCTTTAGTGGAATGGATAACCATTAATGGATCGGATTTGGATCCATTAGCGGGCCAAGAACCAACTCCTCCTCATGGTCCCTATCTTAGCCCTATAAATACCCTTGAGGAGTCATGATACAAGGCGAATAATAATTTTGGAATTAATTCCAATTAATCATCCAAGCAACTACTCAAACCTCTCCTTGTCTCATCCTCTCTCTCTCCTAGGGTTTTGAAGGGGCCAGCAAGGAAGAAGGCTAGGGAGAGCTCGGTAAAGGTGGAAGGGGAAGTTGGTTCTTCTTCTTCCCAAGGTCCTTGCTTCCTCTTCTTCCCTCAAGGTCTGGCTTCAAGAAAGGAGAGGAGTAGAAGGTGACGCCGGCAGTGCAAGAAGACTTGCTCAGCGCCGGCGATGAGCAAAGGAAGGAGGAGGTTTTGGTGAGTGGATTCCTCTTCATCTTCTTCATCCTCACCTCCTACCAGTGGTCGGCATTTCCATCTTGGTGGAATAGGTGCTGGCGGCGCTCGGTGGAAGCATAGAGGTCGCCAGCGGTTTCTTCTTTGAGGATTGGTGTCGGCACAAGGAAGAGAAAGGAAGAGGGTTTAGGGCTTGGTTCTTCTTAGTTTCTTCTTTGAGGTTGGCGCAAAGTAAGGAAGAAGAAAGGTGATTAGTTCAGGCCTTGGTGACATCGTGTCTTGGTAGCTCATCGCCCACACGACGTCCAGGAGGGGAGGGACATAAGGTAGAAGACTGCGAGGTAAGCGGCGAGGTATAACTCCCCCTAGCTCCGTCTTTCCTTTGCTATGTTATTGCTTTGATTTTGTTTATTATTGCATGTTGATAATTAATTATCGTAGATTAATTATTTGTTAATTAATTTGATAATTAATTTATGTCATGGACCCCGAAGATAAACACGAAAACCGATGATTCATTCATCGTCTTTTCCGTGGTTAATTAATCCGGAAAGTTACAAGGTCTTAACCTTGGTTTTGGCTAAGTTGTAACTTGGATTAATTAACACGACGATGAGACGGTCGTTTGGGAGACGGGTCTCTATTCGGATTAAATTTTTAATCCGTAGACTTAGAGTGGTCTCTCATGTTTGACCCCGTGATTGCTTGTGAAACCGCCAAGCCATACCCAATAGCTTCCTCTTCTAGTTTAAATGATTCATGCTTAGAACAAGAAAATAAGGAATTAAGGGAAAATGTAGATAATCTTACTAAATCTCTTAGGAAATTTGAAATTGACTCAAAAACCCTAGACATGGTCATTGAGACCCAACGAGAAAGTTTTAAGAAAGAGGGATTAGGTTTTGGAAAATCTAGCAATGAAAAAATGTTATCATTGCCTACTTGCTAGAGGACAATCTAAATGAAAAACCCTAGAAAGGAAGTGGATCCCTAACGAGTACTTGGTCAACCCAATTAGAAAGAATCTTTATGTCACGCCCCGAGACCCAGGAGCCGCTGATCCAATAGAAAATCGGACAGCACCTCCCCTGTCCGGCGGACAATTTACACATACACACAACAACTATAACAACACCACGCAGTTTATATTGGGCCTCAGGCCTCCAAAATAGATAAACACAACATAAAACCCAAGACAACTAAGTAGATCATACCTAACTGCGGACCGGTCCGACTTACGACGAAACAACCAATACATAAACCCCTTAGGGCACACAACAACACTCCCAAGACATATACAAAACCAATAACTGAAAAGGAAAACATAGACACTACTAAGTACAAAACAAACTTTAACGTCGCGATGGGTAGGGATTGGCTGCAGGGCTCTTCTGGCGACTCCAAGTATCTCAACCTGAAATAAAAACATATATGGCAATGGGGTGAGTCCATAACTCAGCGAATACCCAGCAGATATGCATAGTATGTTATAATAACAATAAGCATCTACATTAATACAGTCTCATATCAACAATATGGAAAAACTAGTACTGGAAATACTGAGGTAGATACATACCAGAATCCAGCTAACCTGAAAAGAGGATCATCAGTACCAAGGGAATATCGTTAGACATATAATCTCAAATAACAAGTCTCCAGAATATGCATGTCAAACAAGTGCAAGAATCAAGTGCAGCAAACAATGCACGATGCAAAATATGCACATGGTGCAATGACATGGTCACCCCTGACACCAGACAGAATCATCGTACACCTGTCATAGGGACGTCTGAACGGGTAGGGCTCTGACAACTGTACACCCTGCCATCACTGCTCTTGAGTGACCGAGTGGACAGGATGCTGGCGAGGGACCACCCCTCTACCCCAAGCAATGGGGGAGCTCCGCTCTCATCTCCTCGTGGCTCAGTACGAGAAGGGATCCCTGGCTGCTACCACGCCCGCGCTCACCGTCCAAACAGTGGCCAAACGGAGCAATACAGGGCAAATGCACACATCTACGGTATCCACTAACCCATGAGTGGCCGTGCGTGCATATCATATACCGGAAAACGATTAGGCTCAACCACAAGGGAGTCGCTGATCGCCGGCATGCAACAGTGCACGGATGGTGTATGATAGATACACATACCTGAGACTGTAAGGAACTAACAGCATAATAACTCAGGGATAACTAACAAGTATCCAGAACAGGTATAATAACTCAGGGATAACTAACAAGTATCCAAAACATGCATAATAACTCAGGGATAACTAACAAGTATCCAGAACAGGTATAATAACTCAGGGATAACTAACATGTATCCAGAACAGGCATAATAACTCAGGGATAGCTAACATGTATCCAGAACATGCATAATAACTCAGGGATAACTAACATGTATCCAGAACAAGTATAATAACTCAGGGATAACTAACATGTATCCAGAATAGACATAATAACTCAGGGATAGCTAACATGTATCCAGAACATGCATAATAAACCAGGCTAGCGTATAATCTTACTGCTATCTATAACCAACCATGCATAGCAATATGACAATATCTAAAGAGATAAGTCAAGGGTACCCGCCTCAATCGTAAGATGCTCGTATCAGAAA
Organism: Boesenbergia rotunda; assembly: GCA_024364735.1. Taxonomy (NCBI): domain Eukaryota; kingdom Viridiplantae; phylum Streptophyta; class Magnoliopsida; order Zingiberales; family Zingiberaceae; genus Boesenbergia; species Boesenbergia rotunda. Next base: position 164,800 of record JAGFNQ010001254.1, read on the forward strand.
GAATCTCCCGTCCGCTAATCAGCAACGATCAGTATCCTGTATCAAGGATATAGTTTTAGCTATCACAATAATTATTAAATAGCTAAACCAATTCCTACACCGTATTAAGATTAACTTAACTCTCATATTTCATTTAATTAATCTAATTAAATGATTATCCCTTTCTAGATTGGGGTCAGGTTTCAAGTTTAGGGTTAACCCCAGGGTCACCTTAAATAAAACTAACCCATAACCTAGTTAGCTCCAAGGTCGAAGGTGTACATTGGCAAGATACCTAACAAATACCAAGCTAACCTTTCCCCAATCAATCAACATACCTCAACTAACCTCAACTGATCCAACGTTATTAACCATTCAAATATGAAATTTCATTAATCTTATTCATCAGTTACCTCTTCGTATTTATTTAGGCTCAACTACACAGTTTTCAAATTTGAAATTCATTACTACAATAAACCCCAAAACAGTTTAAACAGAACTATCAAGGAGATAAGGTAAACCATCACCCTAATCATGCTTGATTTAATAAACAAGATTCTGAACGGAGTCTAACCCACATATTATAGTTCCAATCAAAGGGAAACTCACAGCACGTTGGAGAAACAGAACAGGATGTGGAGCAAGATAAAACGCATGGCCAAAGAAAGGAAACCCAATCCATTACAAACACTAATGCTTATAACAAAACATAAAATCAAAAGGTCAATTATCATCCAACTCTAAAGAAGACACTAACCTAATACCATCACCCATTAGATTCACCATTCCTATCCAAGCTCACGGCAAATACAAGGAGCAGGGAAGACTTGTTAGTGCCTAGCACAAACCATCCGAAACCAACCCATACACATTAGAAAGAACCAAACAATACATCTACAACTAATTCCACACAATACATCTTTCAACAAGCTGAATTCCATACCTCACGGTACAAATAGTGCTCACCACACCAAACTTGAATGGAACCTATACATTCCTCTATACCACCACTTCAGTCACACATGCCCCAACCACAGTCATTCCAAACATATCAAAAATGGTGATTAAACAGCAACAAATACATCCTTACCTCGATCTTGTGCCAGCAGATCCGTTCCTTGCTCAAGATATGGTGAAATCCAATGTACCCACGCAGTCCCCCTCTTCTCTTGCTATCCTCCTCGATTCCCCGAACTGACGCATGAACCTCTTCCCCCTCCTATCGGCTCCGACAGTGGTGATTGCTGGTAGCCCGCTTGGTGAGGAGCGACATCCAATTTCCCCCAACCCCCAACAGATGGGTTCTAGGGCTCGCCCGAGAAAGAGCTCACAGTGCGTAGCTCGATGGAAGACACCGAGAGGCGAGAACAGCTAGGATCCAGAAGGTGGAGGAAAGGAGTCGGCGCATTGGCGTGGCTAGGGTTCAGGGCTAACGAGGAAGAAGCTAGGGCACGCGAGCGAATGGGAGAAGAAGAGCCGACGCTTGCTGCGGCTTGGTTCGCGAGAGCAGGAAGAACAGGTCGGCGGAAACTTAGGGCTGGGTGTGGCTGCAGCCGAGCGAAAGAAGAAATAAGGTTTATAAGTGGCTGTGACTTTTTGCAAATAAGCCCCTCAACTGTTTTGGAATCCAAACTTTACCCTTAGCAGTTAATGCATATTTACAACATAGCCCTTAAAACTTAATTTTCAAAACAATTTAATCCTCTTTATAGTGTGGGTCCCGGAAATCCGTAACTCTTCTTCCGAAAAATTTTCTGGCTCACGCCAAAAGTGTCGGATTTAACACTTTATTGGGTGCCAAAGTCAATCCTCAAAGGTTAGAGGATTTAGGGTTAATCAACCATGTTTGTTAAAATTTCAATTTTTTGAAAATTGATTGACTTGAGACCTTAAGAGGGAGCACTTAGCCTAAATGTAATTCATGATTAAATGGGCTAAGTAGGGAGTACCTTTATCACTTCTCATAATGACTTGATTTATGTGTTTATTTATGCATATGAGATGTTAGGATGATACTCATAATTCACATATGCTTATGGCATTTTGGTGATTTTGAATTGTATCATTTTAGTAATAATAGACCAACTATGAAGAAAAATAAATGTTTAATTAAGGATATCTTACCCATAGATCATAGTTGGATATTTCCAATGTTTTAAAAATAATTCTGTGTTTTATTTGCTATGGCATAAATTTGAAAAACACAAGTGTTCAAAACTAGGACTTGATATTAATACAAAATTGAAGGTTTTCAAAGTTTTTAAGTTTTGATCACAAATTCAAAAATATTTTGAGTTTTCATGAAACCATATTTTTCCCTATTAGAGGGTATCAAATGAAATATGTTTGTAACATTTCATAATTTTTTGATTTTTCTGGAATTTCTTATGTATTTCTGAAATTTAGCTCAAAAGGCTAAAATTCGAATCAGAAATGTATTAGTCGACTGGTGCCAAGGGTCAGTCAACTAATCTTATAGTTTCTTGCTAGAATGCTAGTTTCGTTGATATCAGATGACTGGTAACTGACTCAGTCGAATGGTACCTGAATTTTTTGATTTATGGATATTTTTAGAATTTGAAACTTTGTCCTTATTTGATACCATAGGTTAACATTGTTTGGTGCAATATTTTTTATGGTGTCAAAGGGGGAGAATTGAAGGATTTAAGTTAGAATTTAACTTATTTCTTCATGTTTGTGCAAAATTCAAAATCATGTGATAAGACATAGGTTAAGGGAGAGGATGCATGTTTATGCTTCTTAGTATGATATGCCTCTAATTTGCAATTGCTATCTTTGTACCTAACTTAAACATATTGTCACACATCAAAAAGGAGGAGATTGTTGGTGTAATCGACCCAAGATTGATTGGGTAGATCATGGGTTTTGATGTGTGTGTCAATATATTAAGTTAGGTTTTCATATTGGTTTGATGTGTATTTGAGTCATTGTAACGCCCGAAAATTCTCGAAACTAATTTTAGAAGTATCTTAGAATTTATTCCAAATTTATGGATATTTTTATAGAATTTTTCCGTAAACGAAAGTGGCAAAAAGGGTTATAAACAAAAATTCGCATAAGTGGGAATCGAACCCTTCACCTACGCTATGAGAGACGAATGGGCGGACCAGCTACGCTGGTTTGTTTTTGTTGAAATAAATTGAGCGAAACAATAGATAAGGTATAATTAGGTAAATTCGCCCCCATAAGTATAAATAGATAATTAAGGAGAGAAGTTTTATTTTCCCTCAACTCAAACCCTTCCCCGCCCAAACCAGCCGCACGCCGCCCTCTTCTCTCCTCTCTTGGGCGAAACCACACCAAGCCTAGGGTTTTCCTCCGGTGGCCGGCCAAGGCTCTCCTCCGAGAGATTTTCCGATATTCGGAATCCCCACGACGAGAGGAATGCGTGAGTGCGAAGAAATCTCCAAGACTCCGAGTTTCTTCGGAACCTCCGACGTCGTTCTTGGTTGTAAGTCCAAGATATCGAGGTAAGTACTGCTCACCTACAGTAAGAGGCGGTTTTCCGCAAGAATTTTCCCTTGAAAGTTTTAAAAGAGATATTTCCTTTTTGTTTAAGATTTTGCATGTGATCTTAGTTCATTATATGCTTATATATATTTGATAGAGTATCCTATGTGAGTTTAGGGTCTAGGAAATCTATAAGAAAAGAAAAGAAAGATAATGAAAAAGAAAAGAGAAGGCCAAGGCCTTACGAAATCCCCAAAAGTCAAGACTTAGGGATTTGGGCACACAAGGTGTTCGATAAAATGCCAAGGCATTTAAAGATAAGAAAGAAAAGAAAGAAAAGCTATTTTATTTTCTAAGGCCAGTACCCGGCGTCCAAGGGCGTCGTTAAAGAAATCCAGGTGTCCAATTCCAAGGTCTTGGCCCTGGTAGACCAAGGTCTGCTCTATTAGGATTGGCGGCTCGCTACCCCAACCTTTTAGGGAACGCGCATAAGATGGTACTTACGTCTTAAGTGGATCCAAGTAAATATTATTTTCAAGTATATGCTTTAGCAAAGTTTTCCTAAAGTTTAAGAAAGTTTTTCTAAAAGTTAAAGAAAGATTTAAAGTTAAAGAATTGCTAAAGTTTCATGTTAAGCCAAGAAAAAGTGAGTTAAGACTTATTAATGCTTGAGTACGCATGTTTTGAGTTCTACATGTTTTAGTGTTTCTTTTAAGCATAAAAGTATCTCATGTGATTTCACATTGTTTAAAAAGCATGCTTGCACATTTCGAGATTTTGTGAGCTAGATAGTACTTGCTAAGCTTTATGCTTATTAGTTGCATTTCCTCTTGCTGCAGATAAAGGTAAAGGCAAACAATTCTGAAGGAAGGCGACAAGGCGGTGCTGAGTGACGTGTGTGTGGTGGCTGACCTTGGAGAGGTCCTTGGGACGAGACAGTTTAGCTTGTTTGAAATGCAATGTTTAAAGTTTCCAAACTTCAAGTTATTGTGTTATGGAGTTTATTAAACATTTATGCTTCGGATAGTTTTACATGCTTAATTTTGTAGAATGAAGATTCCATGTCATTTCAATTAGTATGCATACTTTTGTGAATGCACTAGATGAGCAAGGGCATGAGTAGTTTGGCATGTTGATACATTGAGTTTTAGACTTATTCTGGAGCTTATTATTCCCTTTTGGACTAAGTCCTAATTGTGCTTAAAATGCTTGTAAATTCGGTAAAAAGGTAAGATTTACATTCTATGAAGTTCTAGAAATGTTATAGAGTCTGATAAGTGGAGTTTGGATAGGTAGAAATGCTTAGGAGTTATTTGATGCATGTGCCAAGATATTGTTAGTCTCCTTTTGAATTAAGTTTTTATTGCTTTAAATATGCTAGAAAAGTTGCATCCATATTCCATAATGCTTTAGCAATATTATAGAACCTTGTGTGATGAGTTTAAATGCATGACTATTAAAGTTAGAATATCATTCTTAGATAGATTGAATACAAAAAAAAGAAAGTTCCGCATTTTTAGTCGTGCATTAGAGTCAAGAAGTAGACAAGTAACGGTCCGTCTAAGGTAGAGAAGGCGGGTCGCTACAGTTGGTATCAGAGCAGTTCCCATTCTCCAGCATCACACACACATCAGCATCAACCTTGCCGTCTTCAAGTAAGAAAGTTTTAAGTTTCAGTTTTTCAATTGCTCCTTTATTTAATTGCAGTATAGAGAAATGCTTAAGTACTTACTCATATGTGCATAGAACAAGGAAGCATGTTTAATACCTTAGTATCACGAAATCATGTTTAATCCCTAGAATGGATATTAGGTTACTAAGTAAGAAGACAAGTTTATACCTAGAGATGTAGTGGTGAATTCTTGTTCCCTTATGCATTATTAGATAGCAAGAAGAGGCCGAGCTCCTCATGCAAGGAACAACACTCCAGTTTGAGATAACAATGAGCCTGGCACAGAACAGCCAAACCTGATGGCAGTCATTGCTCAAATGCAAGCTTAGATTTCAGAGCAACAGAAGACCATCGCCACACTGATGGCAAATCAGCACCCAGTGCCCCCTACACCACCCACAGCAGGAGTGGAAACTCCAGTGGTGGCTGAAGTTCCACCAGTCACACAGGAGACCCCTGCCGTGAACCGAAGACAAGAAGCATACCTCGTCCAGTGGCAGAGGCTGAAACCTGAAAGCTTCTCAGGCACGACTGAGCCCTGGGATGCCCAGGCTTGGTTCAAGACTTTAGAGAGCACAATGGAGCTTCTTGACTGGCCAGAAGTCGAGAAGGTCAAATGTGCCTCCTTCTGCCTAACTGGAGATGCTCGTATGTGGTGGGAGCGGGTCAAGAGTAAGAGGATAGTCAACCAGATGAGCTGGACAGATTTCGAGCAAGAGTTCTATGAGGAGTTCTTCCACATGCGGGTTACCAACAAGCACTACGAGGACTTCATGGAGTTCAGACAAGGTAACCTACCAGTGGGAGAAGCAGTCGCGAAGTTCAACAGACTAGCTCGCCTCTGCCCAGAGCTAGTCAGCACAGAGAAGGAGCGAGTCCGACTGATGCTCCGCATGCTGAAACCTGAACTAGCACTCAACGTGAACAGCGGGACGCACCGACCCCAGACCAGCGAGGAGTTGGTCAGTAGTGCTCTAATCTCAGAGCACTATCTGAATAGTATCAAGGCACAACAAACACAGCAGAAGCCAGTCCTGATTGAGAACAAGGCAACAGGAGGCCAGAAGCCTCAGCCAAATAACCAGAACTGGAAGGACAAGAACCACAAAAGGAAGCAGTGGCCTGGCAGCCACAAAGGAAACCCAGAGAATAAGCAAGCTAGGTATCCACCTTGCCCTAAGTGTGGGAGGACCCATCCAGGAGCATGCCTTTTGGGTGTAACGGGATGCTACTCATGTGGACAAGAGGGACACAGATCCAAAGACTGCCCAAACAAGTTTAAGGTACTTCCTCAGCAGTCCGTACAGTATGGAGGCAAGCCTCAGTTACATTACATGCCTACTATACTTGAGAGACCTCAGATCAGTCAGGGAAGGTTGGAAGCAGCACCAGCTTCAACCAATGCCAGAGTCTTTTCCCTCACGAAGGAAGAAGCTGCCAGCGCCTCCACGGTCGTAACAGGTCAAATAGTTATTTTTCAGCATTTAGCTACTACACTGTTTGACACTGGGGCGACCTATTCTTTCGTATCAGTACCTTTTGCTAGTAAGTTACAGGTGCCTGCAGAGAGTTGGGAGTCCAGATTCCTGACAACTCTCCCTTCAGGGGAAATCATGGAATCCACCCAGAGGCTCCGGGCTGTGCCAATCAAGATTTCAGATCGAGAGCTATATGTCGATATAATAGTCCTTGCGATGCAAGACTTCGACGTCATATTGGGCATGGATTTCCTCAGTAGGTACAGCGCTTCAGTGGACTGTCGCCGGAGGAAGGTGGTTTTCAGTCCAGAAGGAGAACCACCGTTCGAATTTCAAGGAGCCCCAAGGAGGAAGACTCAGAAATTCCTCTCAGCCTTG
>JAGFNQ010001254.1:174684-205749 GCA_024364735.1 Boesenbergia rotunda
GGTATGGGGATTGTAACGCCCGAAAATTCTCGAAACTAATTTTAGAAGTATCTTAGAATTTATTCCAAATTTATGGATATTTTTATAGAATTTTTCCGTAAACGAAAGTGGCAAAAAGGGTTATAAACAGAAATTCGCGTAAGTGGGAATCGAACCCTTCACCTACGCTGTGAGAGACGAATGGGCGGACCAGCTGCGCTGGTTTGTTTTTGTTGAAATAAATTGAGCGAAACAATAGATAAGGTATAATTAGGTAAATTCGCCCCCATAAGTATAAATAGATAATTAAGGAGAGAAGTTTTATTTTCCCTCAACTCAAACCCTTCCTCGCCCAAACCAGCCGCACGCCGCCCTCTTCTCTCCTCTCTTGGGCGAAACCACACCAAGCCTAGGGTTTTCCTCCGGTGGCCGGCCAAGGCTCTCCTCCGAGAGATTTTCCGATATTCGGAATCCCCACGACGAGAGGAACGCGTGAGCGCGAAGAAATCTCCGAGACTCCGAGTTTCTCCGGAACCTCCGACGCCGTTCTTGGTTGTATGTCCAAGATATCGATGTAAGTACTGCTCACCTGCAGTAAGAGGCAGTTTTCCGCAAGAATTTTCCCTTGAAAGTTTTAAAAGAGATATTTCCTTTTTGTTTAAGATTTTGCATGTGATCTTAGTTCATTATATACTTATATATATTTGATAGAGTATCCTATGTGAGTTTAGGGTCTAGGAAATCTATAAGAAAAGAAAAGAAAGATAAAGAAAAAGAAAAGAGAAGGCCAAGGCCTTACGAAATCCCCAAAAGTCAAGACTTAGGGATTTGGGCACACAAGGTGTTCGATAAAATGCCAAGGCATTTAAAGATAAGAAAGAAAAGAAAGAAAAGCTATTTTATTTTCTAAGGCCAGTACCCGGCGTCCAAGGGCGTCGTTAAAGAAATCCAGGTGTCCAATTCCAAGGTCTTGGCCCTGGTAGACACAGGTCTGCTCTATTAGGATTGGCGGCTCGCTACCCCAACCTTTTAGGGAACGCGCATAAGATGGTACTTACGTCTTAAGTGGATCCAAGTAAATATTATTTTCAAGTATATGCTTTAGCAAAGTTTTCCTAAAGTTTAAGGAAGTTTTTCTAAAAGTTAAAGAAAGATTTAAAGTTAAAGAATTGCTAAAGTTTCATGTTAAGCCAAGAAAAAGTGAGTTAAGACTTATTAATGCTTGAGTACGCATGTTTTGAGTTCTACATGTTTTAGTGTTTCTTTTAAGCATAAAAGTATCTCATGTGATTTCACATTGTTTAAAAAGCATGCTTGCACATTTCGAGATTTTGTGAGCTAGATAGTACTTGCTAAGCTTTATGCTTATTAGTTGCATTTCCTCTTGCTGCAGATAAGGTAAAGGCAAACAATTCTGAAGGAAGGCGACAAGGCGGTGCTGAGTGACGTGTGTGTGGTGGCTGACCTTGGAGAGGTCCTTGGGACGAGACAGTTTAGCTTGTTTGAAATGCAATGTTTAAAGTTTCCAAACTTCAAGTTATTGTGTTATGGAGTTTATTAAACATTTATGCTTCGGATAGTTTTACATGCTTAATTTTGTAGAATGAAGATTCCATGTCATTTCAATTAGTATGCATACTTTTGTGAATGCACTAGATGAGCAAGGGCATGAGTAGTTTGGCATGTTGATACATTGAGTTTTAGACTTATTCTGGAGCTTATTATTCCCTTTTGGACTAAGTCCTAATTGTGCTTAAAATGCTTGTAAATTCGGTAGAAAGGTAAGATTTACATTCTATAAAGTTCTAGAAATGTTATAGAGTCTGATAAGTGGAGTTTGGATAGGTAGAAATGCTTAGGAGTTATTTGATGCATGTGCCAAGATGTTGTTAGTCTCCTTTTGAATTAAGTTTTTTATTGCTTTAAATATGCTTAGAAAAGTTGCATCCATATTCCATAATGCTTTAGCAATATTATAGAACCTTGTGTGATGAGTTTAAATGCATGACTATTAAAGTTAGAATATCATTCTTAGATAGATTGAATACAAAAAAAGAAAGTTTCGCATTTTTAGTCGTGCATTAGAGTCAAGAAGTAGACAAGTAACGGTCCGTCTAAGGTAGAGAAGGCGGGTCGCTACAGTCATGTAGGACTTGGTGGAACACACCTATGGAAGATCTCATCCTAGTGTTCAAGTCCTCAATTCGGTGACGGATGGAGCATTGGAGGCTCCGCCGGACATGGAGCAATGGAGTGGAGCCAAGGGAAGCAAACTTCAAGGCATACGAGAAGGATGACATGGAGATGAGCCATGGGCTCGTATGCATCCGAGGGACGAGAGTCAAAGGAAGTGGGCTTCAAAGGACGACTCCGGAGAGATTGAGAGTGAGCATGTAAGTTGGGTAGTCGACTGGCAAGGGAAGCAGTCGACTGGCACCACTGAGAGTGCACTGTAGCAGTTGACTGGTAAAGGAACCGGTTGACTGATCTTTCTATAAGGTCGAACAGCATGTATCAATGGACTGGTCCGAGGACCAGTTGACTGGTTTGTTCACAATCTAGTCATTAGACTAGCTGTTGGCTAGCCATTAGTTGGACACCAGTCGACTGGCCCTGGGGGCAGTCGACTGGTGTCGACGTTGAGCTGTTTTGTTAATAACTCTCTCCACTATTTAAAGAGGAGCTTGAGACTAGCAAAGGTTAGCGTTTACTATTATGAAATCCTTGCTCAAGTGATCAAGCTCCAAGTCCTCTCTCTTCCTCCTAAACCCTAGTTTTCATCTTGTAAAGAGGAAGAGGATTTGTGAGAGGTTGTTCTCCACCAAGAAGGAGAAAGCATTATCCGAAGATTGTCGGGGAGTGATCCACCGAAGGATCAAGGGTTCGTCCACCTCAAGGACACGCCATAGAGTAGGAGCAAGCAATCTCTGAACCACGTAAATGATAAAGTGTTGGCATTGTTCTAATTTGTAGTTTGAGTTTCCGCTTGCGCTAACAATTGTAGGAAGAAAGTGCTAAGGAAGAAAAGCTATTCACCCCCCCCTCCCTCTAGTCAGTTCTGAAGGGAAAAACCCTTGCATGGCTTAGCGATTTCCTATGCCACCACGGGATCAAACATGAGAGACCTCTCTATGTCTTCGTATTAAAAAATTAATCCGAATAGAGACCCATCTCCCAAACGACCGTCTCATCGTCGTGTCAATTAATTCAAGTCACAACTTAGCCAAAACCAAAGTTAATGCCTTGTAACTTTTCTGAATTAATCAACCGCGGAAAAGATGATGAATGGATCGCCGATTTTTGTGTTTATTATCGGGATCCATGACATAAATTAATTAACAAATAATTAACTAATGATAATTAATTGAAGACATGCAATGATAAACATAATCAAAGCAATAATATAACAAAACAAAGACGAAGCTAGGGAGAGGTATACCTCGCCTTTTACCTCGCAGTCTTCTACCATATGACCTTTCTCTCTCGGACGTCGTGTGGGTGACGAGCTACCAAGACGCGGAGTCACCAAGTCTTGCAATTAATCACCTTCTTCAATCCTCTTTTTGCACCAACACAAAAACCCTAGATTCTAGGGTTTCCTTGCGCCGGTGAGTTTTCCACCTCTCCTCCTGGTGCCACCGGCCACCTCAAGCTCCGAAGGACTTCCGGCCCCAAGGTAGCACCGAGAGGAAGGATGTGAAGATGGAGTGTGGGATCGGATTAAATCGATAGAGGGGGGTGAATATCGATCATTAAATTTTTCAGAATACTTAGAGAAATTGCCCAGCGGAAAAGGAAAAACAATCGCTAACACTTTTATTTTAACTTGATTCAGAGTAGCAGTCGGCTCCTACTCCAAGGCCCACGGTCCATGACCGTTTACGATGGGCAATTCTATATTTTCGTAAAATGATTACAAGTTGGAGTTCCGAATATAAAATTAAAAATAATTACAGCACTTAACAAAAAGAATTTATACCGATGACTGAAAGATTTTGGAATGCCAGAGCCACGGGTCATCGTTGGCGCTTGAATCTTGAGCACAGAGCTTGTCGAAGTGGAGCGCTTGAATGAATGCATAGAAAGCAATTGTTGTTGAAGCCAAGGGGGTGAACCCCTTTATATAGTCGTAGCTGGGGCGCCTGTGTTGAAGGGGGCGCTTGACACGTGGCCTTTGTTGGATCGAGAAATGCGAGAGAGGGGGGGTGAATGTCGCAATTCGTTCGGATTTAAAAAGAGCGGGTGCGCAGCGGAAATAAAAGAGAACACAACAACGCAAACACAGCCGGTTTACTTGGTTCGGAGCCTGGGTCGACTCCTACTCCAAGGCCCACGGTCGTTGACCGTTTTCTGCGGGCAATTCTATAAGTTCGCAAAAGTTTACACACAAATAATAATAAAAATATTCTCGTAAACTTAAATACAACTCTTGTTACCGACGTCCGGTGAAGATTGAAGTTCTGGAGCAGCGGGACGTCGTCGGCTTGAGTTGGCAGCTTTCTGGAGTGTGTCGTGGAAGCAGAAGAGCGTAGAATTGTCGAAGGAATTGGTTGTTCAAGAATAGGGTCGAGGCCTTCTTTATATAGGGCAGGGGGCGCCCGACATGCTCGGGGCGCCCCCCACGTGGCTCTTGATCCGGCGAGCCCTCTGGTCAAGGCTGATCTCTTCATCTTCGAGATCAGCTTTGACCGGGGCGCTCGACGCGCGCGGGGCACCCGGTTGACCGGTCAAAGCGTCATCTTCAGGGCTTCGCGAGAGTGAGCTGCAGCAGCCTTCAGTGGCGTGGCACAGTGGGCACCCGAGACACGCGGGGCGCCCGACATGCGGGGCGCCCGACACATGCGGGGCGGCCCCAATTGCGCTGCTGTCGGGGCGTTTACCTCTCTGCTGACTTTGGGTTGACTCTGGGGCGCCCGACACATCCGGGGCGCCCTACTCAGCTACGGCCTCACTCCTTTGAGGCTCTCTGAGCTGCAGAAACACAGTCCTTCGGTCCTGCATCCAGGGTTAGTCCAAAATAGCAAATAATAAGTTAGTTAAAACAGCCTTAGCTGTCTTGGTTCTGACTTTGGATCTCCAAAATGGAGCCCTAGGTCGAACCGACGCCTAATGTTCCCTCGAGGGGAACGCGTCCTCACCTACTCCTCTCGGGAGAGTTTTACCTGGTGCCAACCGGATCCTCCAGTTGGACTTTTGCCCAGCAGTCCTTCGCCAGGTCTTGAGTTACAAAGCTTCCCTTCGCTTGGTGCCTAGCAGCCCTTCGCTAGGTTTTTTCTTCTGGCAGCCCTTCGCCAGTGCCTAGCATTCCTTCGCTAGGGCTTGTCCTGTCTGGCAGTCCTTCGCCAGTGCCTAGCATTCCTTCACTAGGGCTTTTCCTGTACACTCAAGCAGCATTGTTAGACAACAAATAACCCTTAACTTTGAATCCTTTGCCAATATCAAAACAAGGTTCGATCTGGTGCTTCCTGCACCAACAGCCTTCTCTGCGCGAACCTCAATCTGCAGACTTGGCCAGCGCTTATCCCCTCAACTAGGGGACCTGAGTTAACTGGGGTGCCTGTGTTATCACAGGCACCTCTGTTGTATTCATGAGGCCTTGCTTCGAAGTGGTTAGAATTCACCCTTTGTCTGGGGCGCCTGTCTCAACACAGGCCCCTAGCCCAGTAGGGCGCCTCACTCCATTGAGGCGCCTGGGAGCAGAAACCTCATCCCTTTATTCCTGCAACTAGGGTTAGTTCCAAAACATAAGAAGCATACAAATAAGATAGATTCAATCATGATTTACAGCCTCAACTGTCTTGATTCTGACATTGGGCTTCTAAAATGGAACCCTGGTCGAACCGATGCCTAATGTTCCCTCCACGGGGAACGCGTCCTCACCTACTCCTCTCAGGAGATTTTACCTGTTTGCCAACTGGCTCCTCCGATTGGACTTTTAGCAATCCCCCAGATCAGGTCTTAGTGCCCAACTTCACTCACCAGGTCTTCGGTGCCCAGTCCATGACCACGACATAGTGCCCAGCTTCATTCACCAGGTCTTAGTATCCAACCTTATGTCAGGACTTAGTTGCCCAGCCCGCGGCTAGGACTTAGTACCTAGTGTACCTAGGACTTTACCTGCACACTTGATTAGCCTTGTTAGATAACAACAAAACCTTAGCTTCTGAACCCTTTTCCATTATCAAAATGCAGGTTTGACTTTGGTGCTTTCGAAACTAACAATCTCCCCCTTTTTGATTTATGGCAATACGGTTCAAAAAGTTAAGTAAAAACACATTTTAAGCACATCTAACAAGCAAGATTATCTTGAGAAATAATTGAATAAACATAGTTAACTTGCTCACCCTGAAATAAACATTCTCCCCCTGAAACTTTTAATGATATGATGTTTTTGTAAAACTTCTAAGTGCTTTAAGTTCTTGCTAAGTGTTTTTCAAACTATAGCAAAAGTATTTGTACTCACAAAACCTTCTTATACATAGACTATTTTCCATTTTAGAAAAGTTTTGCAAGCCTAAATTTTGTTTAAAAAACATTTGCTTAAAAAGGCTTTGCATGGGAAACAAATTTACTTAGCCAAAATTTCTCTTAAAAAGTTTCAATTTTTGCACATTTAGAAAAATTTGCCTAAAAAATGTTTTATAGACAAAACATTTTTACATGGAAAAATCTTTAACAAGTTTTTGGAAAAATTTGTTCACTGAGAAAAACTCCCCTTAGAAATATTTGCCAAAAAAATTCCAAATGGTTTTTGCTCAGACAAATTTTGTTTACTAAAAAAAATTCTACTTAGGAATATTTGCAACAAGATGCACTAAGAAAAAATTTTGAAACACTTAGAAAAATTTGAACGCACTTAGAAATATTTGAACGCACTTAGAAAATTTTGAAAGCACTTAAAAAAAATTTTGAAAGCATTTAGAAAAATTTTGAAAGCACTTAGTCATTTTAATTTACTTTTTTGAAGAAAAATTTGAAGAAAAAAAATTCCTTCTCTTCTCTCCCCCTTTGCCATATATAAAAAAAATAAGAATTGCAAATCAATTTCAAATTAGAGTTAGTTAAAAGAAATTATAAATCCGTATTGAACCAACTCTAGTGAGCTCAAGCAAGCGAAAAAAAAGAGCAAACCAATTAATCTGAACTTTTTCGGGTCCTGTCTAACCCAGTTAGCTACTTACTAACTGTTATAAAACAACAGTTTTCACCAGGGTTAGTCAAGTTAAGTGATCTGATCATGTTAAATTTGCAAAACTTGAACACTTAACTTGATTGTTGTTCAATTTGTATTTATTGCCCCAATTACTTTAAATGCACTGACTTAAAGCATCTTGAATCAAGGCATAGACCTAAGCATCTCAACCTAGTGTAGGTTATCAATCAAAGTACCCTAAGGTGCTTGTGAGATGCTGGCTTCTAGATCTATAGGTGTATGCAGTTCTAGGGTTAAGGCCTAAGCTAAGTCCATTTTGCGAAAACCCCTAGTTTTGAAGGGGGTAAGTTTTTTTTTTGAAAAAAAAATCTAAGTTAGAAAATCATTTTAAATTTCAATAACATGAAAAAAATATTGAAAAAATATTTAAAACTAATTTTTAAAAAATTGAGAAAATAGAAGGGATTTTTAAAAATAATATAGAACAGTCATATTCTATTAAGCACAACCCTAACAGCCTTCTTAGTAAGCTAAACTCAGATTCAGGTAAAGGTTTGGTAAAAATGTTAGCTAAATTGGATTTTGAGTCCACATCCATAAGTACTATTTCGCCCCAGGCTACATGATCCCTTACAAAATGATGTTTAACTTCAATATGTTTGGTTCAGGAGTGCTGAATTAAATTCTTGGTTAAATGATTGAACTAATATTCTCAATGAAAACTTTAGTTTGGGTGTAGTCTAGCTGGAAATCCTTAAGAGTATGCATCATCCATAAAAGTTGTGCCACACACTCTCCTAGGGCAATATATTCTGCTTCAGTTATGGACAAAGCTACGCAGTATTGCTTTCTACTGTACCAGTTGACTAGACTATTTCCTAACAACTAACAACTTCCACTTGTACTCTTTCTATCTAATTTACAACCTGCATAATCAAAGTCAGAATATCCTGATAATTCAAAAGTGGTATTCCTAGGATACCATATCCCTACATTTAGGGTACCCTTAGTGTATCTTAGAACTCTTTTTAGGGGTGCTAAGTGGGATTCCTTAGCACATGTTTGGTATCTAGCACACATTCCAACAAAAAATAAGATATCAGCTCTACTAGCAGTTAAGTATAATAGGCTACTAATCATACTCCGGTATAATTTTAAGTCAAATGGTTTACCCTCAGGGTGATTATCAATTTTGACATTAGTAGCCATAGGAGTACTTAAGCTTTTAGAGTTGTCTATTTTAAATTTCTTTATTAATTCTTTAGCATACTTGGATTGGTGAACATAATTACCATCTCTAGTTTGTTTTATTTGTAACCCTAAGAAAATGTTGAGCTCACCTACCAAGCTCATTTCAAATTCGCTTTTCATGATTTTGACAAATTCTTTCAGAAAATTAGAATTAGTAGATCCAAATATTATATCATCAACATAAATTTGTGCAATAAAAATATCTTTTTCCTAAGGTTTTAACAAATAGTGTAGAGTCAATTTGACCTTGGTTAAATTCTTTAGAAATTAAATAGGTTGATAAGCGTTCATACCAAGCCCTAGGTGCTTGTTTCAACCCATAAAGTGGTTTTCTAAGTTTAAATACATGTTCAGGTTTCTCTATGCATGTCCTCAAATCCTGGGGTTTACCCTACATAAACTTCTTCTTTAATGAACTCATTATGAAAAGCAGACTTGACATCCATTTGGTAAAGTTTAAATCCTCTATGGGCTGCAAAAGCTAATAACATTCTAATTCACTCAAGTCTGTCTACTGGGGCATAGGTTTCATCATAGTCTAACCATTCGACTTGACTAAACCCTTTAGCTACTAGGCGAGCTTAATTTCTAACAATTTCCCCTTGATCATTCAATTTGTTTCTAAAAACCCACTTAGTATCTATAACAGATATTCCCTCAGGTTTAGGTACCAATTCCCAGACTTGGTTTCTTTGAAATTGGGCTAACTCCTCTTACATAGCTATAATCCAATCTGGGTCAGGTAGGGCTTCTTCTATAGTCTTAGGTTCAATTTTTGAAATAAGTGCGATCTGACTAAGATTTCTATAAGAAGACCTAGTTCTGACTCCTAAGGTTGGATCACCAATAATTTGATCAGAAGGATGATCCAGTCTGGGTTTCTTTGTTCTTCTAGTACTAGGTTCAGCCTCAGGTCCGGTTGGACGGTTTAGTTTAGTGTTTGGTGCAACTATTTGAGATGGTTCAGTTATTGGCTCGATTGATACCTCAGTTATTGGTTCAAGTGATAATCCATTTAATGGTTCAATCAATGGTTCAATTGATGGTTCAATTGTTGGTTCATTGTCTTCGTGATCAATATTTGATTGGTTTAAAATTTGATTGTCAAATATTGGTTCAACTTCTTCATCAAAGATTAAGTTAGTAGTTTCATCAATTTTGTGGGTTTGTTTATTATAAACCCTATAAGCTATACTAGTTGTCGAATATCCTAGGAAGGCCCCTGGGGTTGACTTTGATTGGAACTTACCTAGGTAGTCCTTAGTGTTCTAAATATGAACTCTGCACCCAAAAACTCTTAAATAGTGTAAATTTGGTAATCTATTATAATAGAGTTCATTGGGGATTTTATTGTGCTTTTTATTAATTAGGACCTTATTTTGGATATAACATGTCGTATTTACCGCTTCTGCCCAAAATTGGTTAGCTAGGTTGTATTCATTGACCATGGTCCTAGCGACTTCCTGAAGTGTTCTATTCTTTCTCTCAACTATCTCATTTTGTTGGGGGAGTTCTAGAACAGAAAAACTCATGGATATACCCATTAATATTATAAAACTCTTAAATTTTTTTTTCAAATTCTCTCCCATGATCACTCCTAAGTCTTTTAATTTTAGTATCATTTTGATTTTCAATCATTTTGCATAAGTCATTAAATAAATTAAAGGTTTCATCCTTAGCTTTCAGGAACCTAACCCAGGTAAACCTAGAGTAGTCGTCGATGATTACTAAGCAGTACCGATCCCCGCTTAGTCACTTGGCTCCATGTGAATCAAATAGGTCATGGTGTAGGAGCGCAAGTGTGGTTTGGGTTAAGTCTGATTGGGTTAGTTTATGAGTCGACATAGTTTGTTTTCCTTGTTTACATAAGTTACAAATTGTATTTTCAAAATTCTTGATTTTAGGTACACCTTTAATTAACCCAAGTTGAGTAATTTTTAAAATCAGTTTGATATGAGTGTGACCTAATCTCCTATGCCAAAGGTTAGATTCTTCTAATTGAGTCAGAAAGCATTTGGGTACTATAGGTAAATTAATAGTGTAAAAGTTGTTTTTTCTAGAACCCTTAAGTGTTACCTCTGAGTCTTGATGGTTTCTAATAAGGCAGTCAGAGTTGGTGAAAGTAACTATGTAACCAGTATCACAAAGTTGGCTAATACTAAGCAAATTAAACTTAAAATTTTCAACCAAGAGCACTTTCTTAATAATGAAATCAGAATTAAGTTCAATGTTACCTGACCCAATTACTTTGAGTGTAGCATTGTTGCCAAATGCTACTGAGCCTAGGTTCTTGAACTTGATTTTGGTGAATTTCAATTTATCCCCAGTCATGTGTCTGGAGCATCCACTATCCAACATCTATTGGCCCAAATCTTTATGTTCCTACACATAAAGTATGTATTGATTTGGATCCATTAGAGGTCGGGATAGCTTAAATTGAATTTCACTACCTAGTGTAACGACCCAGAAAATTATCTTAATATTTTTCTTAAAATATTGATCATGTCTAGATAATTTTCCGAAAATCCTAGAGATATTAGTACGAACTCTAGGCTGGAGATCCATGATTTTCTCATTTAAATTGAGAAGTTAAGTACTAATGGGCCTTATATGGGCTTCAAAAATAGGTTTTAATTAGGTAGAAATTAATATAAATATAAAAGAATTGTAATTTTGAATTTTAGCATGATTATGGGGGAATTTTAGGAAATTTTCAAAAATAAGAAAAAATGAAATAAAAAGAAAATAAAAAAAAGTGCATGCACCAAGGATTGAACCTTGGACCTAGTCTACAACCATGCATGCACTAACCAATTCACCTAGCAATGGAGTGCTATGAGGGAATGAAGTAAATTCTTGTTAAGGCTAGAGGAAGTGAAGAGTCACATGAGAGAAGGCACCATGTCTCTTCACTTACCCCTCTTCATGGTGCATAAATAGGAGATAACATAACCATTAAGGTTCATTTCTCTTCTCCTCATCCACCAAGCCACATTTCTTCTCCTTCTTCCTCCATCTAGCCGAACCCCATAGGAGGGGTTTTCCTTGGGAAAAAGTCCACAAGAAGTCCACTCCTTCAAGATCCAAGATTCTTGTTCAAGGTTACAAAGGCTAGAGGTGGTTAAAAAGCACAAAGGACTTCATCCTTCTCCCAAACCTAAGGTCTAAAACCAAGATACCCTAAAGTAAGACTCCTTCACCTGTGGTATGATAGTTCTCTTTGATGTTTATCATATGATGAAGTTTAGTTTAGGTTTTATGTTAAGAAAAACCCATGCTCCTTGTTTGAAACTTTCGGCCACCACTTGTTTAAGTTCAAAAATGATGTTAAAAATATCTCCCATGTTTTCTAATGTTTTATCATGATGAATATAGGTTAAAAATATGATTTGGAGAATTTTGGGAGTACCCTAGTGCCCTTAGGGTTTTCGGCCACCACCATGATCCCATGGTTGGGGTTAGATCTAACCCTTCAAATGTATGGCTTGTGTATCCTCATGATACAAGGGAGGTTGAGGATGTTTTAGGTGAATTTTCACATGGCCTAGAGACTCTCCAAGTTTCGGCCAAGATAGATAATAGGGCAACAAGTTAGGGCTTACCCCAAGTAAGGGTCCCAAGGGCTCCTAGGGTATGGTATGGAAGGTGTTAGGTGTTTAATTGGAATTTTATGAATTTTTCCATGGACCCATGACCCATGTAGGGTTTCGGCCAGCCCTAAGAAGGAGGGCTAAAGGTTAGGGTTAACCCTAATCATGAGCCCTAATGGCTTCCCATGGGCTTATAGGTAATGTATGGTTGTTTCTTTACCTTATGCTATCTTACATGTTAATTGAAGGAAGGAACTCTTCCTTGTAAGTTTCGGCCAAGCAAGATAACTAGGGTATGGGAGGAGTTAGAGTTTGAAGAATGATGGTTTATGGCTCATTATGATGTATATATATATATATATAGGTTCAAGCATGTGGTAGAAGTTATGATACAAATAACCCTAACCTTAAGTACCATGTTTCATGGTTGTATGTTTATGATTGGATGTCATGCTTAATAGGGTTTATTTATGAATGTCTTGTGTTCTATGCCATGCACTTGAATGGTAGGTAGTATGTTTATGGAAGTCCTACTTATGTATGCTTGGGATGAATACCATGCTTATGTATGAAATGCAATGGTTACCTTAGATATCATGGTCATGCAAACTTTATGGATTAGGATAATTGTCTATGCAAACATGTCATGTTCAATGAACATAATGCAATGCTCACCTCATATGCCATGATCATGCAAGCACTAGGAATAAGAATGATGTTTATGTAAGT
Source organism: Boesenbergia rotunda (assembly GCA_024364735.1). Taxonomy (NCBI): domain Eukaryota; kingdom Viridiplantae; phylum Streptophyta; class Magnoliopsida; order Zingiberales; family Zingiberaceae; genus Boesenbergia; species Boesenbergia rotunda. The sequence continues at coordinate 187,387 of JAGFNQ010001254.1, forward strand.
AGGCCATGTTCTACGAATGAAGATGCATGTTATGTTTATAAATGAAGATGCATGTTATGTTTATAAATGAAAGAGTATGTCATGTTTATGAATGACGGCACGGTCGATGGTCGATGGTACGACGGTACGACGGTCATAAGGACCGGTAAATAGGCCGGTAGTCGGGTCGGGTCGTTACACATGCCATGTTTATGAATGAAGATGCATGCTATGTTTTATGAATAAAGATGCATGCCATGATATACGAATGATAAAACATATGAAGTATTTTACTTTATGAATGGCTTGTACCGGACCGAAGTATGGGTCCAAGGGATGGGTACCTTAATAACGCCCCGGTTTTGGACTACCGACTATGCTGTCCACGGTTCTGGCACTACCGTAGTTGTGCAACAGGGATGGGCACCTTAAAAATGCCCCGATTCTGGGACTACCGACTATGCTGTCCTTACCCTAGTAGGTCGGGGCTCGCTACCTCGTATCTACTTAGGGATGCGCGCTTATGATGTATGTATGTGGTACAAGCTGGGGACCCCCAATGATGTTATGATGATGTTTAAGTATTTAAAAGTATGGTTTTAAAAGTAAGCATCCTTATGTATATGCATTTGCCTCATGCATTCATTCATGTTATGCATTATGCCAGGATAGTAATGTTTTATGCTTATGTTTCATGTTAAGAAATTATGCATGATAGTGAAAGTCTTATGTTTATGTTTATGTTAAGAAGATGCCCATATGTCATGCTAGGAATTATGCCATGTTAAATATGTTTCTATGATTGTATGGATGCCATGTATCATGTCATGTTAAATATGTTTTTATGTTTGTATGTATGCCATGTATCATGCCATGTTAAATATATTTTATGACTGGATGTATGCCATGTATCATGCCATGTTAAATATGTTTTATGTTTATATGTATGCCATGTTTAGATATTGTTAAGGATGGTTGATGTCTTATGTTTATGATTCATGCCAAGCACCAAGTTATGTTAATGTTTTGTGTGCTTATGTTTAAGTGACGAATGGTTTTAGTGAGTAGGAAAGAGTCTTACTAAGCATATGTGCTTATAGTCTTATTTCCTTGTACCGCAGATCAAGCAAGAGGACAATAGGGGGAAGCAGCAGGGGGGACAAAATATGTGTGTGGTAGTGACTTGGCCAAGAAAGAGACACATTTACAAGTCTTATGCTAAAACTTTACGTTTGCTACTTATGTGCTTATTGAATGACTTAGGTGACTTTATGGTATGATGTTAAGTATGATATGATGTTAAGTATGCTATGATGCTAAGTATGATGTTACTATGCTAAGTTCCATGTCACCATGTTAGGAAGGATAGTTAGGCGCATGTATGTGTAAGATTTAAGTATTCTGCTGCCTTATGATGTTCACATGCCCCTAAGTACGCTAGTGTAACGCCGCTTTATGGAAAAAAAAGCGGGCGTTACAGGTTGGTATCAGAGCAGTTATCATCTCACTACACACACATCAAGTCCTCTTCCTGCCGCTTCCAAGTAAGTACCTCTATGCGTACCTTATGTTCTTTAATGATTCTAGAAATTACCAGTATAGATGATACCTATGATTCTAGGATATGCAAGTATGAATGATGTTTATGATGAAAACTTCTTTAGGATATGTAACTATGAATGATATTTTTATGAAGTAAATAATTTAGAATTTGATATGGGGGGGGGGGGGGGTAGGAATAACAATAACTCATATCATCCACATTAGTTTTGGTGAAGAAAAACATGGCCAGAAGACAGAGTAATCGACATAACGAGACAGCTCCACCGTCTGACCTGATGCAATTGGTGACCCAGCTCCAGCGACAAGTTACTGAGCAGCAGCAAACCATTAATACCTTAGTGAATCAGCAAGAAAATTCCACTACTCCCCCGGTGAATCAGACCGCTATACCTGTGGCGCCCACTGTTACGCAGACCCGGCTGATAGGCCTGACCACCGTAGCACGACAAGAGGCTTACCTGATCCAGTGGTTGAGGCTGAAACCGAAAAACTTCTCGGGTACGGGCGAACCTTGGGACGCTCAAGCGTGGTTCAAGACATTGGAAAGTACACTAGAGCTGCTAGATTGGCCGGAGCATGAGAAGATCAACTGCGCATCATTCTGCCTTTCTGGGGATGCCAGAATGTGGTGGCAAAGGGTCAAGGCTAAAAGACAGGTGAATCAGATGACGTGGTCAGATTTTGAGTCGGAATTCTTTGAAGAATTCTTCAACCTGCACGTCACGAACAAACATTACGATGAGTTCACGGAATTCCGCCAGGGCGACCTCTCGGTTAATGAAGCCGTGAAGAAATTCAATCGACTGGCTCGCCTATGCCCCGAGCTGGTCCGCACTGAAAAAGAAAGGGTTCGACTTATACTAAAGATGTTGCGGCCGGAAATAGCTCTAAATGTGGCCGGCGGAGTTAACAGACCGCAGACTGCTGAGGAGCTGTTTAGTAGCGCCTTACTCACTGAGCACTATCTAAACAATATCAATCAGCAAAGGAAGTCACTAAATGAAAGTAAGGATCAAGTTCACTCCGGGATTCTCGATTCTTTCTTTCATTACCCTTGATATTTTCCTTTCATCCTCGCTCAGGAGGGCAAAGACCCCAGAATGCCAATACTAACTGGAGAGGAGACCAAGGTGGTAAACGGAAGCCATCGAACAACCCCCAAGGGGGCCAAGCAAACAAACAGGCCAAGCCCTCCCTGTGCGGGACATGCGGAAAAGGACACTCCGGGGAATGCCGTAAAGGTATGAACCGGTGTTTCACCTGTGGAGTGGAAGGGCATATGGCGGCTTATTGTCCTACCAGGAACCAGACCTTTCCCCAACCAATCGTCCAATACCAAGGAGCTCCAGCGAAACTGCACTATATGCAAGCTGAGCTTGAGGGTACCCCAATGCTGGAGGCCCCACCAACTATGACGAACGCTAGGGTTTTCTCGATTACCAAGGAGGAGGCTTGATAAATACTATTTTATTGATTATTTGAGCTGCTAAAATACATGTTTGACCTATGTTTTTATTGCTTAATTGTGAAATTGCCCTAGGTTTTAGAACTTACTTTTATTTTGGACTTAATTACAAATTTGCACATTTTTTGGATTATTTGGCCACTAAATTCTTGATTTATTTTTGTAGGCATAAAAGGTTCATGGACCTAGGGCATATTGGGTCAAACTTGAGTCGGAAGTGAACCAGATCGAATTATCAAGCTTATGATTAATCCGGACCGTCCGATTTAAAAGCGGCTAGATCTGAGCCATCCGGGATCATCTGAAGCAATCCGAGCTAGGGCTAGGGTTGATCAAGCACCCTGATCAAGATCTGAAGGTTTCATTCCAATCAGAGCTAAATCAACCATTGGATCAAGCTCGGAGGGCTCTAGATCATCCATTCAAAGATTAGGTTGATCTGGACCATCCGTTGCACATCTGGAGGATCCGAGCTTCCACGAGGCAAATCCTGACCCCAGATCATCATCATAAAAGTTTGGCTCAAATCAGAGCAAGATCAGTCGTTGGATTGAAGTGGATCAATCTGGACCATCCGTGCTTAAGTATTTAATCAAAAATTCACAGCAGCTTCCCCTTCATCGCGTCTTCGCCGCAACAGTAGAGTTCTTCAGTTCTTCATCGTGTTTTTCAGTTTTTCATCCAATCGGAGGCGTTATCACTCAATCCATCATCAGAGTAAGGGCTAGGTCAGTGAAGAGAGTCTCAGTGAGGGTTCAGATTGAATAGTTGGCTCAATAGCAAAGCTGCGTGAGGTATCGGCAGTTTCGCTATCCGATTTCAGCGAGCTCAGCTGTGCTCCATTTCCACTGCATCCGAGCTGACCAGAGGGGTTCCCTGGAAGGTTTTAGTCATTCCCCAATCCAAATCGCAAGCCACCACAGCGAGTTTGAAGAATTCGGAAGCAAATTTCAGCTTGAGCAGGATTTACTTTGAATCAATTACAGAGACAGTTTTTCACTAATTTGGTGAGCTTGCGGGTCCGAAGTTCACTCTTGATTGACGACCAAGGAGCTCTTGAGTTGGAGAAGGGTTGAGGAGTAGCTTAGATACTTAATTTTCATTTGTTTTGCTGTAGTTTAACTTCTGTCGTAATTTGTCCTATTCTGAAATTTCCTTTATCAGCTATTTAGTTTGTTTTCTGATTGTTTAGCTTAATTAGGTTTGTAATCTTCAAGATAAGTAACTTAGGAACTTGTTTAGTGACCAATTGAGTTAAATTTCAGTTTACTTTTGTTTACAATTCTTGCGTGCCAATCCAACTGTTGCGTGCCAAGTTTATTTCTGTTTTGCTTTCTTTCTTTCGGTTTCTGAATATACCTCAGATTTCTTGTTTCATAGTTGTTAATCACTGCTTTAGTATTAGATAGATAGTATGTTAGTTAAATTAGCACTTAATTATAGTTCTTTGCAATTCCATTTCGTGTGTGCCAACTCTATAGCTGCATGCCATTTTATTTCTGCAAAAACCTATTCTATTCTGAAATTTCCAACTGCGGTTTTGAGAATTCTTGTTAGGTAAACACTAGACATTTCAGCTTAGTTTCTCTGGCTTTTCGATTAGTGTATCAATCTGAGTTTGTTTGTGTTTTGCTCCCAAGCTATATGCTGAATTTCTGAAATTAAGCCTGAATTCTGCACATCTATTTCTGCATGTGTGCTTTTCTTAAGTTCTGATTTCAGCTCATCAATTCCTTTACTTAGTCTTGCTTAGTTCTTTCTTAATACCATTGTTTTCCAATTGAATCACTCAGTTTAAACAATTGAGCTGAAAGATACTTATTTCACAATTTAGAGATAGTGTTTGGCACAAGGAGTCTTCTATTGCGTGCCAAGTTATTGGAGCATTGAGTTGCATCAGATTTACACCAGTTGTTTTGGTGTAAAATAGTTTCAAAATCAATTGATATCACCCTTTAGTATTTCTGAAATTTTTTTTAGGCAGTGGTTGGCTTCCAAAAACATTGCATGCTAAGTTGATATTTGTTGCTTGTGTAAATTTCGAATTTCCTTTGCATGTTTTTATTTGTGTCAAGCTTGTTTATTTCCGAAAATTGCCATAACTGCCTCTATATTTCAGATTAGTGTTTGTTTGCAATTTGAATTTAGATTTGGTTTTCCAATTCGGTTAAGTTCCTTGTTTGATTTGGTTTACCATTAGTTGAGTTTTTCTTTAGTGCCACTTCTTGTTTAGTTCATTAGCTTAAGATTCTTACTTCTCCATTGAAATTTCATTTTCGATTATAACCCAAAACCCAATTACTTATTTGAAACCCCAAAAAACACAAACGACACATAAACCAAGCTCGAATCAAACACTACAACTAGCCTCGAGAAAAATACGACCTGTGGCCCCTATATTACATTTTCAGTTTTTGACTGTAAAAAGGGTTTCCAGCATTTTATTCACATTTAAATTTGAGGCCCACATTCGTGACAGTCTATTTTGGGTCGATCAAACTTTTGGTGCCGTTGCCGGGGAACTACTAGTTGATTTGTTTGATTTTTGCTTGTGCACTTATTTCATATCATTCTTGATTTATTTTTGTACTTATTGTTATATCTGTTGATTTGATTCTATTTGTTTTATCTCTTCATCCACTTTTACTGCGATTTGTTTTGTTTTATGACCAGGTCTTCAGGTGGTGATTTAGAAGAATTCGACCCTGAGATTGAGAGGACTTTCAGAGCTAGGAGGAGCCAGGGCATTCTTTCTGAGACTACAGATATCCCTCCTATTCAGATTATTTTCACTCACTCAGGCAGTATCATGGCAGATCATCAGAGAACCATGAAGGAGCTCGCAGCACCTGATGCTGCATTTCAGTACTCCAGCATAGCTTATCCAGGGGGGAAATTTTGAGTTAAGATCTGGACTTATCAATTTACTGCCAAAGTTTCAGGGATTAACTGGAGAGGATCCCAACAGACACCTGCACGAATTCCATGTTGTATGCTCTACTATGAAGCCTCAGGGCATTTCTGAAGAAGACATTAAGCTGAGAGCTTTCCCCTTTACACTGACAGGAGCAGCAAAAGACTGATTTTATTATCTACCCATGGGGCATGTGTCTAGTTGGATCTCCATGAAGAAAGTATTTTTGGAAAAATATTTCCCACCCTCCAGAACAATTATAATCAGAAAAAGCATCTATGGGATTCAACAAGTGGTTGGTGAGACGCTATATGATTACTGGGAGAGATTTAACAAGTTGTGTTCTAGTTGCCCCCAGCATCAGATCAGTGAGCAACTGTTGATTCAATACTTTTATGAGGGATTGCTGCAGATGGACAGAGTCATGATAGATGCTGCAGCTGGAGGGGCCCTAGTGAATAAGACGCCAATGCAAGCTAGGGAGCTAATTTCTAATATGACTGAGAATTCCCAACAATTTGGGAGCAAAGCCTTGACCACCAGAGGAGTGGGTGAAGTTCAGGTAGTTCCTACTGATCAGATGCTTGAGAGATTGGCAGAGATCACATCACTTATTAAGGAGTTGAATGTTAATAATGCAAATCAAAGCTCAACTCTTTCAGTACCTCCACAATCTAATCAAGTGATAAGTGTGTGTGGCATTTGCTCTAGTTAAGAGCACACCTCAGACTCATGCCCCACCCTTCAACAGGACGAGACAGTAGCAGCATTAGTAAGAGGACAATTTCAAGCAAGAAACAATCCTTACTCCTCTACTTATAATCTCGGTTGGAGGAATCATCCAAATTTGAGGTTCGGGAATGCTTTTTGCCAACAAGACCCTCAAACGCAGCCCTCACAGCAGCCTCTACAGAGTTTCCAACAGCCCCAGCAAACTCAGAATAATCAGCAAGTTTTTCAACCGTCGAACAAAAATTTTCAGCCTCCAATTCAGCCTAATTTCCAACCAACTCAGCACTCAGCAGCAATTTCAGCAACAATTCCAGCCATTCGAACCTCAATTCCAGCAATATCATCAAGGGCAGCAAGGGTTTCAATCATTTCCAGCTTTCCAAACTCAAAACCAACAAAATTTTCAGCCCTCACAGCCCTTGAATCAGAATTTCTAGCCTTACAATCAAGGGTTTCAAAATCAGAATTTTCAGCCCTCGCCACAGAATTTTTCACTTCAGAATCAGAACTTTTAGGGCTACAACTCCCAGCAAGGTTTCCAAGCATATCAGCCATTTAATCAGCCATATCAACAGCCCATTCAGTCCTCCTATCAGCCCCAACAACCATGTTTTCAACAAAATCAGCAAGCTCAACCATTTCAGCCAGCTACTTCCTCATTTCAAGGTCAGTCAAGGAGCTACGCTAACCAAGGGAGCTATGGGAACTCAAGTGGAGAAAATGCGCAGCAACAACAAATGATGGAGATGATGAAACAAATGTTTCCCACCATACAAAACCTTGAGAGGCAAATGGGTCAATTGGCTAGTGGGATCAATCAGAATCAAGCTCAAGGATCAAGTCAACTCCCTTCCCAAACTGTTCCTAATCCTAAAGGAAACGTGAGTGCTATTTATTTGAGGAGTGGGAAGGTCACTTCATCTCCAAAGAGTCCAAGAGCAGATTTTTCAGAAAACCGGACAGCAACTTCAATTCCAGCCCAAAACAGCAATGAAACGATTCCAAATTCAGTGGATACTACCCCTAGCCCGTGCCCAACTTCCTCATCTAGCAATCCTCTAATTTTGGTGGAATACGAAGCACAAATCAGTGGCGAAATAGATTTTATAGCAGCCATTCCAAACAGGGCAGCAGCTCAAAAATCAGCCCCTCCCATTTCGGTTCAAGAGGAAGAATTTAGGGTACCCTTGCCTTTTCCACAGGGGAGAACTCCATCCAAAAGACACGTGGAGGAGGAGAAAGCAAAAGAATACAATGAGCTGGTAAAACTTTTTAGTAAAGTCGAAATTAATGTACCCTTGCTGACAATGATTAAACAGGTTCCTAAGTATGTAAAATTTTTGAAAGATCTTTGTATTCATAAGAAGAAGCTTAAGGAAAATGAGTTGGTCAGCATGGGGAAGAATGTTTCATCACTTATCCATGCCATACCTCAGAAATGTGAAGACCCTGGCATGTTCACTGTATCTTGTGAGATAGGGAGCACCACGCTACATGATGCCATGCTTGATTTAGGAGCTTCTATTAATGTCATGCCCAGGACAGTCTTCCAGATGCTTGGCATTGGTCCTCTACAGCCCACTGGAGTTGTGATTCAGCTAGCAGATAGGAGCAAGACCCGCCCGGCAGGAGTTATTGAAGATGTGTTGGTTAAAGTGAAAGAGTTGATTTTCCCTGCAGACTTCTACATTCTAGACATGGAGGGAGAGTATCTTGCACGTAGATCCCCACTCATCCTTGGGAGGCCTTTTCTGAAGACTGCCAAAACAAAGATTGATGTTTATGTTGGCACACTCTCAATGGAGGTGGGAGACACAGTAGTCCAGTTTAGCCTTTTCGATGCTATGAAGCATCCGAGAGAGGATCACTCCATCAGGAGCATGGATATTCTTGAGAAGCTGGAGCAGACAGAGTTAGAGGCTGAGGGATTTTTACCTGATTTTTCTGGAGGAGCTATTCATTCAGAGGAGGCTGAGAGAGTAATTACTGCTGAGACTGAGGATTTTTCAGAAGATTTTTCAGATGTACTTCCAGCTGGAGAGATTATCCTAGGTGTAGGTGATTGTACAGAGCCCCAAGGATCACCTATTTCTGTTGAGATTCAAAGTGTAGGGGATTGCACAGAGCCCCAAGGATCACTTGTACCAGTAGAGTGCCTACTAGAACTTGAACCTGATATGGAACCTATACTTGACCAGGAGGAAGCTATGGACACATCTATCATTGTGGAACCTCCAGGTATTTTTCAGCGCGATCAGGTAAGTATTTCTTTTATTTTTTTTGAAACATCACTAGAGGTTCCAAAAATTGATTTTATTGGCTGCGATAGAATTCTTGATATATCATGTTTGGGAAATAATTGTGAAAATTTCATTGAAGTATCCAAAATAGATTTCATTTATTATGATAAGTTTCTTGATGCATCTTGGGTAGATATTCATTGTGAAAAATTCTTTGAGTTGCCTAAAATTGATTTTATTGGATGTGATGTATTTTTGGATACATTTTATGCAAAGACTGATATTATTTCATTTCTTTCTTACCCTACACGCTTGAGAGGGGTAGTACCTGGTTTTGCAGGGTCCAGAAGACTTCTGGAGTGGGAGCTTCATCTGAACAGGCTCAAACCTCCTGGAGGGTGTTCCAAAAAGAATAAAGAGGGAGGAGATGATTTTACTTTAATTCAAAACACTCTACCTCTTATATAGGTTTTGTATTTAAATAACCTTCATCCACCTGAACAGGTTGCTATAAAGTCCAAGTGTGGGGGAGCGATGCACCGTAAAGTTGAACAAATGAAAGAAGCTCTTTCGCACACCCAGACTCCTCCACTACTACGGTGGAGGCTATTTCTTGACAGACTCCGACCGCCAGAGATAAAAGGGAGTTTGATCTTTGTTGCCTTTTCCTTTATTGCATGTTTTCACTCTTAAAATGAGTTCTTGCTAATAAACACGTGAGTAGAGTAACATGAATAAAAGTCATTGTAAATACCATGTTATTTCTTTTGGACACTTTTTCTTGCATGATTAGGAATAAATGTATCCCTCTAGGTTATCCCATAGCATTTTAGAGTCTTTTGGAAAATAAATTAAATTTGGTTGTCAAAACTTAGGGTTTGAGTTCATGGATGAAATCTTGGATGCTTGAGTACGATTTTGCTTTAGATTCTTAATTGAGAATTTGAGATGGATTATTTTTGCCTAGTGAGATTAGCCTTATTTTGTGATACACCTATGTTATTGTATTCTAGAACTTACTTAGGTTCTTTCAAAATCATATTTCAATGGTTGGATCACATCTATAGGGACTAATCACTTTATTTACCTTTTCACATCAATTTGTCTATTCTAGTCTAGTTGTCTCTCCTTATTCCTAATCTTAACCCCAAATTTTTCTCTGGATTTGTTTGCTTGTTATGTTTTTCTTGATGCTATTTTGCCCGAGACGGACAAAAATTTAAGTGTGGGGGAGTGATTAGTGATTTGGAAGCAATTTGTATCAAAAGAAGCAATTCATGTCAACGAAAAAATACTTCTGCATTTTCATGTGCCAAGTGAGTGATGTTTGGTGGCAAAAATGAGCAAGAAGAAATGGTTGAGGATGGAGCCAATGGAGGCATCTAGATTCTTGATGATAATTTAAAGATCCAAGCTTACATGACCAAGCTCAAATTGGTTGATGAAGAAGAAATTGTGTGCCAAGGACTAAGTGGCATGCAACCATTAAATTGAAGCCAAATTCTGTGCTAAGGTTTTAACTGGCAGCTGCGAGGAAATATGGAAACAAGCTAAACTGAAGTTTGATGAAGTTTGAAGTCAATCTGAATTGAATTCTGGAAAATGCTGAAACTGCCCAAATCTGAACTGCATTGCAATTGTAGCTGCCGAGTATCACATCTGAGAGCTTCTGAAATGAGGAAACTGAAAAGGGAGTAAGCTGTAAGTTGACAGAAGCTGGCACAAGCTGAAAGTATCAAAAGAATTGCAGAGAATTGCAGTTGCATAAAAGCTGTAAAAAAGCTAAAAAGCTGAGCTGAATTGCAGTGGGACAAATGCAGAAATTCTGAGCTGGAAAATCTGAAGCTTAAGCAGAATTCTGAGCTGATCAAGAAATATAAATCTGGAAACCCTGATAGAAGAAGAACTGCAGCTGTATAGAATTGAGAGTTGAATAGAAGCATTGCAAGAAAAAAAAAGACAATCAGAGAAACGAAGTTTGTGCCAAAGAAAAAAAATCTGCTAGTTTGGATTGTAAATTGTATCTGAAGATGAAGGTGCACATTCAATTTCGGATCTAAGAAGAACCAATGGATTCTAGAAGCTGCTGAAGAGAATAGAAAGGAAAGGCAGTGGCTTGGCTGAACTCGATTTATGAGCAGAAATTAATTCCGAGTGGAACACTTGAAGTTTCCACTATCATTTGAAGCAAGTACTTCTTGATGCTAAATGCTTGAAGAAATCAGAGAATGGAAATGGATGCCATGGAGCTGAAACTCGAAACAAACAGTGATAAACTGATTTAATTCAGAAATGTTCAAAGCAAGAATAATTGTAGAAATTACAGCTCACAAGTTTCAGCTATCAAGGCAGTTTTGTGCCAACTTGCGAATTGCTGACCAGTTGATGGATATCAAGGAGATAGTCAGCCTGAACAGAAAAAAATCTGTGCTAAAGTGAAAGAGGAAGTAGCACGCAAGTGGAAAATTGGTGTAGGAAGTTTGGAAGTCAATCAAAATCAGAAATTTTCATGCAAGCAGTTTTACACAAGTGTGGTATCAACTTGAGACCGAAATTGGCTTGGCTCAGAAGTTGGGAAGTAAAAATCTGAACACACTGCTGTTAAGTGGGAATTGAAGCTGAGCTAAATCTGAGAAGCCAGAATCTGAAAAAAAAAAGAGAGAACAAATGAAGGAAGTGTGCCAACTTGTAAAGGAAATGTATCAAGAGTGAGTTACAAGGGTTGTTGAGTGAAAATTTTATGTTGAGTATCTATTTCACTTGATATCATATGTTATTTGATACAAATCTGAGCTGAAAAGAAAGAAGAGAAAGAAGAATGAGAAAAGAAAAGCAAAGTTGGCACGAATAGACAAGAATTGGCACATGTGAACAAGGAAGGTGTTTTCATTCAAATTAAAGGCAATTATTTAAGTTTGACTTCACAACACTTTTGAGATCATTAAGGGGCTGTATGGAGAAGCAAAGAGCATCGAAAATATCCTCAAGCACTCAAGTCTTCCACTTTATCAATTTTACCATTTCCTTGGTTTTTATTCCACTTCTTACCATTTCCTACGTTTTTCAATTGTTTTTATAGATGTTGATCCTAATCATGATTAATGGTGGAGAGTAGATAATAAGCAAGCTTATGGTAGTGCAAGAAGCATGTGTGTTTGAGTGAGCTCGACTTTCATCATCAACTTAGAACCTAAGGAGAGAGCCACCAAATGTTTCCTTGAAAGGCTAGTGCGTCAAATTCATCTCAATGACTCATGATGGATGAAAAGGCTAAGTTGTTGATTTAAGGACAAGATACTAATCCATAGAGCTTAGATTTATGAGAATTGACAACCTTAGGTAATTTCTTTTCATTTCCTTCTAATTATGCTTAAGAAATCTAGGGGATACATACTTAGTAGTTTCGCGAGACGCTCAAGGCTAAGTGTGGGGGAGTTGATAAATACTATTTTATTGATTATTTGAGCTGCTAAAATCCATGTTTGACCTATGTTTTTATTGCTTAATTGTGAAATTGTCCTAGGTTTTAGAACTTACTCTTATTTTGGACTTAATTGCAAATTTACACATTTTTTGGATTATTTGGCCACTAAATTCTTGATTTATTTTTGTAGGCATAAAAGGTTCATGGACCTAGGGCATATTGGGTCAAACTTGAGTCGGAAGTGAACCAGATCGAATTATCAAGCTTACGATTAATCCGGGCCGTCCGATTCAAAAGCGGCTAGATCTGAGCCATCCGAGATCATCTGAAGCAATCCGAGCTAGGGCTAGGGTTGATCAAGCACCCTGATCATGATCTGAAGGTTTTATTCCAATCAGAGCTAAATCAACCGTTGGATCAAGCTCGGAGGGCTCTAGATCATCCATTCAAAGATTAGGTTGATCTGGACCATCCGTTGCACATCTGAAAGATTCGAGCTACACGAGGCAGATCCTGACCCTAGATCATCATCATAAATGTTTGGCTCAAATCAGAGCAAGATCAGCCGTTGGATTGAAGTGGATCAATCTGGACTGTCCGTGCTTAAGTATTTAATCAAAAATTCGTAGCAGCTTCCCCTTCATCGCGTCTTCGCCGCAACAGTAGAGTTCTTCAGTTCTTCATCGCGTTTTTCAGTTATTCATCCAATCGGAGGCGTGATCACTCAATCCATCATCAGAGCAAGGGCTAGGTCAGTGAAGAGAGTCTCAGTGAGGGTTCAGATTGAATTGTTGGCTCAATAGCAAAGCTGCGTGAGGTATCGGCAGTTTTGCTATCCGATTTCAGCGAGCTCAGCTGTGCTCCATTTCCACTGCATCCGAGCTGACCAGAGGGGTTCCCTGGAAGGTTTAAGTCATTCCCCAATCCAAATCGCAAGCCACCACAGCGAGTTTGAAGAATTCGGAAGCAAATTTCAGCTTGAGCAGGATTTACTTTGAATCAATTGCTGAGACAGTTTTTCACTGATTTGTTGAGCTTGCGGGTACGAAGTTCACTCTTGATTGACGACCAAGGAGCTCTTGAGTTGGAGAAGGGTTGAGGAGTAGCTTAGATACATAATTTTCATTTGTTTTGCTGTAGTTTAACTTCTGCCATAATCTGTCCTGTTCTGAAATTTCCTTTATCAGCTGTTTAGTTTATTTTCTGATTGTATAGCTTAATTAGGTTTGTAATCTTCAAGATAAGTAACTTAGGAACTCGTTTAGTGACCAATTGAGTTAAATTTCAGTTTACTTTTGTTTACAATTCTTGCGTGCCAATCCAATTGTTGCGTGCCAAGTTTATTTCTGTTTTGCTTTCTTTCTTTCGGTTTCTGAATATACCTCAGATTTCTTGTTTCTTAGTTGTTAATCTCTGCTTTAGTATTAGATAGATAGTATGTTAGTTAAATTAGCACTTAATTGTAGTTCTTTGCAATTCCATTTCGTGTGTGCCAACTCCATAGCTGCATGCCATTTTATTTCTGCAAAAACCTATTCTATTCTGAAATTTCCAACTACGGTTTTGAGAATTCTTGTTAGGTAAACACTAGACAGTTCAGCTTAGTTTCTCTAGCTTTTCGATTGGTGTATCAATCTGAGTTTGTTTGTGTTTTGCTCCCAAGCTATATGCTGAATTTCTGAAATTAAGCCTGAATTCTGCACATCCATTTCTGCATGTGTGCTTTTCTTAAGTTCTGATTTCAGCTCATCAATTCCTTTACTTAGTCTTGCTTAGTTCTTTCTTAATACCATTGTTTTACAATTGAATCACTCAGGTTAAACAATTGAGCTGAAAGTTACTTATTTCACAATTTAGAGATAGTGTTTGCACAAAGAGTCTTCTATTGCATGCCAAGTTGTTGGAGCATTGAGTTGCATCAGATTTACACCAGTTGTTTTGGTGTAGAATAGTTTCGAAATCAATTGATATCACCCTTTAGTATTTCTGAATTTTTTTTTAGGCAGTGGTTGGCTTCCAAAAACATTGCATGCTAAGTTGATATTTGTTGCTTGTGTAAATTTCGAATTTCCTTTGCATGTTTTTATTTGTGTCAAGCTTGTTCATTTCCGAAAATTGCCATAACTGCCTCTATATTTCAGATTAGTGTTTGTTTGCAATTTGAATTTAGATTTGGTTTTCCAATTCGGTTAAGTTCCTTGTTTGATTTGGTTTACCATTAGTTGAGTTTTTCTTTAGTGCCACTTCTTGTTTAGTTCATTAGCTTATGATTCTTACTTCTCCATTGCAATTTCATTTTCGATTATAACCCAAACCCCAATTACTTATTTGAAACCCCAAAAAACACAAATGACACATAAACCAAGCTCGAATCAAACACTACAACTAGCCTCGAGAAAAATACGACCTGTGGCCCCTATATTACATTTTCAGTTTTTGATTGTAAAAATGGTTTCCAGCATTTTATTCACATTTAAAATTGAGGCCCACATTCGTGACAGTCTATTTTGGGTCGATCAAGGCTGCGGGAGCTTCTACCGTTGTCACAGGTCAGATACTTATTTTCAGTCAGTACGCTACTGCATTATTTGATACTGGGGCAACACACTCGTTCATTTCTGTGCCATATATCAAGAAGATAGATATGATTCCGCAAGTATTAGACTACAAGTTCTTAACAGCCCTGCCTTCGGGAGAGATAATGACGTCCACCCATGTACTGCGTGCGGTGCCTGTCAGAATCGCAGGAAGAGAACTCTACTGCGATCTGATAGTGCTCGACATGCAGGATTATGAAGTTATAATCGGAATGGATTTTCTGGGCAAATACGGTGCTTCTATCGAGTGCCGTAGGAGAAAGGTGGTCTTTCGACCCGAGGCAGCTTCTAAGTTTGAATTCATCGGAGAGCCAAGAACAAGAGCCAGGAAATTCTTATCAACTCTCCAAGCACAGAAGATGTTAGACAAAGGATATACTGGGTTTCTGGCATATGTAGTTGATGTCAGTCAAATGAATAATTGGAAGTTGGAAGATGTTAGGGTGTTATGCAATTACCCAGAGTTATTTCCAGAGGAATTACCAGGATTAGCTCCGGATAGGGAGGTGGAATTCGAGATCGAATTGGTACCTGGTACCAACCTGATCTCCAAGGCTCCCTACCGTATGGCGCCGGTTGAATTAAAGGAGCTACAAGGACAGTTACAGGAGTTGCTTGACAAGGGATTTATTCGCCCTAGTCATTCCCCTTGGGGAGCTCCGGTATTGTTCGTAAAGAAGAAAGACGGATCTATGCGAATGTGTATAGATTATCGAGCATTGAACAACGTAACGATCAAGAATAGGTATCCACTTCCGAGGATAGACGACCTGTTTGATCAATTAAAGTGAGCCACGGTTTTATCGAAGATTGATCTGAGGTCTGGTTATCATCAAGTTAGAGTAAAACAGGAGGATATTCCGAAGACGGCTTTCCAAACAAGGTACGGGCATTTTGAATTTGTGGTTATGCCTTTCGGCGTGACAAATGCTCCCGCCATGTTTATGGACCTGATGAATCAGGTATTCTTATCTTTTCTCGACAAATTTGTGATCGTGTTTATCGACGATATCCTCATTTATTCGAGAACCCAGGAAGAGCAAGCCGAGCACCTGAAGATGGTATTACAGATTCTTCGGGAAAAGCAGTTGTATGCAAAATTTTCCAAATGCGAGTTCTGGCTCGATCAAGTGGCCTTTTTGGGCCATATCATTTCCAAAGATGGAGTTATGCTAGAACCAACCAAGATTGAAGCCATGAATAACTGGAGTCGGCCAAAGAACGCTAATGAAATCAGAAGTTTTCTCGGGCTGGCAGGCTATTATCGGAAGTTTGTGGAAGACTTTGTGAGAATCGCAGCTCCCCTAACGGCTCTCACCTGGAAGGATAAAAAGTATGAGTGGACGGAGAACTGCGAAAGGAGCTTCTTGGAACTAAAAAGGAGACTTACCAGTGCTCCAATTCTCACCCTTCCGGAAGGTAATCAGGACTTCGATATGTACAGCGATGCCTCCAAGCTAGGACTTGGAGCTATACTTATGCAGGGGGAAGGGTCATTGCTTATGCCTCTAGGAAGCTCAAGGAACATGGGCAGAACTACCCCACTCATGATCTGGAATTGGCTGCGGTGGTCTTCGCTCTTAAGATATGGAGGCATTATCTGTATGGAGCACAGTGTAGGATCTATACAGACCACCAGAGTCTGCGATATTTCTTCACCCAGAAAGACTTGAATATGCGACAACGCCGATGGCTGGAGTTGGTAAAGGACTACGACTGCGAAATCTTCTACCTTCCAGGGAAGGCAAACAAAGTGGCCGATGCACTCAGCAGGAAGTCAAGTGCCACCTTGGTGTCCGTATCCATATTACCCCGGCTACTCGGAAGGGAAATAGTTAATTTTGGAGTCGAGGTCATTTCCGGACGGGTTTCCATTATGACACTCGCACCGGTGCTGTTTGAGGACATATTGGAAAAGAAAAATTGTGATTCGGGTCTTCAGAGAATCAAACAGGAGATCTTAGAAGGGAGGGGCGATGGTTTTCGTATCGCCAACTGGGGTACTATACCTTAGGGATCATCTATGTATCCCTAATGATCTGGAGCTACGGAGCAAGATATTAGTGGAAGCTCACGAAACCCCTTATTCGATGCATCCAGGATTTACTAAGATGTATTAGGACCTGAAGGAGAAATATTGGTGGTCCGGTATGAAGAGGGATGTGGCTCAGCATGTGAGTACTTGCCTGACTTGCCAAAGAGTGAAAGCAGAACACCAGCGACCCGGCGGAGTTCTACAACCACTCCCGATTCCGGAGTGGAAATGGGAAGATATTTCTATGGATTTCATTTCAGGACTTCCCAGGACTACGAATGGATATGACGCGATATGGGTAATTGTGGACAGGCTGACGAAGTCCGCTCACTTCCTAGCGGTCAAGATGACTTATTCGATTGAGCAACTTGCACAAGTATATGCTAGGGAGATAATTAGACTTCATGGGGTTCCCAAGACTATCACCTCTGATAGGGATGGTCGCTTTACGTCACATTTTTGAAAATGCATCCAGAAGTCTCTTGGCACTAAACTGCGGTTCAGCACTGCTTTTCACCCTCAGACTGACGGGCAAACGGAGCGAGTGAATCAAGTATTGGAGGATATGTTGAGAGCTTGTGCCCTGGATTTCAAAGGAAGTTGGTGTCGATACCTGTGTTTAGCAGAATTTGCTTACAATAATAGCTACCAAGCTACTATCGGAATGGCACCTTACGAAGCTTTGTATGGGAGGAGATGTAGGTCTCCAATTTGTTGGTATGAAGGTGGTGAAAAGAAGGCAATGGGGCTCACGACGGACCTCATCGACGACACCACCCGAGCGATACAGAACATTCGACGATGGATAGAAACTGCACAGAGTCGGCAGAAGAGCTATGCGGATGTTCGGCGTCGGCCATTGGAATTCAATGTTGGAGATCTGGTATTCCTCAAGGTGGCTCCGATGAAAGGGGTGACAAGATTTGGGAGGAAAGGAAAACTGAGTCCACGATACGTGGGACCGTACATGATTCTGAAAAAAGAGTTGGCAAAGTGGCATATGAGCTGGAGCTGCCTCAGGAGATGGCAGCTAATCATAATGTGTTCCATGTGTCAATGTTGAAGAAGTGTGTTTCCAATATGGACCAAGTGATCGAGCCACAGACAGTACAAGTTCAGGAGGACCTAAGTTATTAAAGCCGACCTATCCAGATTTTGGATCGGGAAGTCAAGAAGCTAAGGAACAAGGAGGTACACTTAGTCAAGGTCCTATGGCAAAATCAACGGTTCGAGGAAGCAACTTGGGAACGCGAGGACGAGATGAGGCGCAAGTACCCGGAGTTATTCTAAGTTCGAGGACGAACTTTCACGAGGTATGGGGGATTGTAACGACCCAAAAAATTATCTTAATATTTTTCTTAAAATATTGATCATGTCTAGATAATTTTCCGAAGAACATAGAGATATTAGTACG